>SNQJ01S0007862.1:62786-75001 GCA_010110895.2 Picea sitchensis | reverse complement strand
TAGTTCTAAAATAGAACTAGACTTAAGACTTCAGTTGCAACTCAACATTACACTTTAGTTCTAAAATAGAGCTAGACTTAAGAGTTACAACTTGACTCTTTACAAGGCAATTCAAAATTCTCTTCATGGTGGATATTGTTACACGTGCCAACGCACTAGATCAATACATTTATATCATTTTCAATATTAGGAATATTGTTTGTTTCTAGCTCATAGGAATTTTATATTCAACCTAACTTTTGCTAGATTCCTTGAGTTTTTCTCATGGCTCACAGGGCTTGACTAGGCTCATAGAGGTTGTACGTTCCCCCTGACTTTTGCACTAGTTTGTCTATGCTCACAGAGGTTGTATGTTCCCCCTGACTTTTTCACTAGACTGTCTATGCTCACAGAGGTTGTACGTCCCCCCTGACTTTTGCATTTGACTCACATAACATATCGTTCATCCTGAATTTTGGTTTGACTCACAGAGGTTGTACGTTCCCCCTGGCTTTTTTCAATACCTCACAAGATTGGTTGATTCTCCAAATCTCCCTGGCTAGCCTCAGCGTGGCCCATATGGCCTCTCATTGGAGAATGACTATAAATGCTACCAAATTTAACACTCCCTCTCAGAGAAGGAGTCATTCTCAGTCACACCAAGCTTTCCTCTCAGTTGCACAAACTGGCTCGAGTTCAAAGGCTTGGTCAGGATATCAACTACTTGCTTGCTCGTGGCTATGTACTGTAACTTTACAACTTTTCTCTAGACCAAGTCTCGGATGTAGTGGTACCTCATGTCAATATGTTTTGAACTGTCATGAAATATCAGGTTCTCTATCAATTTTATGCAACTTTGATTATCACAGTGACCCATTGTCATCTCGAGCTTGTCACCAAACAACCCAAAAACCAATTTTCTGAGCCATATTGCTTCCTTGCTAGCATCACTTGCTGCAATGTACTCAGCCTTTGTTGTACTCTGTGCAATGGATCCTTGCTTCCGTCTTGACCAAGAGATCATAGTGGATCCTAAACTGAAGTAGTATTTGGAAGTACTCTTTCGATCCACTGGGCTTCCTGCCGAGTCAACATTTGCATACCCATGCAGAAATAAACCACCACTGGATGTATATATCAAACCATAAGTAATGGTCCCTCTGAGATATCTCAAGATGTGCTTTGTTTCCACCCAGTGTCTCTGTCTCGGTTTAGTCATGAACTCACTCATTGCAATCACTGCATAGCATATATCTGGCCTAGTGTGGATCATGTACATCAATGATCCAATCAACTGCCTATACATGGTGGGATCCACCAAATTTGAACCTATATCAGAATCATGCAGCTTCCTCAGGTTGGTAACCATCGGAGTAGACATGGATTTTCAATCCATCATACCAAACCTATTTAATACATCCACTGTGTATTTTCCTTGTGCCAGAAATATCTCGCCTTGTCTTTTCCACACTTCCAATCCTAGGAACTAATGCATCAAGCCTAAGTATTTCATCTCGAATTCAGAGGTTAGCTCCCTCTTACACCAAACTATTAGCCCTTCATCTCTTGTTAGAAAGAGATCATCAACATATAGGATTAGTATAACATGTTGGTTACCTCTTACCTTGAAGTACAAATTTTCATCAACATCACTTTTCTGAAAGCCCAGGCTTTTAAGAAATCCATCAATCCTGTCATACCATACTATGGGAGCATGATTAAGACCATACAAGGCCTTCCTTAGCTTGCATACAAAAGTGACTTTGTTATGCAGTACAAAACCACCTGGTTGTTCCACAAAGACCTCTTGTTCAATCTTTCCATTCAGGACTGTTGTTTTTACATCCATCTGATGTAGTTTCCAACCAAGAATGAAAGCTAAAGTAATAATAGTTCAAATGGAGGTATACCTAGCTACAGGAGAAAAAGTCTCTTCGTAGTCAATTCCTTCTTTCTGAGTGAAGCCTCTGGCTACAAATCTTTCTTTGAACTTTTCCACACTTCCATTAGCTGCATGTTTGATCTTATAGATCCATTTGAAAGAAACCACTGATTTGTCTTTTAGCCTCGGCACAATGTCCCAAACATTGTTCTTTATAATAGACCTGTATTCCTCAAGCATGGCATCCTTCCATACTTTTAATTTATCTTCTTCTTCAAATGAAGAAGGTTCGACATCACTAATGCTACTCATCATTGCAACATAGCCTCCAAACCTACGAGGCCTCTTCCTTTCTCTGCAATTTCCTTTGGGAGCAGCTATCATTTCTACATCCTACACTATTTCTGTAAGCCACTCTACTTTCCTTTTGGCTAGAGGTTCTTCAAGAGTTCTTTCTAATACTTCAACAGGTTCTAGGGGATCATTACTTGACCCTTCATGAGGTTCCTCCCTCTGATCATATGACTCTTCATTTTCAAAAGAGGGTGAAGCTGGTTGAACTGCTTCTGATTCCTGTTGAAGTTCTCTGGATTTCTTAAATGTGGCTTCCTCATGGAAAATCACATCTCTGCTTACCTCTATTTGCCTTTGACCTGGTACATAAATTTCGTAAGCCTTGGAGTTCTCACTGTACCCCACAAAAACCCCTTTCTTTCCTGAGGGTTCCATCTTTGTCCTCTTTTCCTTAGAGACATGAATATACACAGGACACCAAAAGATCCTTAGATACCCTACTTCAGGTTTGATCCTCGAGAAGACCTCTTCAGGATTCTTGTCCTTAAAGATAGCATGTGGACACCTATTCTGAATATACACAACAATGGAGGTAGATTCTGCCCATAAATACTTTGGCAGATCCTGGTCAAACATCATTGTTTTCATTGCCTCACAGATTGTCCTATTTTTCCTCTCAGCAACTCCCTTTTGTTGAGGGTTATATGGCATGGTCAACTGTCTCTTGATTCCTACTGACTTTCATAAATCCTCATGTTATCACATAAGACTGTCTAAGGGTCACAAGGTGACCTGATCCTTTCTCGCGCAGGTGTCAACCTTGAGCTCAAAACACAGCTTTTAGAACAGTCTATTTCAGGCTTGAAGCACAAGCAACAGGCAGTTTTAGTGTTTCAACGACGAAGATTCCTAGAGCAATTCAGATCAGCAGCTCACCGACATTCAAAACCTTAAAATTTGCGCGAAGTACAATGTCGGGGAAAAACCTCTAATTAAGCATTGATCCATTGATCTTGAGGGGGACAGGTGGCAGCCGATCCAAGTGTTTGGGGAAAAGAGCTTCGAGAGTTTCGAAGTGAGAAGTGCAAAACAATTTCAAAGAGCCGAAGCCCGAACTCTCGAAGCATCATAGAAAATTGATCCCAAAATCAACAGGGAGTCATTGTTCTTAGTGACAGTGCCTCACAAAGTCTCGGAAGGCCCGGAGCGCCGAAGTCCCGAAGCGCGCAAAGGCTCGAAGTGGCTGAAGTCCTGAAGCGCCTGAAGTCCCAAAGCGCCTAAAGTCCCGAAGTGGCTGAAGTCCTGAAGTGCCAAAGAAAGTGACACACTCTCATCAGGCATGACACATGGCACTCTTTCCAGGTCATTCTTTCATGGCCATGTCACCCTCCTTATCATGACACATCAGTAGATGTGACATCATATGATGTCATCTGGACCACCCATCAGCGGGGACATGTGGCTAAAATCTATGAGCTCCAGATAAAGGCCCGAAGTAATCCTCGACCGTTTGATTCATGAGGATATGCGTCAGTATATCGCTAGCTCTGGGTAAAGGCCTTTGGGAGCCCAGGTTTGAGATTTTATTTTCCCAGAGTCCGGAGACCCAAAAAAGCGTCTCTGCTGTCGATCTCAGGGATCCACATGTCATCAGATTCTCAGCTTCAGAGGTTTTACTTGGAGGGAAATGGAGTTTGAGAATTGAAATTCTTGAAGGCAGATCTGTGAAGCAAATCTCGATCGTTCTTTTGAAGGGGAAGATCTGATCCATCAATCTAAAAAGTGCTAGAGATGAGTCGTTGATCAGAGGGCCTAATATTAGATCGCAAGATCAACGGTCACGCCAAATTGCGGGGTTGGAAGGTGCACATGTTTTAAAATATCAAGGGCGGGCCGCAATCAGAACCGTGGTTTTTTGAAAGGGACGAATGGTGGTTCATGGTGAATTGTGGGGACAAAAGCGGTTTTCTTTCAGACCACCCTTAGTAGCGCCCGCAATTGTGCAATTGCATAGGGTCATGGCCCTAGGTCACATTGAAGATGGAGCGATGGAGAGGAGCTGCACCAAAGGCCGAAAGCACCCGTATTTGGTCACAGAAGAAGATCTTCTTGGCCTCGAGGCGTCAAAATTGACTCAAAGAAGTCATGGGCACTACTTGGAACATTCACGGGTGTCATGACTCATCCTAATCCCGATGAAGGTAGTTATTGAAAATGGGGGCGGTGGTTAAGACCTCGTCTCACCCCATAAATGGAATGCGTGGAGAGAAGGGTCGTGGGGGCCGATTTTCAGTCCAAAGCTCCCTGGTGGACATATTTTCTCACAGATCCCACACTGAGTCGAGCTCGTGTCTGATGTAAGAAGGCCTGCACAGTTTGATAGAGCAAGCACTGAATGAAAACTTTGAATGCAATGGTCTGATCACACTACTGGTGGTTGCATCAGTTCTGAGTATAAGTAGTTAGTTCTGATATTTTATTATGGTGGAATGGTTGAGCTAGGCTCTCTGCTATTATAATATTTTTATGGAGAACATTGGTTCTCTAGTTATGTATTTGTTTTTGAGACATCTTGGTTAATCTAAGTCAACTTTTTTGCTCCATTCTATTTGCCTCTGATATTGAGAGAGTTCAAGATTGACTGATTCACATGGATTGTTATGACTATATTATGATGAATGTTATATTATAGTGTTGTTATAATTTCTTTCAGTTTCTTTGAGATTTGAATTCAAGAGGATCTTGTGTTTAAGTTTTTCCTACTTAGGCTGCTGGAAGACCTGATGTCCACAACAAACCTCTACAGTCTCCTCACCAAATTCTTCTATCTATTCACCCTTAATCCAACTTACTGACTGAAGTTGATTCCAAACCTCAATTGCTTATCCAAGCTAGTCTAGATTTCTGAGTTAGAACGTTATTATCATTGAGTCCTCTCCATTTGATCACCTAAAACTCATTTACATTTACTATATAAACTGATGGGTACTGGGCTTACCTTCTATGCAATTTGAGGGTGAATTCTAGTGCTAATATTTCTAGCGTCGTTGCCAAGGAACAAATTGAAGACATTTCCCTGGAATAGAACGACAAAGCTTACTGATTCTGAAGGTGCATTAGAAATCAATACATCAAAGATTGAAACTTGCACCTGGCGACTCCATTGTTTCGACTCCACTGTTTCAGTTGTGGCTCCAAAAGTCAGACACACGAGGTCTACTCCACACTTTCCTCTGGCTACACCTGAAGCTGACCCAAAGAGGATGATCAAGAAAAGAAAGCTTTCTCGAGAAGGCTTTAGCTGTTGCCCTAGATTGAAAAGCTCCTTCGGAGAGCGACAACGATCAGATTTGTCCTTTTGATGGTGAACAAAGACCATACACATTCAGACTGCATAGCATTCACCTAGAGACTCCACAATCAAATACTCCACTGGGGAGGACCTTGTTGACAGAAAGATGACCATACCGAAGGGGAAGACCAAGTATTAGTTTATGATATTTCTTCATGAAGTCCTGTTTTTCTTTATCAATTCATTTCTCTCTTTCCATTTACATATAAAAAGGAGTATCCTCTGCTTTGTCTATTCAGATGATAATAAGCCTTCCTTTATTTATCCATCCTTGGAAGAAGAAGACATGCCCTCTTCTTGTGGTGTAGATGTTGATCTTGTGTCTTCACCTCAGCCTGTTCATAAAAGTGAGATTTGTATTTGATTTCCTCATGAAATTGATCACCCTTGTAGCCTTGAGGGGGTTGAAAATGATTCAAATTCTTCTAAGATCTCATTGTCTTTCATTATTACTGACGAGCCTGTCCATGTTCTTGTTAAACCTCATATTCATACCACCAGTTTTCAAGCTAAGATTAAAGACAAGATGTTTAAACCTTTAAGGCTCCCACTTGACCTTCATCCTTATCCTCTCTATTCCTTTGAGTATCTTCCTTGGTTTTCTGGGGAGGATCATGTTATAGCTGAGAGGCACTTCTAGGCCTTTGAGAACTTTATTGATCAGTTTGATATTGTTCATGAGGATGTTTCCATGAGGTTGTCCTCACATTATTTGTCTGGATATGTTGTTGTGTGGTTTAAATGTCCGGGAGCCAGTTCTATTGGTTCTTGGATCAAGTTATGCCATGCTTTTTTAAAGTGTTGGGGTGAGAACAAGTCCCTTGATTAGTACTAGTTTGATTTTAATGCCTTAAGGAGAGGGGAAGAGGAAGCCTTGGTTGTCTTCAACAAGAGGTTTTACAACATTTATCATAGTATGCCTGTGGAGATCAGACCCACATAGACTGTTGCCATGGTGTACTATGTCATGGCTTAGCATCCAGAGCTTATCCTTCTCCCGAGAGAAAGGAAATATTCATCATTAAGACACCTGTTTGAAGATGTTGAAGAAGTCGAAGAGAACATCAAGGCTAGTAGAGGGGTTCGTATGCAGGCATGTCTTAAAGAATTGCACGTGCATAAGAAAGGAGATTGTTAGTATGTCTCAGATTCCGAGCAGGAAGGTAGTGAGTATGAATCAGGTCTTGAATAACAATAAGGAAGTGGGTTTGATTCACACTTGGAATCATATTCTTCAATAGTTGTAGATTTTTCTATGGGTAGGGATGCATATCAATCTTATGATAAGTTTTCAAAACATTTTGAGCATCAAGTAGTGGTTGATTTCATAGATAACTATATGTTCTTGGTTGATCATAGTTGTGATGCTTAAATCCAGCACCTGTAAACGAGAAAATACCACTTGGGATCATCCGACTCGTATCATCTCTCTACCCACCTGAGAACATCAAACAACGGGTGAGCCACAATGAAAGACATGAGTTAATTTCTTACCAGTTGATCTTTCCAGATTACAAATTTTGTGACCCTGTGGGGTTATATATGGAGCTGTGTTTTCCAAAAGCATTGAAGCCTGCATAATTATTCATATTATCATCATTTTGGGGTATGGTCAGTGTTCCAAGCCATGTTCTTGTTCCTCTTCATACCTCCCTAGATTTTTATGGATCATCTGTAGTGAAGTGAATAAGAGTTATATTACTAGACAATCTGGGTGGCTATGGTGGATGTTTTCTTTCACCTAGCACGTTGTAAAAGTCAATTAGCCTAGAATTGTACATAAATAATCTCCTTCTGGAGCCCATGTGTTTGTTTTTGTTTTTATTAGAGTAGTGTACATATTTCCTTGTTTTCTTCGGCAAAAGGTTTGAGCTAGAATCCATAGCCCAACAACTAAGGCACTGGAACTACGCATTCTTGGCAGCTCGCAGGGAGAATACCATCCCCTGTGGAGCCAAATGTTATCACATAAGACTGTCTAAGGGTCACAAGGCGACCCAGTCCTTTGCTTGCGCAGGTATCAGCCTTGAGCTCAAAACATAGCTTTCAGAACATTCTATTTCGGGCTTGAACCGCAAGCAACATGCAGTTTTAGTCTTTCAGTGGCGAGGAATCCTGGAGCAGTTTAGATCAGCGGCTCACCGACATTTGGAATCTTAAAATTTGCATGAAGTACAATGCCGGGGAAAAACCTTGAAGTAAGCACTGAGTCGTTGATCTTGAGGGGGACAGGTGGCAACTGATCCAAGTTTATGGCCAACCTTATCTCTTTAGGTTGGGATGTTTTCGTTGTAAGATTTCGGCCATTCAAAAGTAGAGGCTGGGGCTCTAGAATACGTCAAATTAGTTAATATTGAGTTTACAAGGAATGATCCCCATAAGATCGTGGAAACCCACCTAGCTCAATACAATTTAAAGAAGTATGTGCATGAGAATTCCCCACAAGATGAAATATTCAAGGGAGACAGGTCATATAGGGAAGTATTGAGCAGAGTCTGAACTCTGGCTCTAGATCAATTAGCCAGTTTCTATAATTTCCAAAGGCATAGAAGGAATAGTTTGCATAGGGTATTACAGGGAGAACCAATGACACCACCATCTACATAGGAAGCTACACCTCAGGGTTTGGAAGCAGGAAGTTCCGACAAGCAGAGTACTGAGGAAAATACGAAGGATGCTGAAGTCTCAATACATAAAGTGGAGACTTCATTATCAAACCCGCTGAGTACTCAAATGAAAGATCAACTTGAAGCTTTGTTGAAAAAAGGACAGGACACATCGTCGTCCACACCAGATAAACCATCTACCAACACAGCAGGGCAACAGTCGTTACCGAGATATGTAGCCATATTAAGTCATTAACACCTTTACAGTCAAGTCAAGCAAATCCAAATGTCGAAGTCATATTTATAGAGGACCTTACTCCGATTTCAGTTGAAGAAATGCCTCCTTCAGAATTCTTTTTCAGTAAGAAGAGAAGGGCCATAGTTACAAGAGAAATGTATCAAAAAGATGGTGAAATAGTCAAAAGGAAAAGAACGTTGTATGATGGGAAGGGCCTAGACGATACATAATTTGCTAGGGAAATGGCAAGCTCACTAGGTTCCTTTGACACAACTAATTAATGTTCAGTAGAAAATCTAGCAGAGCAGCTGAAATAGAAAAATCTGTTGGTAAGACAGTTGTAGGACCAAATGATGACCATGGAACAAGATGTGAGAAGTCATATGAATAAGGATTTTGAATAGATCAGAGCCTGTGACAGACAACAGATTCAACAACTCAAAACTAACCTGGATGAACTGTATCAAAATTATCAAGAAAACATAGAATTATCCACTCAACATGAAGAATTGATCAAGCAACTACAAGACAAAATAGATTTGGCTGAAGGTACAATAGTGGAGATGGAAAATTTCCAAGCTCATGCACTAGAAGTACATGAAAAGATGGAATCATCCCAACAAGATATTTTTACGAAGATGAAGCCATTCAGAATTGTTACAGGGTGGCAGACCTTTCCCTAAATAATATTTACATTAAATAAAGAGAGGCTTGCTCTGCTTGGTCCAAGTTTCAGGAAGCCATATTACTAGGGCCAAAATATGATAAATCAGGGGTCCCTCGACTTTTCCTTTCTGAGAAAACCAGAGGTGACATAATCTTGAAAGCCTGGGAAAAAAAACTGGCTGAAAGAAAGAGACTTTCTATGGAGATAAATGAAGATTTTATAGAGGCATTGTCTTCACTAGACAAGGAGCTACTTGATGTTGAAGGAAGTACTGCCTCTGAAACCCTGGAAAACTTTGACATAATAAAGAACCAACATAACTCCAGGAAAAGTAAAGAAGAAGCCCTAACTACCATCCAGAAAATGAATCAGATAGAAATCCCTCAGATAAACAAGTGGATAATATGCCCTAGTTTGCGGTTATAGATCACATCCTTGGGAGCGAAGAAGATACAAGAAAAATTACCTCGAGTAGAAAAGAAGTTGTACACTTTTGAGGTAAATGAGGCAACTGAACCTTCGGGATTGGTGGTACAGTTGGTGAGAAGATGCGTATAGTGTGTCCAATATGAGAAATCCATCACATATGAAAACAGGTAAGGGAATATGCATGTGCTACTCGTACAAGAGATGATCAGAGGCCAAATGTCCACAGGCTAAAGGAAGGGAAAATAAACGTCTCTACCAGTAAATGAAGAGACAAAGGATAACGCAAATGAAACTCTTCAGTTTTACATATTGTAATATTAAGTATTTTTAATTATGAGAAGTCCAACCATTTTGAGTTGAGACCATTTTGTATAAATACATAGATTAAAGACTTATTTCAGGCTGCTTCTTGCCACTTGTAATAGAAAAAACTCTCCTTTTGTGAGTATTAATACAAGTGCAGATAGAGATTCCAACTTTTGTGATGTTTGAGTTATGTGTTTCTCCTGTATTCCATATCTCTAGATTTCTTTATGTTATTCCTTGATAAGTGAGTGGTTTCAATTTAGTACTACTACTACTGTAATCACATTAAATCGGTTATTCGATAAGCAAGCAGTTTTTCCTCTGTATTCACTATAAGTAAATACAAGACCTATGAGCTACTTGGATCACTGTATCTCATATCCTTTCAAGGGTGCATTCTTTATTTTCTTCTATTGTGAACAAGGTAAGATTCATATTTCATTGATGCCTCATTTTGTTTAACAGTTCTGTAAGTTTATTCCACGTCATTTGATTTTACAAATTGACTCAGATGACGAAATTCGGCCTCTGTCCTGTTCTGTCATTAATTTCATTGGAGGATTATTTCTTATATAACTAACGGAAGAAAAAACACCTTTAAAAAACATTCCTTTATATTCTTGATGCCTGACATTATTCTTTGAGCCTTAATTTTAATCTCAGGACCAACAATACCAATGATTTCCGTCTAGATCTTCCACCTTATATGCAGATCTACTCAGTTGTAAATGTGGAAAACTTGAAACTTTTTGAGCCTCCCATGATCATGGATTAGGATGAGGAAGTTTCAATACCTTCAGTTGATAAGTTTTCTCCTGAGTACTTGGATGAGTTGAACGAAGATATCATCTTGGACAAAAGGACGAGGACTTCATGCAAGGGTGATATTGATTATCTTAGAGTGGGCTTAAAGGGTACACATCCAAGCAAGGCAAAGTGGATTGAGAAGGACAAGGTGAGGGAACTCTTCCCTCACTTATCTGTTGATTGATGAAATATTTTGGTGGTCCAAAAATCTCTCATTGGGAAGGTGTGATCCAAAAAGGATCCAGAGAAGACTAAGGATAACTCAGGATTTGCATAAGCAACTCAAGAAGCTCATAATGGCCTCATTAGACAGAAAAAGGGGAAAAAATTCAAAGTCCTCAAAACTTAGTGAAATTGGCATCATCGCGAAGAGTGCGTCGCAATATTTCTAACAATGTAAACGAATTGTCAAACGGAGTTATAGATAAAAAGATATTCGCAGTCAAAGTTTTGGTCAACTTAGCCCAGTCAGCAGGGCTGAGTCAACATCCGTACTACTGATGTCAGCACTAGTACGAATGATGTCATCATTCATACAATATTCATTTCACACGCAGAGGGTGACATGTGTCATTCTGATGTCAACATGATTTCAACATGGTGGCATGGCAACACCAGAGGCTGCCACATGTCACTCATTTTTTGACTTTTTGGATAATTTTGTGGACCAATGAAAAGGTGCCACGTGGCAGACCAGACAACCACATGGCAGACTGTACAACCACCTGTCAGGTGATGTGGCAGGCTGACGGAGTAGGATGACGTGTCAGTGACTGTGAAAGGAGTGGTGATGTGGGCCAATGAAAGGCCACCATGTGGCCTAGTCATGGGCTTCCACGTGGCAATATCCAAATGCATAAGGACGCCCAACAACCAGATTTCCAAAAATTGGTGGGGGGTTGGCACTAACCACCAATCTACCAAGTTTGATAGGATTCTGCCAAATCTGGCTAGGATCTAAACCATACCACTAGACTTAACCACATCCGCCAAAGGCTTCGCCATTTTAACCGAATCCGCCAAATTCTCTGCCAAAGCCAAACTATATGGAAAGTTTTCTGCTAATGTAACTATGTTTGTAGGCCTACCAATTCCTCACAAATCCCCAGGTTCTCTCTCTGGAATCCCAGATGGCGAGCATATGTACGCTCCTTCGCCCTCCTAATGTCTGTACGAAGCGCTCGAAACTTCTCTCGAAGGTCCTCTAAAATGCAGTTCAGACAAGAGCGCCAGGGTGCTCTTGACCTTTGCCACATGTTGGTGCAAAGACTCATGAGCAGAGAAGACAAGAAGGCACCAAGCATACAAATCGACCAGAGGCTGAAGAAACATTGAGCATGGATGGAATGAACAGAGAAGAGATACCAACCTGATTGGAGGTCAAACGATCTAAAGAACCAAGAGAAAATGTTGGGTAATAGCTGAAACAACCACAAGTGCTAAAGCGATGTTCCCTTGAGGGAAAAGGGAGCCAGAATCACCCACGAGCAGAAGTGACTTCGCACAGGATGAAAAAATGGACATGACGCCATAGGCTTGTGGTTGATCATCAAGGAAGGCCTGTGAAGATTTGTGGTAATAAGGGAAAGTACAGGTGGTTGGAGAAAGGACACAAGGAGTAGGAAAGGAGGCACGTGGGCTAAGGAGGGGGGGCG
>SNQJ01S0007862.1:1971-21681 GCA_010110895.2 Picea sitchensis | reverse complement strand
GATTGCTTGAGGAGTTTTATCCTTCCATAAGGATTAATATATGGTGTTACCCTACCTCAAGGGTTTTCTCTATTTCTTGTGTTCATGTTATAGTGAATGGTTTATGGTTTATTCTTGGTTATTTCTGAAGTATATTTGCAGATTTGGTATAGGTACTTAACAATCTCCCATGGAGTGAGCATCTTATCTGCATGCTCTTCTTCTGCTACAGCTTCCAGTGTTGTAGTTATCCCCTGTTCAGCCTCTTGACTGAAAATTTTGAGCATTTCTACTGAATGCTCTTCTTCCTTAGCTGGGTCAGGTTCTGATGTCTTCTCCGGTTCTTCTTTTTCTTTGACAGTCATAATTGGTTGTCCTTCTACTGTTGCTACATCGGAAACACAATTTTTCGCCTCAGTTGGGTGATGTGGTAGGAATACCTCTATTCCCCCAATCATCAGAATGCTCTTCTAATCTTCCTCTATCATCTCTCCCCGCTGATATGAACTCACCTCTGAGTTCATGAGACTCTCACATGGCCTCATCTGCTCTCCCTTACCCACCTAGCAATATGGAGTTTCTCCTCTTCCTCTGCCCACCTGGCAGTCTATGAGATCAGTCTATCCCATCTCAGTGCCCTCCTGGAAAATTGAACCTTCAACACTACCCTCTTGGCAGTATACGAGACCTTCACTTGATTTCTTTCTATTGCCCACCTGACAATTTGAAAGTCCATCTCTTCCCACCTGGCAGTTTATGAGATCTTTGCTCGATCTCTCCTCTCCATAATTTCTGAGATTTCTCCCAGCTTCTGGTTCACAGGCACAAACCATCTCCTCTGTGCCCCTGAGGCTTTTCACATACTTCAACCACCTACTCAATAGCCTTTGCTATCTTCTAGCCAACAATTTCTTTACTAGCCACTTTGCTTTCCTCCGTAGAGGCCATTCATACACCCAATGTGTCTTTGCGTTCTGCTACACCCACAATACAAGCTCCTCCATTCTCGCCCTTATCTCAGCGAGTTCCAGATCCATCTCTAGATTTTTTTCTTCTTGCGGTCTTCCCTGTGACCACGCCCATGGCCTTCAGTAGCCATCTTCATCCTCTATTTGCCCACCTGGAAAACTTATGGATCACTCTACGCCTGAGAGTATCCCCATCTTCCTTTCGCCTGTAGGATACAAGCGAATTCTCGCTCTGATACCACTTTATGGTGTGTATAAGAGTATTTTCTTTATCTACTCTGCCTCCCTCTGCCTGTAGTCTATAGACAGAAAGTGGCTCTGATACCACTTAATGACACAAATCCTTTTTTTCCCTCGGGTCGAGATCTGCACAGGATCGTTCTTCTCTGAATCCATAGAATTGAAATAGTTCTTTCGGGCCCCCACTAGAACCCCACGAATCCGATCCACAGGTCCTTCGGAAACCCCACCTGTGTGAGCAAGCATTAGGCACGAGCTTCACCTCCATGCGACCATGACATTGTGGTTGTATCGGGATTTTGATAACCGGGAGTTTGAAATGCAACGACCCAAACCACTGCCTCCTTTACCTTTCGAACCCTGAAATGCTGAAATGCCGAAAAGGGGTTCTATTCCTCTGAATTCTTTCGGGATTTCACCATATCACGAGTCGGGAATCCATGTCTCCCAACTCCTGGCCTCTCGAACACCCGGGTCCCGAAATGCTGAAATGGCAGTCCACGACAAAGCGCTACTGGCTTTCGCGATTCGGGAAACTACGATGCATGCATTCCTCCTGTTCTCTGTCTTCTGAATCCTCGATATCTGAATCCCCGAATTCTTGAAATGGCTCAGATCTTTTCGGGATTTCGCGAACCAGGAGTTCATGATGCAGTGACTCCAAAATCACTCGTCACTCCAATCCCCGAATTCTGATATGGGAATTCACACACGAGATCTAGCGGCTCTCGATGAGTTGGATCAAATGGTCCAGATCCTTTCGGAGTTCTGTGAATCAGGAGTTCACGATGCAATGATTCCAAAATCACTTGCCGCTCCAAACCCTGAACTCCAAAATGCCAAAATGTTGAAATGGGCTCCACGACGGTTAACCCCTGACCAAGCCTCGGTCCATGTGGCTGCTTTCTCTGTGACCACGCCCTGCTCCAAGAGCGTGTCGTGTTTCGCAACTTCGGGGTTTTCAATGCAAAGTGCCCCAGCTCCTTGTCATCAGAATTGCCGAAATGCCGAATTTCGAGATGCCAAAATGCCGAACCCCGTACCAAAGGGGAATCAATGGCTCCTGATATTTTAGGGATTTCACAAACCGGAAGTTAGCGATGCAGTGACTCCAAAATCTCTTGTCACGCCAATCCCCGAATTCTCGAAATATGAGTTATTTCAGGATCTGACGGCTATCGATCCTTTGCGTTAGATCTGACGACCCAGATCTAATCTTCTGCGTTCTCTCCTCCTGTTGTCTGGATGTGAAACTCAACAGTCCATATCTCGTCTCTCCAGCTGATCTACCGACAATTGTGCTCCCTCCTTGAGCATGGTCTTCTTCCTTTCCCTTGGAAGATTTTCTGAAGTTTCAAAGGCCTCAACCTTTGCTTCCTCTGCGAGCTCAATTCCCTTGGATATCACCTGCGTTCTAGGAATGCTATCCCTCCTTATCTTTGTTCCACTGTGAAACCTCAAAAGGTTTCTCTACCTCTGCACTCATTGCAGGGTCCCTACACACAACTATGCTATCCATCCTGAGCTTTATTTACCTGAGTCTCTAGGGGACTCGCCTTTCTGTGTCCTCAAAGGAAAACCTGGTGTCCTCCTCCTATGACACTTCTCTTCTTCTCAGAACCCGAAAGAGAGTTCTTCTTGGTGCACTCTATGCAACTGCTCAATGCCCTCCTGGCAGAGTTTCGTAGAACTTCATACACTCTGTCTTCCCCGAGCTCAAAACAAAGCTCCTCCTGTGCACTCCTGCACTCATTCGATGCCCTCTTGGCAGAGCTCTACAGAACCTCAGACATTTTGTTATCTCTGTTGCTTCCTCTTCACAGTCTCACCTCCAAGGTATTCAACAACCTTGAGGTTTCTCCCTAGGTCTAATACTTCCTCTGGTGCGTCCTCCTAGCACGTCTCTGTCCAAATTCCGCAGAATTTAGAAGTGCACTCTATGCATTGGCTCAATGCATCCTGTGCATTTGCTTAATGCCCTCCTGGAAGAACCTTTACAGAATTTTCAGCACTTCTGCTTCTCCTCTATGTGCTCTCCTCTGCATTGTTTCTCCTTCAAGGTGTTCAACAACCTTGATTTTTCCTCCTTGAGTCGATGACTTCCTATGGTGTGCCCTCTTGGCATGTCTTTGTCTAAAATCCGCAGAATTTAGAAGTGCACTCCTTGCACTGGCTTGCAGAACCCACAGTATTTTGTCATGCAACCTCTTGCATGAAGCCTCAAAGAACCCAAACCTGAAATCAGAGAGCTCACAGATAGAAAAATATATCTATCCCTGCAAATGTATACCTAACATACATCTACAACATATCATCAACACATAAAGACATTCATTCATGAACTCATAAACATGTGAACAACAACATGTAGGAAAAATTGCTATGCTTGTATTAATCAACAATGCCTGATTACAATGTCTTCGAGCTCGGACTGCGACAGAGTCACGACTTCCTCTCTTCTCTCTATTTTCTCTATATTCTTATCTGTCTCTCTACTGACTAACTAATCTTAGATACAAAGAGGTTATTTTTACAAAAGGGGGCTCCTCGAGCGCTTCCCTCCATCCTCACCAACTCTCATTAATTACAATGAATTACATTGAATGGGCCATCTAATCCGAATCGGGTCTAGATCCCCATCAACATGTCAACCATTAACGCGACTCTAACTAAAACATGATCAAAGACACGACTTGGCTCTACCAGCCTTACAAACATTTAATACATTTTCAAAATTTGAAAAACGAGAGGGCTGCGCCTCTCTCCTTTCATTGAATGCGCGCCTTGATGTGTTGGCTGGATAGCGCGTAGCTAGCCTAGAGCGATGCTCCTGCATCAAAAACTCATATCCGCAACTCCCGCTGTCAATTTGTATATCACGGAACTATGGATTTTATTTGTAGAGCACGAAACAATAGATACTCAATTTTCAGCCCGCCAGGCCGCAAACGCACGAAACAAAAAGTGCCCAAGTATGGAATCACATATTCGGATATGTTTTATACAATCTGATGTCCATACTTTATAAAAGTACATGTTTAACCAACCAACCCGCAACTCCACCTATCATTTTGTATCTCACGGAAGTGTAGGTGCTATTTTTAGGACACAGAACAATAGGGGCTCAATTTTCAGCCCGCCAGGCCGAGAACCCGTCCGCCAGGTAGAGAACCATCGGGCCTTCATGTCTCCTGGGTATATATTCTTTCTTTTTTCTTTTGTAACCCGCCTGGCCGCTTTCCATATGCAATAATTAAGCCTTAATGCTAGTATTCATCCTGCAACAACCGTTACAATTGTCATTAATGTCCGAAATTTCGGAGAAGATTTGTCATTAGTACGAATTAAACTAAGATTTGCACACAAGCATGTTATCCTTTCCAAGTATTCATTTCAAAGGCAACGTAATATTTTTTTTTTCCACCGACGGGTTGGTGCTTTTAAGAAATTTCTAATTCTTAATGTCTTTTCACCGTCACCGCCACCTTCACACTTTTTTCTAATCGTGCAATTAGTGAGCTATGATGGTCACAACTCATTCCGCATGAACCCTGGAAATTGTCATTGATCAGTGAAAGGCTCGAGGAGATATTCTATTGATACGCATTAAACCAAACTTTGCGGAGGTTTATATTATCCCTCGCCGATTTTCATTTGAAACGTCGTCTCGAGCAAACGTAAATTCTTAATACCTTGTGGCGACAGTTCTCTCCACACACAGTCAACACATTGGGGCATAATGGCCATAGGTTCCACTCTTCCAAGGCATATTCTTACTATTAATCTCTCTCCAGCCACGAGAAAAAATGAGATGGTCCCTTGGTACACTGAGAGATATATTTCAAGCCAAAAAATTTGATGCCAACCTTGGCTGCTCAGAGAACCTTCCCACTTGCAGTCATGCTTGTCGCAGAACTTTATGCCATGAATTCCAAGCCAGAAGAAGATGATCTGATGGATGATGATACAGCAATGGATGATGGAAATGGAAAAAATATTCCCACTCCTGGGCCCAAATTGAAATCAACCATAATGAATGGACCTTCCCGGCTCGGTGATCGCAGTCATGACAACACCAAAAGGAGTTTTAGAAAAAAAAACAAAAAAAAACAAGCAATGAACGCAACAACCACTTTGCACCGCCAAAGTAGGAATTCCAGAGTTCCAAATTAGTCCGTTCTAGGCAGAAGAGTTTTACTATAAAGAAATCATATGTTGATGCTTCCAGAGATATATTTCGAGCCAAAAAAATATTGTTTAACATTTTCGGGTATCAGGTGCAAAACTTTCGATGTTGCAACGCATTTTCCTACTAGTCATCTCCTTCTGCCCAGAATGGACTAATTTGGGCCTCTGTAATTGCACGTGAAAGTTGTACTACTGAATTTTTTTCAACTATGAAGAGCTAGTTTCAACTAAGGGCTATTCCACTTGCCCTGTAACCATTTTCATCTTCTTCCTCAGGCAAAGCTTCTGAAAAATATCAATTTCAGCAGAGAATGATTAATCGAGGAGAAAACTCCAAGGATCTTGCATACTGCGGAACCCGTGCTTGTGTTTGTTGTAGATACCTTCAATGTTTTCAACTGAAGAACTAGATCCAATTTATAAGCATAGATGTACAGTTCTCAGTACTTTTCTTATTTTTTTAAATGGATTTTCTATTACAAAATTTTGGCCTTGGACTCTTCGTATCTGCCACTTTTCTGGTTTTCACGCATGTTCTAATTGGCATACTTCGGTGCTCTTGTACTTCTTCGATCTTCTGTTTACTAATACCAATGTAAAATGTTCCAGCAAAATCATTCTTCTTCTTTCTAGAGATGCAATTATTAAGTTTTAATGCTAATTAGTACAAAACAAAGTTCACTACTTCAGTTGGTATGTTACAGTCATGGAATAATGTATCAAGAACATAATTGCACATCCACGTTGCTATAAAATGTAATCTTCAACAACGCATTTCCTGATAACTAATAGATCATGATTTTGCAACAATAGGGCTTCTTTGAAACCAATTCGCACTTACAAAAAATGTCTTCCGCCTTTCTATTTTCCCAATTCACACGTTTCCAACCACCGCTTCCCCTTTCTTTAAATTGACCCTCTATTGTTCCCTGTCCCACAACTGCCACCTAGAGTTCCGCCATATAGAAAGTGACAGGAGGACCCCGCTGGCTACATCAACATTGCACCTCTACTTTTCCAAGACCTCCAAACAACATTCGTAGCTCTGCTATATACAAATTGACAGATATACAAATTTGCAATCGTTCTTAGATCATTCCCTTTTCCGTATTACGGTCAACCTATCATGCCCTTTTCATGATCTCTTATGTTTTACACATTTTGCACTCAAAAATTTTGAAACATGAAATTTTACCCTTTTCCGTATTATGGTCCACCTATCAAGCCCTTTTCTGTGATGCACATTTTTTTCACTGAAAACTTTCGAGAAATACAATTTAACCACCGCTTCCTCACATATTTACTGGAACTATTGTCAACCTGTTTTGAATCCCATCTATCCGCTTTCCATACTTCGTCATTTGTTAAAATTTCTTTAGGGAATCATCCCTTTGCTGGGTTCAAGAAATTTTTAGTTCGTAGTCATTGTTTCATGTGCCGACGTCCTTTTGGAATTAGCAGTTGGCAATTATATATAAGATATTATTGCTATGCATGCAATTAGCAATTTCCATATTCCTTACTTAGCCATTTTGCCGAAATTACACAAATATACAAACTGGTCATTGAATTCCCCCTTCATGATCTCTTCCTGACTATCCCCGTAACCCTTTTTTGAATCACATCCAACCGCTTTTCAAAACTTTCCATTCTTTCCTTGCTCTTCGCCGTCTCCCTCACCTTCATACTTCTCTACAATAAAAGAAAATATAAAGTTTTTTTTTATATATAGATAGATCTTGTTTCTAAATATGGAATTACTGGCATTTAATTCTAACAGGCCATCATGCAGAAACCGTATATATTGTCATTGATGGGCGAAAGAGCTGAGGAAATCTCGTATTCATGCGCATTTAACCAAAATTTGCGGGGAGATTACATTGTCCCTTCCAAGTGTGCATTTCAAAATCATGAAATCCCTTTCACACCGTGTGGCCTTCGCACGTTCAAGAAACCTCCATTCCTTAATTTCTCTTCACCGTAACCGCCACCTTCACATTTCTAAATATGCAATAAATAAACTTTACTCCTAATAGTTCATCATGAACCACCAATACCGATTGTCATTAATCAGCGAAAGGCTCGAGGAGCTTTCCCATTCATAAGAATTTAACCAATATTTAGCAAAAAGTTACATTATTCGTTGTGACTGTTCATTTAAACCATCATCTACAACAAAGAAACCTTCTCATAAACCTATGGCATCAGTTTTGCACCAGTTATGTGGAGATACAGTGAACATCTTCAGCTGTCACGACCAGAACTTTCATTGGTCCAGGGCATTTTCTTATTACTCAACCTCTACCGCAGAGAACCAAGTAATTTGGACCTCCGAGATTGCTCATGCAGACTGTGTCCCTAAGGTTTTTTACTGTAAGGACCTGGTCTCTTGGTGCACCGATAAATTTATTGCAGAGAAAAGAATTATTCCACTGCACGACTGCTCTTCTGTTTCTTTGTCACCTCAGGTCTTCCGACAGATGATGAAATTGCCTGAGCCAACATTGACGTTCAAAGGAGAAGATTGCAAACATTTCCTAGAAAAGAATAATAATGGCTTGGACCTCTTGCCCCTTTTTTTGGAAAACCTGGATCTAGCTCCTGAAGATATTACAAGCATGTAGGTTAGTTCATTTAAAAATCCTTTTCGCGAAATTGCCTGGCTGTTTACAAGAATAACATGATAGGAATCCACAGCTACTGTTTCCCGCATGGCTCTTTACATTTTGTATTTCACAGTCAACGAACAAGCCATTTTTGATTGGGGAAGGATAATTTCTTATGAAATATCTTCCCAATTGTCAAGCTACAAAAGGGGAAAGAAATTTTATATGTCATCCTATTTAGTTTTTGCAATAGCACATTCCTGTCGATTTCCACAATTGTCTCTATCCAAGAATGTCAACTGCGATTTCCACCCAGTAACGTTCTGGTACCAGGCCTTGTGGAAGCACAAGACTTCCCACTATTTTTATGAGGTTTTTAATGGCTTCCTGTCTATTTTCAAACTTTTGTTGTTAGGAGAAAATGCTTCCCGCTTATCTGAACAGGCAACTAATTTTTTGGACAAAAAGGGAACAATCCAACATTTGGATAATTACACTGTCATAATAATTTTTGGCTCCATGGAACAACCTACTCTCCTTCCATGTCACATTATGGACAAAATTTTTATTGCAGAAGTAGCACGTCAATACAACTACTGGTTCCATCTGTTCCAAAGGTAGAAAAAAAACCAGCTCATTCCTATGCCTTGGAAAATAAGGGAGTTCGTGTTGAAAAACGTCAACAAATTTGACGATTTCGCATCACATTTTAGTATCTCCAACCTCAAATATGCTGAACACATAAAAGGATTCGACCCCTATGATATTTTAGACAACATTTACATTCACTTGGCCTCAACGATTGTTTTGTAAATAAACACCTGCCCAAAAACAGAGACAGCCACGGGCCTGCCTCTGATGCCGATGACGTAGAGACAGTGCAAAGATGCACCAAATTATACACACAATAGGGGAAAGACCCCAGTGACAAGAGTGTTCAATCCGCAAATAACACTCCAAAAATTACGACATCCATGAGCATCACTTGAACGACCCATCGCAACAACAAAGAAACCCATAATTCTTCAAATGAAGGAGGAGATAATGACCCTCCTCACTCTAAATTTGATAGTTCTCACAAGCTTCCAGTAGAGAAGAAGAGAAAAAAAAATGTGGGGCAGGTAGAAGACACGGAAATTTAGAGTGAGAACATGGAAATTGACACTGATCTAGATGCCATGTTCACTTTCTTTGATCATCCTGAGAACGCCATCCACCATAGCCATCCAATAGACATATCCGTTACCCAAAATTTTAACGAAGATGAATCCTTTGTGTTGCAGAGTGTTGTTTTTGATAGCCAGAACAAAAAATTGATATTTCAGAAAAAAAATGTTAAAAATATCAAAGGCAAATCTTATTCAGAGGTTGACGTTGCCAACATGCGGCCGTCCCAAATATGTCAACTTCACACCACGACCGAAGAAACACTTCATGACTCCATTGAACGCATCGAGACCCAGAATACCAGATTGAAGGACTGAGTCAAGGAATTGGAAGACCCTTTCTTTCCTATGCTATATCTTGTCGATCCTTTGGCAATAGCCATGCTTGGCATCCCTGCACCCAATGTAAAAGAACCCTCCACCCTGCTCGCATCCTGTAAAGGATATGTGGAAAACAATATCACAAAAAGAATGGAATTGGTTACCGATGCCTGGAAAAGATCACAAACCATCGCTTCCCTTGGAACCAGGGCACATAGCTTGCTCAAGCTTTTGCAAGACGAATTAAAAGATGAAGAAAATTTCTTCTTAAAAGAGGTCATCCCTTTTGGCAAGATTGTCAACAATATGACATAAACAAAAAGAAGAAAAGAAGATCTTCCATCCAAAAACTGGATCAGCTAATTGAATGCATGTTGGAAAGAAAAAGTAAACAACCTGCATCTCATTGTTCAGTCATGTGAACAAGTCATATCGAAGAAAGATAAATTATTCACAAAGTTGTCAAATATAGACTTAGCTGGGAAAACAAACGACTTCCAAGACCCCCTATTAATCGCAAACTCCTTGCCCTTAACCAGAGAAGAGTTCGATAAACAGGTTTCTATGTTGAAGACCTTCTGTTTGGAAACGTTTTACAACATCCTTCAATTTGATCAATCTCACGTCCATGATTGGCTAGTCAAATATGTAGTACAGAATGAGGAAATTCATCAGGCTCTCTCTAATCTTTCTATCGACTTCCAGGAATTAGAAAACAATCTTTTCAACATCAAGATTCAGAATGATATCAATGTCACCCCAATGACAGCGTACATTGAAGAATGGGTCGAAAGGCAATTGAAATAGGCCGCCAACAAAAGACAAAATGTACAATCGCCGCTGACATCAATGAAAGGGTACCCACAAGAAAATAGCCAAAGCACTCATATGTACCCTCACTGTAACTTTACTCCTATCCAATTGACATTGCAGTGACTCTCCCTGCCTATGAAGGAAATCCACTTCATCATGGAGTTTGCCAATTAAAATTTTTCACTGGCCCATAGTATCAAGAGTGAAAGATATGGTCAAGTTATGTGAGTAAACCATGATAGAAAGATGTTGGGTGGAAGTAAAGTTATCCTCCACTGATTCCATCACCTATGCTACATGTGTGAGCTTAGGTTCATTTCCTTTAGCCATGTTTGTAATCCGATTACATGAATCAGATTCTATAATTTTTGGAACCTCCACAAAGAGACTACCAACGAGACTTAACACCATGAAATTAACACCCAAAAACAAACATATTTTATAGATAGAGGGAGGAATGAATCGCTCCCCAAGAAACCCTCTGCTAATGACCACTATACTTCTTGTCTGGAAAATAAGAACAGACTTAAAACCAACTAGAACTGGAAAATGTTTAGTAAGGCTTATCGAGGTTCCGGCATGCAAATGAATTTGTAGAGGATTAGACTATGTCCACAGAGGAAGCCAGAAGAAGAAGAGACCTTGAAACCTTCCATGATATGAGTTCAACCAACCGATTACTACCCCCTTGTGCATCCACCAGTGAGAATCCAGACCCATAAACATTTTTTTTTTCTTTTCTCCTTGATTATGATATATATAACATGTCCCCCAATCTAAGATTGAACGCGAAGAGCTAGCATGCATCCATTCACGATCATATATGATTTCCCATGCTCCAAAGGTCCAAATGAATCTATCATGGCTTGTACTTCCCATTGTTGTGCAAATCATTTTTTCATCACAGCCTTTGCACCCATCAACAAAGTCATCGTCGCAGGGGGTGGATTAAGTTCTAAACGTACTTCCTGTGTTAAATTCCCAAGGTTCGAAGTACTATCACCACAGAGGAGAACCCAAGTCGCATCTTGAGGCATGATTAATAGAGATCGCAACCTGTCCTTCCCCATGAGCCACATGAAAATGGAACAACTACTTCTCGAATTCCCTCAAAGTTTTATGCAAGGATCTCGGGTTTGAATTCCATACCCATAGGTCCTTCCTCTTTTGATGTCAGCGTGGGCCCTACAGACCCCAATCATTTTTGTAACTTCTTCCATTACGGGGGGACTACAAATTTTACACTCCCTTGGACCCACAAAGAACCAGTGGCCATACCAACTTCCATATTTTCCATTCTGTCTACTTCTCGATTATTTTCTCTGATAATGTGAATTTTTTTTTCTAAGGTATTAGCTAGGAGTAGTCAGATTCTTTCAATAATTCTTTTAATCTTAGCATCCTTGGGGGAAAATCCTTTGACAAAGTATCTAATGGTATTTTTATAGTCTCCCACTATGGATATTTGGCTGATCTTGTATTCCTGCATGTTAGGAACCTAACCTCCCTAACCCCTCACATAGGTAGAATAATACATTTTCCATGTAATAAAGGCCAATATTAATAAGGCCTTGTAATAAGGAAGAATAAGTCAAATGTAAGAAGACCTATGTTGGATGCAGGCCGAATTAGGAAGAAAGGCTATTTTTGGAAGAGAAGCATGCAAGAGGAAAAATATAGCTGGAAGGAAAAGCATCACACGCGCATGCATGGAAGACCAAACGACGCTAGGGTTAGGGTTTTTGTAATGAATTGTAATGGCTGGTGAGCCGGAGATATAAATAAGTAGTACTTAAGAGATGAGGGGAAGAGAAGTACAGAGAGGAAGAGAATTGTAAGGACTATATGAGACATTAAGTTGGTGAGATAGAGAAGGCATGAGCGACTCGATCCCAAGGGTTAGATTGTAGGCTGGGGAGCCTGGTGCAATATAGTCAGCCTCACAAGGATCGAGGAGCCTGTGGGAGAGAAGAAGAACTAAGACTGTAACCCCACGTGGCATGGGAGGTTTCCAAACTATAATAAAATCCTAAGAGCCAGATCTTTGTGGACGTAGCCCAGGAGGGTTTGAACCACTATAACATTGTGTCATGTGACTGAATGAATGTATATTTTTGTCTGATTAGTTGATGAATGTTGAGTGAATGAAGAAGTTAAGTAGATCTGGTATTTTGCATGCATGCATAAAATAATTGTTATAAAAAGATGTTAAATGGACTGAATAAAGGTTAAGGTGCACAACCATAGATCTCGCTCAGTCTCAGGTTGCAAACACCTAAGTATTGTAGCCACCCATAGAGTTATCTCGGGTGAGACTACGCAGTGCACTATGTGTACTGTGTTGCCTTCTGGGTTACCAGAGGGGCCAATAGTCTTTAAGGGATGTTGTTTTGAAGATTCTTAGTTATGAACCAAGGTCAATCTGTAATGGTCAATGAGAATCAGAATCAGAATCCCTCAATACCAATAAGAGTAGATAGATAAAGGGAAAAGCCATTAAATGGTTTCATTGTCGGTTGACTGGAAGAAAATGGGATTGAGCATATGAGATCTGCTGAAGAAGCATCAAAATTATACGGGATTGGACGACAAGAAGGTGAAAGAATGTGAATCTTAAAGGGGATGTTGAGACCATGGAATCCCAAGAAAGAAGATATAGAGAGCCTGTTGAAGAAAAATGAGCTAGAGTTTGCACAAAAAGATAACATGAACCCAAAGTTAACACCGCGCAAATATCTAGACAAGTACGTATTCACCGACTTGCATGAAGTACTTTTCTATGATTTCCCACACATATTGTAGGAGTGGATCAAAAGATTGAAAGACAACCATCCTAGGAATCAGATCATATAACTAGAGTGGAATCCTGAAGATATCGCACAACTACAACGAGTTGATAATAAGTTTATGCAAGCAGTATATTTCTGGATAGACAACACTGTTGCCAGGTTTATCACAAAGTTTGTAGTAGATAGAACAAAGTCGTACAACGCAATTGAACAATAATTATTGAAGGGACCTAGAGGTAGGTACATCAGACCATTATATACTTCAATATATTTCTATATAACAAAGGTGTAATGACAATGGAGTCAGACAACTAAACTTCCATGCGTGCATGGGGGAAGGGGGGAAGCACTGACAGGAAAAGGAGAAATGGAACGAGAAGGGGATGAGGCCTTGGACCCAATTATGATGGACGACGACCAGATAAGGCAGATCATGGAAAAAACTAGAAGGACGCATAGTAGAGTACCCTACCAATATAAGGTGAACACCAAGAAGAGAGTCGTAGCTACGAGAGAAGGCTTGGGAAGTGATGAAGAGGAGGTAGAGGAGCTCTGGGTTATGGAGCAGATTGAGGAAATTGTGTGCACGACATATAAAATGAAGACAAGAGGTCCAATAGAGGAAGTAGAAGGCAACACTCCTATCCATATCAGTGTCAGTGTGGAACCCATAAACCCATGTGCGACTAATACACCAAGAAGAACACTAGCGTTTAGACAACCGAATTTCAGGAGAAGGAAGACAACAAGAAGTACATCTACACAAGGAACAACAATTGGGGGAGTAGTTCAGGAAGCAGTAGTCAAGTATCTACACCACACAGAGGTAGTAGTTCAACATTTAATATGGTAGGACATGATCCCACCATCAGGTTACCAAAATTCAAATCAGAAGCATGAGAGGACCCAGAGAAGCACATGTTTATCTGTGAAAAGATTTGGGAAGAAAAATAGATCACTGAAGAGGACACTAAACTTGCACAGTTAGATATCACATCAAGAGATCACGCACTGGATTGGTATATGAGTTTAGCTACAAACAGTCTGCCAGGGACAACCAAAATGATTGGAGATATCAAGAAGTTGTTGATAAACTAGTTCCAGAAGCCGAGTTCAGAGGATCAATACATGAACAAGATGATAGAGATCAGAAAGAAACCGGGAGAATCTGTATGGGAGATTGACCAGAGATTCAAAAGACTAAAGGGAAAGCTAAAATACATCATGACAGATATGCAACATAGGCACCTGTTCATCAATTCACCGTTACCACACTTGAAATATCCACTGTGACAACATAAGTTTCAGAAGTAGGCAAAGGCTTTACAGGAAACCCTACAACTGGAAGAGAACCAATATCAGAAGATAGATCCAGCCATCAAGGAGTTGAAGGAGGATCTGAAGAATTTAAAATTCCAGCTAAACCGAAACAAGATAAAGGAAAAAAGAGAAGTCGTTTGGTGTACCACATGTAGGACATAAGGACACCATAAGAATGAATGTCCAACATTTTTTCAGTACATGGCATCAGAAATGCAAAATCCATTACCAATAGGAGGACTATGGTGCAAGATTTGTAAGAAATAGGGTCACGATCCCTACCACTGCCCAATGATGCAAAAGTACCAGACAGTACCAAAGAGCTCGTATTGCAACTTTTTCAAGTCAATAGGCCATGATGATAAATATTGCAGAACCATGGAGTTGATGAGGGAAAGAACATCATATGCATACAAGGTGCAGGCATAAGTGATGACCGGGCAAGACACACCTTAGTTTAATCAAGTACTATCCCCGTACAACACTACACAACCGTAATATAATACCGCACAACCACACTATAATACAGCGCAGTATAAACAAGAACCTCAGTATAACATGTCGCGAGGGGATCGAGATGGATACAAAGGCGGAGGAAGAGAAAGAGGAGGATTTGGAAGAGGGAGAGGACCAGTGGTATGTCACAATTGTCAACAACCAGGACACTATGCAAGAGAATGTCGACTTCCACTAGTGACCTGTATGTATTGTTGTGCATGAGATCGTGACATGGAAGAATGCCTAACGCTATTATCGAAGATCCAGGAGAACATAAATCATAACAATCACAATGTTCAATGGATTTCATCATAAGTGAGGGATGAAGGATTAAACATCAACATAGTTACACACGGAGGAGCTAAAACATGAAACAATGCAGTACAACAAGAGCTAGCACAACACCAATGGGTGAAGAAGAATGTTGAACCAAGGAAGTAGTTCGATGCGCAGAACGAGAAGGAGATATTCAAGCAAGCTAGATGAGAATTCCTAAAGCCAGACATTGTGTCGACTTCAACCGCACAACATAGTAAGGAAGTACCAGAGTTTGAGATGCCTCCATCGTTGGATCACACCAAAGAAACACAAACCTTGGGACAAGTAAGTACGATTAAAGGTTTTTTGCAATCATGTGTAAAAATACTAAATGATTCATCCTCTGTTAAAGTATTACAAAACATGCTAGAAACATGTAGCATAGAAGCGGAAGGAAATTTAGAACAAAAAATAGTAAATCACCTACATACAAGGAGGAGAACAAGTAGAGAGTTCAGGATGAATGCCAACATTGTATATTTCAACATGGGATATATTGTACTGGATTTAGGATCCGAAGTCAATGTATTACCCAAGAATACATGGCAATGTCTGGGAGAGCCCACATTAGGATATTCACCGGTTCAACTGAAAATAGCAAATCAACATAGATTTATACCAATTGGAAGACTAAAAGGAGTTACAATAGACCTGGATGGAGTGCGGACTAAAGCCGACTTCGAAGTGATCAAGATAGTGGATGGCACAACACCTTACCCAACATTGCTTAGATTTGATTGGGTATTTGATAACCAGACCATAATGAACTTAAAGATGTAGAAAATGACCTTCGAGTAAGGAGAATACAGAGTCATTGTGCCATTGGACCCATCAAAAGTGGAAAGGTTCATAGAGCCTACTTGCTTGGACCTGGAGGAAATTAACCAATTGTACAAAACAACTGCGCGAGATGAAGACTACGTAAACCAAACTGCAGATGGGGTACTCAACTGGTGAAGAATCACCTCATGTGCGTCAGACTCGGACACATGCTTAGAAAATTGGCAACAGAGGTTACATGAAGTTTCCACAAGAAGATGCACAACAATAGACCACGCAGTAAGATGGGTAGGTATGGAGATAAGGGAATCACCCAGATTCCATGGTGTGAATGACCTAGAAACATTCTTAACACGTTACGAAGATGAAGTGTTAGAAAACCAGAGGCTCTTAGCCCTAGATATAGCACTCAAGGCGACACCTGCGAGATGGTGGGGTGCACACAAAGAAACAATCAAGTATTGGTATCAATGTAAGCGGTTATTGTGCATTAGGTTTGGCACGGCACAAGGAAGCAACCAACTGCATAAATATGATGGAAATGGGGCACTAGCAAAACACTTGGAGAAGTGCAGAGCACTATGGAAAATGACACCACCGGAGGAATGGCCTCACCATTTCGTGCACACATTAGAAGGCATCCCAACAAACTGGTATACAGACCAAGAACTGCGCAGAGGAACTATGAGTTGGAAAATATTACTACAAAACTTTACAGTCACTTTCTCATTTGAGAATGAGAACCCCAACATAGACACAACACTTAAAAAAATAAGAGGGGTGATATTCATTAAGGAACCAAAAGTTGAACTAATAATAGAAGAACAACATCAAAACATATAGACAATGAAAGAACTATTGTCATGCTACAATATGCAGGAAGAAGCACCAAATGAAGATGACCCACGCTATATTCAGATTGAGGAATTTGAAGGCAAGAGAGAAGTTGAAGGTCCACCACTAGAATCAGAAGTAATTGTTGCACCAATCAAGGTGAAGAAAGTCAACATCGGAACAATTGAGAATCCCAAAATGGCCAGCATTGGAGACTATTGGGATGAGAAAACAATGGTAAGTATAACAAAGTTACTGAGGGAGTACAATGACCTTTTCCCAACAATGTTCAAAAAAATGAAAGGCATAGCAGAAGAGCTAGGCAAAATGTAGATATCGCTCAGAGCTGAGGAAAGACCAATCAGACAGTGACCATACAGACTAAACCCGATATATAAGCAAAAATTCAAAGGTGAGATCGATAGGATGTTGGAGGCTGGAATCATAGAACCTGTAGAAGAATCCAAATGGATAAGGCCGATGGTAGTTCAAGAGAAGAAACAAGGGGGGATAAGAATATGTGTCGACTTGAGGAAGTTGAACGATGTGTGCTTACATGACCCATACCCTACCCCATTCACAGATGAATTCTTGGAGAATGTAGGAGGATAGGAATCTTATTCATTCACCAATGGATTCTTAGGATACCATCAGATCAAGATAGCACTAGAAGACAGATACAAGAC
This sequence comes from Picea sitchensis, assembly GCA_010110895.2. NCBI lineage: Eukaryota > Viridiplantae > Streptophyta > Pinopsida > Pinales > Pinaceae > Picea > Picea sitchensis. The sequence continues at coordinate 4,175 of SNQJ01S0007862.1, read as the reverse complement.
CACTTTTTCCACGGAATGGGGATCCTACTAGTATACAGTAATGCCATTTGGATTGAATAATGCACCAACAATATTCTTCAGAGTAGTCATAGTTGCATTTAAAGAATTTATCCACCATTTTTTAGAAGTATACCTGGATGATTGGACAGTCTATAGTCTATTGAAGGACCATGTAGAAGTCTTAAGAATGATATTAGAAATATGCAGGCAGTGCCAGATATCGTTAAATATCAGGAAGTGCATCTTCAGAACACCTTTTGGGATGCTATTGGGCCATATAGTATGCAATCAAGGCTTGCTAGTAGATCCTTCCAAGATTGCAGTAATTGTTAACCTGTCACCACCAAAAACTGTCTGTCAATTGAGAAAGACATTGGGACACACAAGATACTACAAGAAATTTATAAAGGGGTATGCGTAGAGCACTGCGTCAATGGAGAAATTGTTAAGGAAAGACACAAAGTTACAATGGAATGAGGACTGTCAACATGGTATGGATACCCTAAAAGAGAAGATGGTAACCGCACCAATCCTAGTATTATCGGATTGGGAAAATACATTCCACTTACATGTAGATGCATCAACCATATCACTTGGAGCTATTCTGGCGCAACTAGGAGTAGGAGAATTGGACCATCCTATAACATTTGCTAGTAGAAAATTGTCAGAATTGAAGCAAAAATACAACACCACAGAGAGGGAAGGATTAGCTATGGTCTACACTCTTCAAAAGTTCAGACATTATTTATTGGGAAAACATTTCAATATTTTCACATACCATTCAACGGTCAAATACCTCGTCAACAAGCCAGTGTTGGGGGGGATGATTTGTATATGGTTATTTTTGTTTCAAGAATTTGACTTTGAAGTGATAGTCAAACCATGAAAGTTGAATGCAGGACCTGATCACATGTCGTAGATTACTAATGGGGAGGAACCTATGAATCTAGAGGATAATTTTCCCGACGCAGAACTATTTTCAGTCCAGATAGCCGATGAATACTTTGCAGACATCATCAAGTACTTGAGTACAAGGATTGTTCCACAAGAATATGACACTGTGCAGAAGAAAAATATGGTAGTCAAGGCTGCACACTATCAGTTAATTGCAGGACACTTATACAAAATGGGTGCAGATAGCATCTTGAGAAGATGTGTACTAGAACACGAAAGACCAAGGATCTTAGCAGAATCCCATGAGGGAATAGAAGGAGGACATTATGTAGGTAAAGCTACCGCACGGAAGGTATTGTGCACATGACTATGGTGGTCGACCATGCCCATAGATTCAAAGGACTATTGCTAGAAATGTGATGTATGTCAGAGGGTTGGTAAACCGAATAAAAGGGAAAAGATGCCCCTACGACCACAAATAACTTTGCAAGTATTTGACAAATGGGAAATAGATTTTGGGGGACCAATTAACCCACCAACAAAAAGGTCAGGAGAGAGGTACATTATTATTGCGACAAATTACCTGATAAGATGGGCAAAAGAAACAACAGTAAAATATTGCAGCACAGAGACAACAACACACTTCCTATTTGAGAATGTGATCACTATATTTGGTTGCCCGGGGATTTTGATGAGTGACCAAGGAACTCACTTTATCAACAACACTATTAAGGCTATGACTGAGGAGTTTGAAGTTTATCATAAAAAAAGTACACCATATCACCCTCAAGCAAATGGAACAGTGGAAGCCTTTAACAAAATCCTTGAAAATGCATTGACGAAGATATGCAACGTTAATAGGGATGATTGGAATGTAAATATACCAATAGTATTGTGGGCATATAGGACCACGTGTGAAAAATTGACAGAACATACACCATTCAGATTGGTGTCTGGACAAGAAGTAGTAGTGCCATTAGAATTTTTGGTAACAAGTCTGTGCATAGAAGCAATTACAAACATGACAGAACGAGGTGCAATACAGGAAAGGTTAAATCAACTGATGATGATGAAGGAAGACATGATTCTAGCAGGGTTTCACCAAGAAGTCCAGAAAGAAAGAGACAAAGCTTGGAATGACAGACATATCCAGAGGAAGGATTTCAAGGAAGGATTGTACGTATTGATCTTATCGAGTTTTAATGACTCATTAGAAGCATCCCTAATGGATTTCCTAGAAATTTTACATTCTTTATCATACCAAGGGTTGTTTGTTCTATTATTCTTTTTATAGGACACCTCGAAAGAGA
>SNQJ01S0007861.1:107203-134660 GCA_010110895.2 Picea sitchensis | reverse complement strand
AATGTGCTCTGTAATTGAAACCTTTTTCTTGAGATTTATCAATTGGATAAAGAAGGTATTGCTCCTTGTATCCTCATAGTGTGATATCATTTCTTCCATGAAAATTGTCCAAATGACGAGTGATTTGCGAGAAAAAAGCTATCAATACCATACATATTTATTGGGTTCTAAATATAAAGAAGAAATTTGTACCTTTTCTGTATGTGGCACATTATGTAGATCAAAGAATTGCTCCATATGAAATATCCATGTGATTGGGTCATTGCCATCAAACTTTCTCATACCGATATTAGGAACATGGTTGGTCTTCAAACCAAAGATGGAGTTTCTCTATTCTTGATTCATCTTCCTTGTGTCCTCATCATGAATTTCATGGGACACATTTTCAATTTCTGGTGTCCTCTTTATTAGGAATTTTTTCATTCCTTCCATGATCTCCCTTTTTAAACCATCCATCTTAGTATCCATTATTGCCTCCAATTTAGCTTCAGTTGAATCCATCATCCCTTGTAGTTCATATTTTGTCACTGTCTTCTTTTGTAATTCATTTATGTCCCTATGCATTTCTTCACCTTCATCAAGAGTCCAAGTAGGATTTTCTGGAGGCTTAATTGGTGTATAAGTTCCATTTTTGGGTGGCATGTTGGCCAAGTATCACTTTTGAACCTTTATTTTGAGGTGGTTATGCTATACAATATTTCTTTTGTTGTATCTCCAAATTTTCGGCCCTTATGGGTATCAAAACTTTATTTTTTGTAGTTCTCTGATATTTATTCTCTGCAATGCCACATGTTTGATCAAAATGGGATTTTCCAAGTGGAATTTACGGTAACTTCCCCACAACTTGATGATTTTTGGCCTTTACAGGAGATCTCCCTTGTATAGCATGCCCTGCACAAAATAATTGATATACAATTATGAAACTCATACCCAAAATACTAAATACTGTACACTATCCAATGTAATTGGTCTCACTCAATTTGGATACTCTACGAAGCAGTTGTGATAGTTTTACCAAGAACACCTTCTTGAGACTAGTCAATAGAACTAGTCAAATACCCTATCTTCCACAGGGTGTATCTACAAATGTAAGACGAAAAAGAAGTTGAACGTTTTACCACATGTACCTTAGTAATTTTCATGAATATCCTCCAGAGTTCAGGGTCTGAAACGTTACAAAAAATGTTTAATAGAGAAAATTATGCAATGACTCAGTCAAGGATGATTCCAGAACCCTATCTTACATAGGTTGTATCTCTGAAAGTATAAGGCCTCGGGAGATGGAATTTCAACCCAACGTACCTTGATCCGTCTACTAAATATCCTCCATTATGTTCCATCTGAAACATTGTAGGAAAAAAGTTATAGTGAAAATTCCACGGTGTCTCAGATGTAGCAGTGAAACCCCAAGACCTTGAGCTCTGATACCATATGTTAAGAACCAAATATCAATATAGCAAAGAAAAACCTCAGAATAAGTACTCAACGCCTTGAAAAAGAGATAAATTCAGATAATAATCCCCTTCGAGGGGGAAACCTCCTTATGCCCACATAAATGTACAATTACAAGATGATTCAAAATGAAAATGTCTCCTTGGTATATATAGGAGACTAGGAGGTATAATTACAACTAATGGAATAAAGCCGACATAAATAAAATAACATTACTAATGTAATATGCCCCAATTAAAGGGTAATGAGCCACTATTTATGGATTAACATGTTTGACTCATGTTTCCATCAATGACAACCCACTATCAATAATGCCAACAATCTCCTCCTTTGTCATTAAGGGAAACATTTTTGTAAAACAAATACTTTTTCTCCCCCTATCACTGATCTCATTTTCAAGTTGGAGGTTTGGCCTTTTACTTATACCAAATAGTGATACCAAATTTGTTTTATTTTTTTCCTCCCCCTTTGACACCGATCACAAAGAGTTTAATATTTTACTACTTTTCCCCCTTGTGAATCTGCTAGTTGTTATCTCAATCTCTTGGGTTTTTCTGTTCAAATATGTAGTCTTATTGATACCATTTTTGTAGTGATCAAGTATTTTAAACCTAATCAATTACTTCCTCATTTGATGACCACATTAAATACTCCCCCTTATTTTTTACTATTTTAGAGGGTTTTACTGTATTCTCCTTTGTCCTAAAGGACAAGGGTGTGAATCTCACTAATCTTTTGTTTCTTTATTCTTGTTGATATTCTGATATTTCACAAGAATACCATTGATCGACACCAATTAATTTAATTTCCAATTTTCAACCAATTTAATAACTTGTTTAGAGTCTTTCGACTCTACAGAAACCAATTTCAACTTCAGTCCCTTAGAAATAAGATTGAATTGGTCCTTTCATCTATTTTTTTTTTTGTATTTCTGCTTCAAATACTTAAAACATGCTTTAGTTTGTCATGATACTTAGACTATAATCCTCTTCTAACCAGGCTGATGCACTTCATATTATTAATCATGTTTTTCTTTCCTTTTATACATATTTTTTGTTGAGGGAAAATTTAGTAGTTCATGAAGATAACATTGGAAAACTTCCAAGATTTTGACTCCTCAATTCTTCTGTTTGATATACTATTGAAGATTCATCTCTATTTTGTGTAAGTAAAACTTCTTCATTTTAAGGTGTCAGAGCATATCTCTTGTTTTCTATTTCAGATTTTCATCTCCATACTTTTTCATTAGATATTTTGTTTGTAGGATATTTATTTTCTAGATTGTTCTTTAAGACTTTCCATTTCTTCTTTTCTTCCAACATTCATTAGATTTTCTTCCTGACTCATCTGAATTATTTCCCATGGTTTGACTTCTTGATTTTCTATAGTTTTGGGATTTTTGACCAAACCTATCATAGTTGTAACATCTCATTGTATGAGAAAACTTTGTTGTCTGGCCAACATAATTGCGTCTCCAACATCTCATTGAGTTATTGAACCTTCCTGAAATTTTCTTTTCAGGACTCTTGCATTCCAATGCTTTGTGACCAAAGTTATTACAAGAAAAACAATAACCATCGAAGGTGCTTCCATACTTGGGTTTGTTGTGGCATGAGAAGTTTGTCTTTTGTTATGTCTCTTGTTTTTTACTTTTAGAGATTCCTTTCTTGACAAAGTTCATGGTTTGTTTTAAGTTTGTGACTGTACCTTTTTCTTTTGAAGAGAATGATCCTTTATCATGTTTTTGAATGGTTCTCCATTTTCCACCTTCTTCTTTTTTATTATATCCAAGACTGGTTTTGTCATCAGTTGGTCTTTTCATTCTTATTTTTGAGGTTGACAACTTCCATTTCCATCATGTGACAAGTTTCTTCCTTTTTAGTCAATTGAATCCTCAAGGCTTCTTATTTTTCCTTAGATCCTTCAAGTTGAGTCTTTAGATTGATGATTACTTCTTTTGTATCATCCAATACTTCCGTTCAGTTATTATTTTTGTCATGTGTTTTTAATTCTTCTATATCTCCTTTTATATCAACAACTTCATTCTTCAATCTTTTGATTTCTTCCTTGTTTTCTAGCCGAATCCTTTTTAGGTTGATGGATTCCAATTCCAACATGTGGCATATTTCTTCCTTTTTAGTTAATTGGATCTTATGTGCTTCTTCATTTTTATTAGCTTCTTCAATTTGAGTCATTAGAGTTGCATTGTACTTTCATTTATCTTTTTGATGTCAATAATTTCCAATTCCAACATGTGACATGATTCTTCTCTTTGAGTTAATTCGATCTTCTAGGCTTCTTCATTTTTATTAGTTTCTTCAAGTTGAGTTTTTAGACATATGACCATTTATTCTATCCCTTCTATTACTTCTTTTCTTTTATTGTCATGTGTCCTTAATTCTTCCATTTCATCTATTAGATTAACAACTTCGGTCTTCAATCTTTTGATTTCTTGTTCTTTGTTTTCTAGATGAATATTTTGTTCATGCTCTTCATGGTTAGATTGATCTAAATGTTGTAGTAGCAACATATATTTCTTTTGAAGTTTCTCCAACTCTTCAAAAGTGGACATAACTATGTATTCAAGCTGGTCAAGAACATCCTTAGTTACTTCAATATGTAGACCATTTGTTGGTTCCATACTAATCAATTCAAATCTAGTTATAACATCATTCTTAAAATGTAATAGTGTTTCTTTAGTGAATACTGAGGTATTCATCAATTCCTTGATGTAGTATTCATATCTATTGATGACTAGGTTTTTCATCAATTCTTTGATGAAAGTGTCATCTTCTGTGTTTTTTTTCTTTATTATGATCATAATTCTCTTTATCTATATTTTGTTCTTGAATCTGATTTGATTTCTATGTTTATTTGTTTTGTTCCATAAACTAATTGGAATTATCCATTTCTTTGTTTTGTTCTATATTTTGATAAGAATTCTCTAGCTAGAGCCATATCACTTTAGTAGAGGTGCAATGTGCCATATTTTCTTTGAGTTGGTCTGACATTCCATTATGGATTTCCTTTAATGTTATTGAATTATTTTTCTTTGCTTCTTTTGCAGATTTGGTTTTGTTCTTTGAGGTAGTTGAGTACCAAGGTTTAGATACTACTAAATCCCAAACAATAGATCCTCTTGACTTCAGATACCATTTCATTCCTTCCCTCCATGAAGAGTAGTCTGTTCCATCAAAAAAGTGAGATTCATTTGTGGGGAGAACCATTTGTCCACCCATTTTTTCAAAATATACCTTCCAGTGTTTAAACTGTGCTAAAGGAACCTGCTCCGATACCAATTGTTGAAATGTACACTTTAAACTGAGAGGGGGTGGTGAGTCAATGTTTGTAACTTGTGGCTACTTTTCACACTTTCATAGATTAACTGAATTAATTGAACAAGATATGTAGTTCAATTAATTATTCATAAACATCCAAAACACAAAATGTATGAAGTAGATAAAATATCTTTATTTTATTTATTTAACTTGTATAAATACATATAAAATTAATCCTTTAATATCTTTGACTTCAAATGAACATGAGAGATCCAACTCTCTGATACAAGATCCAACTTGTATATCTCAGATCCAACTAAGAAATGAGGAATCGAACCCTCATAACAAGACCCAACTTGCTGGTCTCAGATCCAACTAAGATGTGAGGAATCTAATCCTCATAACTAGAATCAAATTGTAAACATGAACCAACCTGATAGAATGAAAAGTGATTCAATCCATTATATATACATATATATTTAATCCACCAAGACACATTCTTCTCACTATTCTTTCTTGTTTATATTGTCTTCCAACTAGTGTGTATTTGAAACAATGTGTCCTTTTGGAATGAAACGTTATACCTTTTCATTTAAATTAATAATAACTTCTATTATTATTATTATTATTAATATTTTGTTAAATAATTAAAATCCCTTGTAATTTGTTTCATCATTTTAACCCATCACTAATTATTTTAGTTGTTTTGGATTTGAATATCTGTAGATAGGCACTTCCTTCAAACCATTCTTTTCAAATGACCGGGGGATCGTTACTACAGAGTTAATGTCTATTTTTTATTCCTCTATTATTTTTCATACAATATCGTGAAAGGGATAATTATTCATCATATATATGTTGATCAAACTTTTAAAGAGTCGATCACAGGAATGGATCGACTTCATTATTTCAATCCCACACTTTCGCTATCTGGTGCATTTTCCTGTACCTGGAATGGACATGTGCTAGATTGTGACTCACTTTAATTTTTAATATGACCAAATTGTTGTGAAAAACAACTAGATACATATGGTGCAAGGGTTGTTTTATGTTTTAGCCTACAAACACTTCATTTCACCAAGTGACCATATATCATGACTAGGTGTTAACCCAGTTGACCTTTTACCTTATCACCACTTTACATATGACCTTGACCTATGACCGAGGGTGAATACATGAGGTTTCACACAAATCGATGGTCGAGACTTAATCTGCAATTGAGTGGATGGTTCTCGTTCTCTTTGGAACTTCGACGTTTCGGGACTCTGCCCTTTGCAGTCTTGTAATTCTTCCGGAGAAAATTCTGTCAGAGTGTGTATCAACACTTCCCTGTTTAATATCCTTCACAAGTCTAGGATATAGGACCGTGGGATTATAAATTTAAGCGATGTTCCCAACGCCACATACCTTATTGGTTCATAACTCACGACTGGGAGCTAGAACCTAGTCCTTCGAACTTCGTCCTTTGGGAATTTTCTCGCTTACAAGCATCCAATCTTCTGAATTTTGAAATTCCTGAAGTGATTACCTCTCACAATAGTTGATTCGATGGTTAGCATGATTCCTGGAGCCAAATCAATGATCTAACTTCTATTTTGACGTTATCCTTGCATGGGCTTAATCCAACGGCTATGACTTTAATCAAAGGTTGATATGGAAGGCCAGGATTTGTTTCAGAGTTTAAACTTGTGCAAGGGATAAATATTATTCCAACCTCTGAAAAATCAATTGTGTGAGTCCCTTATATCCACGCGTCATACACACATCATTTCAGAGCTTGGAAGGGTGGTATTCCAAACCACTTTAGTTGAATTATGAAATAGCTTATACTCATTGATATGTATCTCGGATCGATGACTGTGAATGAATCATATCCTCGTCCTTTACCCATGTTTGATCAACGGTCGAGAACGATTTTGGCCTTCGACGCTTCGGGTAGTTGCTGGTGGTAGAAACTAGTTTTCCGTGAAGTACATACTCTTAGAGTGGTGTAGCTTGCTAACGTCACAACTAAAGTGGCATTGACCAAGTGGCTACAACATGTCACTTATATTTGTGACTGAAATATACCTAAAATTCCAAGTGGACCTTGAAACTTTTCACCATCTAAATGCACCACGTGTCCTTGCTAACATGGACTATAATGACATGGGTTATCAATGTGTGTGCGATGTGTCTTAATTCGTGAATTTGGATCTTTGGCCTTCAGGTGAACTCATATGTTCTAAACCTTTTTTCACCGAAGTGGTCAGTTTGAATTTGAACACAATTGGACCCACCTATCCTGCTCCAACTGTCACCATGCATGTCCAGATCTATGGGGCCCTCATTTACTTTAGAAATTTGGGTTTTCTTCCTTCGGGTGAATTCATATGTTCTTGGATTCCTTTTATTGGAATGGTCAGCATCAGAGTTGACTGCTGCTATGCAACCCTGATCTGACAGCTATCATTGATCTCAAAGTGCTCCTTAGATATGATGGATTATTTTTATTTCATAACTTCGACTTTGGCTAAAATTCCTTCATGCAAATTTCCTTCCGTCGATATTATTCGAAGTGGTCAATGTCGATATGACCATGCATACTTAATTTCCATGATCGATGGTCCATGACTCTTAGAAGTCGATCTGACGGTCTAGATTTAATCTAGATCTCATGATCTAAATCATTCCCAAATATTCAATAGACAACCACGATTCTCCTCTTCTTTACAGTGATTTATGGTTGAGGATTATTTATCTTGATCTGATGGTTGGGATTTAATTCTTCCTAACGTATAAATTCCCCTCAATCTAACGGTCTTGATTTGTCCTGAAAAATACATCAATGGACAAGATTCCTCCTCGATTCTTTTGTATTTTTACTGTGGGGAGTTCAATTCTGATAGTGTTTCTACAATGTGCTCTCCCTTATGATCTTTGATTAATGTTTCTTGATTTTGATTTGTTCATTGCTATTTCTCTTGATATTTTAATAACTATTTGTTCATTCTTTTATGCATTGATATTAATTCGTTAACCCTCCTGGTCTGTTAATTCATTGTGCTTCGTTATTCCTTCTTTGGATGGATTATATGCATTCTACCTCTCCTTAGATTTAGAATCATATTATAATTGTTGATCATATTATGATCAATAGTGATCACAAATTTATTCTCCCAGTAGGTGATCTTCCTTTTCCCCAAGGTGATCTTTCTTTTTCTCTAAGTATTTTACATGTTTGACTCATGTTTCCATGAATGAAAACACATTATCAATAATGCCAACAGTAGTGACTCAGGAAGAGTACTCTTCATGGAGTTAGACACTCGAGAGGAAACTATTGAAAATAATGAAGGAAACTATGAAGAATAAGGAGAAGTGAATCTTTAGGAAGAATTGATCAATGCCTTAAGTTATCTAAGAATATAAAGGAACAAAAAAAAGTCTCTCAAAGAAGAGTTAAGTAAATTGAAGGAAGGCTTTCAAAACCCTAGAAAAAATTTTGAAAAATCCAAGGAGACTACCATAGATATACGGATTCAGTTGAAAAAAGCTAAAATGATTGAAGAAACACTCAATAGGTAACTGGAAGAAAAGAATAAAATAATAGAGAATCTAGAAGCTGAAATAGTCTCACTAAGGAAGTAACTATAGAAGAAGGAAATCCAACTAAATTTTGGCAATAACACCAAAATACTCGATGAAATCATCTTCAATAAAAAACCATTCTATGAGAATTCTGTACTTGGATACAGACAAAATAATACCTATGAGGGTTCAAGATCTATGATGACAGGAAATGAAGAAGAGAAAATAAGTTATGCATATACTATCAATGGTTCCATCAAGAAAGAATAATTCAAGCATCTAAAGAAGAACATACCGAAACCAAAAATAAAGAAGAAGATCATGCATTCATAGGAACATGGAATTAGAAACCAACAATGAAGAATACCTGTAGCGACCCCCTTGTTACGACGAACCAACTCTAGTAACTAGTGCAATTTTTTTTTTTTGTGTGTGCGTTTAAAAAGTGTGTGTGTGAGTGTATATGGGAAACAATCAACGCATCCGACTCTGCATTGCCACCCGACGATGAATAAGACGGAACCATGATGAACATAAAAAGATGACAAGGACGCGCGACAAGTATCTGCATGCATAAACGACGATCACACGACGATAAGTAGAACTGGCTACCTGCCCGTCCTACCATGCATTGGTTAGGACCTCCAAGACACATAAGAAACGCTCAAGCCCAAGTTCCCATCGATTTTAACCATTTAAGGTCTCAGGGCTAGCGACTGTTCTGAGGAACATGGAGGTGTCTACGTCCCTCCCGACACAAACAGACCAAGCAAGACTGATTACGATCAAGTGCAAAAATAATTAAAGAACGACCACAAACTCTGCAGAAAGCGCAAGTCCGAAGGGACTCCGACAACGAATGACCACTGTGAAGACAAGGCGTTATCTATGACTCAAATGGGTATTAAATTCATACCAACTTCTCCATTACATTCCATTAATTGTGGTTCCCCAATTACGATCACAAAACAATTGATTGTACTTGGTTCAATGACATTTCCTTATATGCTATCAATTCAACAAAATCTCACAACTTTACAATAATATGATAACAACATCATGCTACTGTTAAGATATCTCTGTCATTACATCACCATCTCAGTTCATCTTGTATGCTACCTATACAATAACATTACCATAACCACATCATATCTTATATTGTGATGACCCTTGCAATTTAATTAAATCACAATACTTCTAGCATGCTACCCATGAAATAAAACTACAATGACCATTCATAACCACTTCACCTTCTATACTATAATAACCTAATAATAACAATCATATTACAAGATAATGGAAACTCTAAAATCAAGCCTGGTTATCACGGTCAAACTCCCAAATTGACATAACTCACCACTACTTTTGGCAGCTTGTTAATCCATAACCTACTCATATATCCTCTCCTCAATAAAACATAAAAACAATATATGTTTTCAATGGACCATCAATATTAAATTATTAAGACTATCTACTCATATATGTTTTGAGATTTAAATGGATTTATGTTATATTTTTTTATTATTATTAAGTTTCAATCTCTTTTTATACCCAACTTTTAATTACTGCCAATGCAATCAATAAAACATATAAAACAATATATGTTTTCAATGGACCATCAATATCTACAATGTTAAAAGCTACTGCCAATGTAATCATTAAAATAATATATGTTTTCAATGGATCATCAATATCTACCATGCTAAAAAGTATTGAATATTGCAGCTAGTGGTGACTGTTAGATATGAATTGCTTTAAAATCCTACATCTTATATACCACCCCAATATATAAATCATCAAATTTGAACTTCTTTCAAATACCACAATTTTTATACCACGTCTCTATATATAGGTTGTAGAATTTGTATTGCTATGAAATCTCACAACTTATATATCACCATCAACAGTATTCAATGTTGTTACAGGGTGGATATTGTTGGCTAACAATAACCAACGTACTGGGCAGCGTCCCATACCAAGATATATCAGAGGCAGCAGCATTAAATGTTGTTTTCTATTGCACGACTTTCAATACTAAGATATATAAACATAGCAGCATTGGAAGCTACATAGCAAGCTGAGTTGGCACTCTAAATGTAATTAATAAAACAAAATATAAAAATTATGTAAATCATGCAAAAGAGATTTCAGGTTCAGCATATTCATTTAGCAAATAGGCCATTCAGGCTACCATGTTTATTCATCGGCTAACAATTCCTTTTTCCAGCGCTAACTAATAGTCTTATATATGCAAGTATAAATAACTTCTTACCCCAACGCTATCTAACAGTCGTAGATTATAAAAATATAAATGAAATATTTTTCCAGTGCTATCTAACAGTATTAAATTATAAAAATATGAATCAATCTAGCGCCATCATTGTAACCAATCCCTTTTTCCAACGCTATCATCCCAGCCATTACCGTAACCAATGCCAGACCACCACGCGCGTGGCAGTCCTGAGGTGAGCAGACCGGGTCGGGGTGGGATCGATCAGCTGTACCAAGGATCCTGGACGTTAGTAAGGACGGATCTGTCGGTAGGCGGCCACATAAAAAAGACTTACACCTAAAAACTCAGGCAATAACTACACGTCAAGTTCCAATGAAGGGAGAGGTCTGGTGGGAATAACAAACTAGTCAACGATGGGCGAATTCGCCTGAGTGTAAAAGTGAGAACGAACGTGCCTGGTAAGTGTGGATGCTCATGGATGGGAAGCCTCTCAATGAAATGAAAGAGGAATCAACCAACTGTAATCCCTAACCACACGGTGGATGTGCTAGCTGGAGATTTACAGCGATAGCCTCCACTTAATTCAATAATCATTAAACTGATAAAAGAAAATCTATCCCCGCCATTAATTACGCCCCCTTAAGGAAAATGACAGAGCATCGAAAGATAACCTAAAATCCACAAGAAAGGTTGACTCTACTGGAAACTTATGATCAAGGGTTAAAATTTAACATGGACAGCAAGGGAAGGCTGCGTTTCATATAGAACATTCACTGAAATATTTTTTAAAATATATATATTTAAAATAATATATATTGTTGGCCAATGGAGGTCGCCCGGGAAATTGCAACTAATACACGGCTGCAGTTAAATCAGACCAAAAATCTAAAGAGATGCCACAACAGATGAGCCATAAGAAAGGTATTATACAAACTAGTTTCCCTAGGGTTGATACTCAGTAACGATATATATTCATCTCAACGATAGAAGTGCCTTGGAAAATTGAGTGGCAATAGCATTTACATACCATTTAGGTTTCATGTATGCTTGTTGTTAAAATCCTTTGCGACCTACCTGGTCTCTTGAACCGCTTGTCTCGGAATTAAAGATTTAAAATCGAAATTAACCAGAATTTAATCAACGATGTTGGGCCTTGATATCTAGCTTTTGTGATTGAACATGTTGTTGGCAGGTATAAAACATCTGGCAAGAATTATAATCCAGCCGCAATCCGATCAACCAAGGAATGGCGAATCAAACACAAGAGTTATTACATAAATCGCCGAGATGGGTAACACCCCAAAAACGTAGAGATTACAACTTTGAAAATAGAACTTGGGTGGCTGGAAAATGTTGATGTATCCTCCTGCAGAATAGAACCTAGAATTGCAGAGAACGAAGAGAAACACCTGGGACGTTCTCCAGCCATTCGCAGAGGGTTATAAATAAAAAAAAATGCAGAGAAATTAAGCCCAAGCGCAGAGAATACAACAACAACAAATGGCAGAGGTTTATACCATGAAAAACGCTGAGAAATTTACTATAAAAACGCAGGGGAAATTTACCCAAAAAGCAGAGAAGGTTCACAAGAACCCAAAACGCAGAGAAGGTTCACAAGAACGCAGGAAATTTATATCACCAAAACAATGGGAATACATTTGCTAAGGGTTCTGCCACCAACCCAAGGAACAAATCCCAGGCGTGCTTAAAAGAAAAATAAAAAGGGCAATTTACAGACCCTAAACTAGTTCATTCCACAAATAATTAAAACAAACGCAGAGATCGAGAAATACGAAAAGAATTACAACAATAATCAGATACAAGCCTACAGCCTATTGCATTCTATTCTACAATAGAAAAGAATATCGTTGCCTTACAGTCTGCTTCGAAGAAGCCCACGCTACGTGTCGCTCCCGCTCCGCGCTGCTCGCCGACCGTAGAGACTACACCGGTACCTCCCAGCCAAATGCTAGGGGTACTCTGCTTCCCCCTTAGCCCCCCAAGCCGCAAAGGGGCCACACACAATCCAAACAGTAACCTAGCTTCCAAGCTCGCCTCCAAGGCTAAGCTACCACTCAATCAGCTGAGGAAATCCCCAACTCCTCACAAGCAATCAGTCCAGTTTGCAATTTTGGCAGCATAACCATACGTCATAGCCGATCCCCTTTTTCCCCCTTCTCCCTTTCTTTTATCCTCCCTCAAAACCCTAAATAATATTTCTTTTAAGTTTTTAATGAAACCCTAACAATTTCTCTCTTTTACAAGTGGCATGCATCCCTACCCTTCTCCATAAATTATTTTCTTTTTCTATAAATTAGAGATTATGGAATACACGTCAATTTGTTTATAATAAATATATATTACTTTATTTTTCCTATTTACAAGAATGTTATTCATCATTTTAATTTATCATCATCCATCATTTTAATTTATCATTAACACACACACACACACACACACACACACATATATATATCTATATATAGGTTAATAAGAGATTAAAGTGATGACAAACATGTATCTGGGAAAAGTAGATGTATAACATAAAAGAGGAATAATGAGAAATTAAGGGGATGGGTGGTGATTTAATAAAGTGAAATGGACATGTAAATGGGAAATGGATACTAGAAGATTAAGGTGATGGGTGATAGTTTAATAATGTAGACAGGGATAAGGAGAGGATAATGGTCTTCGTTTTTGTTTTTTCTTTTTTTTTGGAATTTTCTTTATGTTATACTACATAGGTGATGTCATTCTCCCACCAGTTAGGAACTAATTTCTTTCTTGTAAAATTTTAAAACTATTAGATTTGCTTTAAATCTTACCCTCGTCATCACCCCAAGAATTTTATGAAGACCAACTATTACTTAGGTGGGTTTTTGTTTAATTTGTTATTTTTATTCCAGGGTCTTCTCTTAGGGTTAGACTAAAATTTTACCCTAACAATTTTAGACTTAGTACTAGATTCTGAACTGGGCGTCACTGGGTTAGGGAAGTTGTTTAAGAATCTCTTAAGGTGTTATTTTCTTAGTTCTATTTAGGTTTGTTTCCTTCATCCATATCAATGTGACGTTCCCTTCAGGATGCACCACATGCTCCAAGGGTGCCACTCGCCTCATTCATATCATTTACGGGACATGCCCTTCAGGATGCACCATGTGCTCCAAGGGTGCCACTCGCTTCTTGTGTTTTTTTTGTGCGACGTTCCCTTCAGGATGCACCACATACTCCAAGGGTGCCACTCGCCAACTGGACTGATTGGTAGACATCTATAACCCCTGGAGTCAACACTCCACCAGGTGAACTTGTCAGAGACTAAGGGTTCTAAGGAATAAGGCCCCCGCCTTATTGCGCACACCTTAAAATCATCGTGAGCGACTGTTGCAGTCTGCCCTCACGACATCGTTGATTCTCTCGAACTAGATAATCATTAACCTACAGTTCAAGCCACAGCGGGAGTGCTAGTAGGCGATTGCAGGGCTGCTATCCACCCCTCTCCCTCAACCTCTGTGCAAATCGTGTGTGGCCCCTTTACTCCATATGTGAGTCTGGTTGGCAAGCTATCGTCAGCCTGCATCATCAACATTCGTGTCAGAACATGTCAATATCATATCATCAAATCAAATGAAATATCAAAGTGAATAAATAAACCCAAAAGCACACTCCCTGACTCAATCCAGAGTCCAAGGGGGTTCCACTGATGCCTCTGCATCCTCAAGGTCCAAAACCCTGCACACTCAATACAACTGAGTCAAATAGCACCCGTCTACATCACATAGTAAAACATCATGTCGTCTATCATAATGCATCATAATCAAGTATAAATGTTTTAACATCAGAAAGTCCAGATAACTTGCGAGCAAGTGTCCTCCAATAATAAGTTTTCTCAGTGCACCAGAGAGGGATGTTACAATACCCAAGAAGAAGATCATGATTTCAGAAGAACAACACCAACTAGAAGACCACCCACACTCAGGTACAAAAGTATTTGTCTTCTCTTATGTTATTCTTGCAATAATTTTGGGCATAAAGCTATAAATTGCAGATCCTATGCAAAGGGAAGAAACACCTTGAACAAAAGTAACTATGGAAATCCCAAGAAACATTATGAAGGAAATTATACTATAAATCCTACTGAGGTGTTTTAGATAAATTATAATTGTTTTAGTGCTTTGAGTTATGAAATTGAATGCTACAAATGTAATAATTTTGGACACATATCTAGAATTGTAGAAGTGAATTAATAAGTTCTTCAAGGGAAGCTAGGCATGTTCCTTTCAATCATATAAGGGAACAACAAAGAACTTGGAAAATTAAGCAAGAAGATTTGAAGATTGAGGAATGTAGGGTTTCCTTACAGGCCCAAAATAGAACAAGACATTTGTATATTGATAGTGGATGCTCAAAGCATATAACTAGAGAAAAAAATATATTTATAACATTAGAGAAAGAAAAAGAGGGGTTTGTCACATTTGATATTGATAACTTAGCCAAAATTATAGGAAAAGGTACAGTTAGTCTTGGAAACAAATATGCTCTAGTAGAAAATTTCCTACTTGTTGAAAATATGAAGCATAATATTCTATGTGTGAGACAAATGTGTGATCAAGGACACACAATTATATTCAATTTAACATAATGTGAAATAAGGAAAGAAGATCATGCAAACTAGTGAAAATATGACAAGGACTCCACACAACATATACATATTGAATGATATTGAAGAAGAAATATATTGTTTGGGAAAAGACGATTAATGTTGGATTTGGAATAGGAGAATGGGCCATAGACACTATTATAATATTGTCAATATCAAAAATAAGAAAGTTGTAAGAGAAATTCTAGAAATTACAAAGCCAACGAATACTATGTGCAAGCACTATCATCATGGAAAACAAACAAAAGTTTAATTCAAGACAAAGGAATACTCTACAAAAAAACCATTGGAGATTGTAGATATTGATTTATATGGGCCCACGAGAACAAAATTATTATATGGTGAACAATAGTTCATTCTACTCAATGATGACTACACCAGAATGACCTGGGCTTTCTTCCTAAAGAAACATTCAAAATCTTTTGATTGTTTCAGGGTATTCAAGGAACTGCTTGAAAATGAAATTGATTTGAAAATCAATTTCTTAATAACATATAATGGAGGTGAGTTTACTTGAAATCAATTCAGGGATTTCTGTGAAGAACATGGAATACAACTACAATTCTCAACAACTAGAACACCTCAGCAAAATGAAGTTGCTAAAAGGAAAAAAATATTGTACAAGAAAAGAGACAAGCAAAGAAAAAAAGGAAGATTTTTTAAAAAGAAAAACCTCTATTCAAAATATGATAGTTCCTCATTCAATGAAGACGACGATAATGATAATGAATCAAGAAGAGTACTCTTCATGGAGTAAGAGACTCAAGAGGAAACTACTGAAAATAGTGAAGGAAACTATAAAGAAGAAGGAGAAGTGAATCTTGAGGTAGAATTGATCAATGGCTTCAATGATCTAAGAAAAGAAAGGAAGAAAAACAAGTCTCTCAAATATGAGTTAAGTAAAATGAATGAAGGCTTTCAAAACCCTAGCAAACATTTTAAAGAAAGCAAGGAGAATATCATAGACCTAAGGATTAAGTTGGAAGAAGCAAGAATTATTGAAGAAACATTCAATAGGTAACTGGAAGAAAATAACAGAGAATATAGAAGTTGAAATAGTCTAACTAAGAAAGGAAATATACAAGAAGGAAATCCAACTAAATTTTGGCAATCGCACCAAACTACTGGATGAAATCATATGCAATAAAAAACCATTCTATGAGAAGTCTGGAATTGGATACAAACAAAATAATACCGTTGAGGGTTCAATCTCTATGATGATAGGAAATGAAGCAGAGAAAATAAGTTATGCAGATATTATTGAGGGTACCATCAAGAAAGAATAATTCAAGCCTCTAAAACAGGACATACACAAACAAAAAATAAAGAACAATCAAGAAAAATATCATGCATTCATAGGAACATGGAATCAAAAACCAACAATGAAGGATACGCAAGTAAAATATCATGATTTCATAAGAACAACACCAAATAGAATACCACCCACACTCAGGTACCAAAATATTTTTCTTGACTTGTGTTATTCTTGCAATAATTTTGGGCATAAAGACATAAATTGTAGAGCTTGTGCAAAGGGTAGAAACACCTGGAGAAAAAGTAGCTATGGAAATCCCAAGAAGCATTGTGAAGGAAATTATACTAGAAATCCTCCTGAGGAATTTGACAAAAATTATAATTGTTTTGGTACTCTGGGTTATGAAATTGAATGCTACAAATGTAACAATTTTGGACACATAACCATAAATTGTAGAAGTGAATTGATGACTTCTTCAAGGGAAACTAGGCATGTTCCTTTCAATCATATAGGGGAACAACATAGAACTTGGAAAAGGAAGCAAGAAGATTTGAAGGTTGAGGAATGTGGGTTTTCCTTACAAGCCCAAAATAGAAGAAGATAATGGTATATTGACACTGGATGATCAAATCATATAATTGGATAAAAAAATAGATTTGTAACATTAAAGAAATAAAAAGAGGGGTCTTCCACATTTGACAATGATAACTCAACCAAAATTATAAGAAAAAACACAATAAGTCTTGGAAAAAAATATGTTGTGGTAGAAAATGCTCTACTTGTTGAAAATATGAAGAATAATTTGCTATGTGTGATCCAAATGTGTGATCAAGGAAACACACTTATATTCAATTTAAAATAATGTGAAATAAGGAAAGAAGGATCAGGGAGACTAGTGAAAATAACGACAATGACTCCAAACAACATATACATATTGAATGAGATTGAAGAGGAAAGATGTTGTTTGGGAAAAGGAGATTAATGTTGGATTTGAAATAGGAGAATGGGCCATATACATTTAATAATATTGTCAATATCTACAAGAAGAAAGTTGTAAGAGAAATACCAGAAATTACAAAGCGAATGAATACTATGTGCAAGCACTATCAGCATGGAAAACAAACAAAAGTTTAAATCAAGAAAAAGGAATACTCTACAACAAAACCATTGGATATTGTACACATTGATTTATTTGGGCCCACGAGAACAACATTATTATATTGTGAACAATAGTTCATGCTACTCATTAATGACTACACTAGAATGACCTGGGTTTGCTTCCTGAAGAAAAATTCAAAAGATTTTGATTGTTTTAGGGTATTCGAGGAACTGGTTGAAAATGAAATTGATTTGAAAATAAAATTGTTAAGATCATATAATGGACGTGAATTTACATTAAATGAATTCATGGATTTCTATGAAGAACATCGAATAAAAATACAATTCTCAACAACTAGAACACATCAACGAAATGGAGTTGCTAAAAGGAAAAAAAATGGTACAAGAAATGGCCAAAACCATGTTGAATGACTCCAAACTAAGTGATATGTTTTGGGGACAAGCAGTGCATACAGTCATTAATATATTGAACAAAGGATTGATCATGAGTAATAGGGATAATAATCCATATGAGTTATGAAAACGAAGATCATCCAATGTCAATAACTTTAAAGTGTTTGGAAGCAAGTGTTACATAAAAAATGAAGACAAGAAGATTGAAAATTTTGACTCTCGAGTGGATGAAGGAATATTTTTTTGGTACTCATACAAAATAAAAAAATATAAGTGCTACAATCTAAGACTCTAAAATATATTGGAAAGCATCAAAGTAAAATTTGAACAAATGGACTTGCTAAAGACCAGGAAGGAAAGAAGAAATTAAAACATCTTTGAAAAATGGTAAAATGAAGAACTAAAGGAAGAAGATGAGGAATAATAAGAAGGAGAACAACAAGAATAGAAGAAACCAGAGCTATAACAAGAAGAAAATAACAAACAATATTTTCAGAAACCTTCTAGGACACCTAATTGATGGGTTCAAAAGAATCATCCACGAGAATAAATCATTGGAGATAGAAGTGTCAGAGTGGAAATCATAAGAAGAAGGAAATAACACACACTGGAGCAAGGAAATTTTTCATTATTGTCCACATTTGAACCATGTAACTTCGAGAAAGCCATAAATGATGAACATTGGATCAAGTCTATGGAAGAAGAACTAAATGAAATAGGGAAGAATGAGACATGGGAACTAGTTCCAAGACCAAAGGATAAAACAATGATTGGGAAAATGGGTCTTCGGAAACAAGGTAAGTGAATATGGACAGGTAACCAGAGACAAAGTGAGATTAGTGTGTAAAATATATGCTCAACATGAAGGAATAAATTTCGAAGAAACCTTTTCTCCCATGACCAGAATGGAAGCAATCAAAATGTTTTTGGATTATGTATGCTCTAAAAGGATCAAAGTGTTTCATATCGACGTAAAATCATCTTTTCTAAATGTAGAATTAAAAGAAGAAGTCTACATAAAAAAATGACAAGGGTTTGTACTCTCATAAAAGGAAGACTATTTTGAATATTGAAGAAATATATATATGGACTTAAGCAAGCTCCGAGTGATTCATACTAAATATTGGACATGTACTTACAACAAAAATGATACAAAATGAGAAATGCAGATAGTAACCTCTACATAAAAGTGGATCAAGGAAGTATTATTATTATTGAAGTGTATGTTGATGAAATCATCCTTGGAAGTGATGATGATAAATTGAGTCTGAAGTTTTCCAAGGATATGCATAATGAAATTGAAACATCCCTACTTGGGGAGTTGATGTTCTTCTTGGGACTCCATATATCTCAACTAGATGGAGGCATTTTCATTTCCCAAACCAAGTACATCAAGGAAATGTTAAAAATAAGTTCAAAATGGAAGATTATAAACCTATGAGTACTTCTATGGTTACCGATTGCATTTTGAGAAAAGATTATGAATCTAAATAAGTGGATCAAATAATATATAGATTAATGATGTAGTGTAGGTAGTCTAAAATATGTGACATATTCAAGACCATATGTAATGCAGGAGGTAGTCGAAAAGGTCGCTAGGTTTCAAGAGACACCAAAGGAAACCCATGTTCTAGCAGTGAAAAGGATCTTTGGATATATTAGAGGAACCCCATATTTTTGGCTATGGTATCTAAAAGGAAATTAGTTAACTATGGTATCCTACATAGATGCATCTTGGGAAGGAAGTATTAATCACAGAAGAAGTACATGTGGAGAAAATTTATACTTAAATGACCACTTAGTTTCTTGGTTGAGAAAGAACCAATATTTAGTGTCCTTATCCACCGCAGAAGTATAATATATCACAACAACAACATGTTGCACTCAAATTCTTTGAATGAAGCAAACCCTTCAATAAATATAAGTGAGATATGATGAGCCTATTATGATACTCTATGACAACACTAGTTCTATAAACATATCCAAGAATCCATTGATGCATTCTAAGACCAGACATATTCCTATTAAGTTCCACTTTATGTAGGAACAAGTCACAAAAATGAATATCAAGTCAGAGTACATTGGGACAAAGGAATTGATTTCAAACATCTTCACAAAGTCTCTTCATAGGGAGACCTTTGAGTATCTTTGACAAAACCTGGGAGTAATTTATACTCCAAATTGATTTCCATAATCTTCTGCAAGAAAATAAAGAGAAATACTATCGGGTGGAGTTACCCTTTTACATTGATCTCAAAGGGGGAAATAAAACCAATAAAACTAGAAGCATGAAGACATGGGGAGCCAGTAGGAAAACAAGAGGACAATACAATAATTGGGATTAGAGCACGATGATAAGGGGAACATTATCATTTTACTAAGTTTCCATCATTTCCAAAAGTGGATATTTTAGGAAAAATGGTTGTCATTGATGTCATCCTTAGAATAAGCCCAAAATCCACTAAAAGTGATGATGATGTTTCCACTTGAATAAGACTTAAAGAGTATGGAATGAGCCTTGAAATAAATGTATATAACTCCAAAGTGGTTCCCTTATGGCATGGCTTTTAAGAATGTCCCTCACAAGAAGACCTAACATGTGGTTGTTTCCACATACCCACTTTGAGTTGTACACAAATGGATCCTTGAAGGAGCCCTGAAGAAGCCCTAAAACTATGTGAGAAAGGCCCTAAAGTCAAGTGAAGAAGCCCATAAATCCAAGTTAATAAGATTCTAAAGCCAAGAGAAAAATCCCCTAAATTAAAGTAAAGTAAAGAATCCCCTAATTTCATCCATCCTTAAGGAAGAGGCATGATCCAAAATTTGTGACCCTTGGTCACACACCCTCGCATGGAGAAGAATCATATAAATAAGAGGAGCCTCATTTGGAATTTAGAACACACCAATTTGAGCTAGCCAAGGAATATGAGTGAATTTCATCCTAGAGGAGTGAATTTCATGCTAGAGGAGACAATTTCCAAGGGAAGGTGAAGTGAAGAAGGCGGAAATTCCAAGGGAAGATGAAGTTCTCTGATGACTTGTTCTAGGGTTTTCTTTGAAGTTCATCTTGGAATTTTTGATATAAATTTTTTTCTAGAATGATTCAGATATCAAAACTTAGAGGTGTCTTAGAAGAGATAGTGAAGAATTTTGGGTTTGAATTTTAGGTCTTGAATCATTACAAGTTTGGAGTTATACTCTATGGAAAGAGAGGTTTTTAAAACTACGATTTTCTTCTTCAAAACTAGTCATCTTTCCATTTGTGGTGTAACTTTTTTTTTTGGGGATGATTCAAGGATCAAAACTTGGAGTAATTTTAGAGAAGATATTTGTAACAACCTTGTTTACTACTCAATATTTTTTTATTTATGCCCGTTCAGGACTTTTAAAAATCCTAGACCCTTTTGTTCTTCAATGTGAAAACTTATGGCATAACCCAGGCGAATTTTGTATATAGTAAGGTTTAAATTAAACGGAGGTTGTTATTCGTTGAGGGTTTAATTAGTGACCTCACAATGGTTCCAATACTTCTCATAAAAACGAAAATTTTTATCAATTAATTAACTATTGTATCCTTTAATTTATTCTTAGTGAGAAATACTCTTAAACTATAAATAATGCATAAGTTGATTATAGTTTCTAGTATTACTCCTTTTATTTTCGGTATATTTTAATATATTCTAAGAACCCTTTTATTTTAAGTATAGAATTTGAGTAGTTCAAGTAATTAAAATACAAAATTCAACTATCTATTGAAAATAAAAAGATATTCCGATCAAGATAGCAGTTGGTCAAGCTAGACCTGATTTTTAATCTATGCACCTCGTTTTTAATTATTAAAATTTATGGTGCGAGGTTTTCTTGTCGGGAGCAATAATAACATATATCAATAGACGGGACGTTGTTAAGATTAGGAAAAAAGTGATGGAAAGGTGCACCTCTGCAATAAGGGGTTCAATGTTTTCACCAAACATAATTTTAAAAAATAGTTTAATTTAAAAAAGAAATTAAATATTCAATATAACAATGTTATACTCTGAAAAACTGTTTAGACTAATAAGTTTAGCAACTCGTCCAACCTACCTTAAATTAATTAAAGTTGAATTTCGATACAAGTTTTGAAATTGATAAAGTTAACATTTGATATTTGTGGGTGGAACGCTTAATCTCCTGTGTTGATTTTGTATACAAATTTCTTCTATAATTGAACCATGAAACTCCTGCTAGCAATGAGAATTGTGAAACTCGACCAACTTTTTATTCATCACAAAATCTCCACACGTTTAATGAAATATTTCACTATGGCGTGCACATAACATTCATTAGTTCACTGCAACATCGATTTGTCAATCCAAACATGAATAAAAATATGAAAAATTCAATAAATAATGGATACCAATTCAATAGAATTTTCCCAAATGCTAAAAGTAGGAATAGGAAACCAATTGGAGAGCAACAATAGTTTTGGAGAGCAACAGTAGTTCTGGTGGTATATGTGCATAAAATTGTTCATGTTTGGAAATCTTAGTAGAATGCTTTTGGTTGTTAGATTTGAGTGATATATCGTCATATTCCAACAAAAAAAATTCTTTACACAGTTACACAACCCTAAAACTTTGTAAATATGTAAAGGTTTTTTAAAAACTATTATTCCAATGATACTGACAACATATATTGACATAAATTTCACTGTTTCCTTCCACACCTATACTACCATCATATTGCAGTAAATACTATACCGTTGATAGGGTTGGCAAGGAAAATTCCATGGTAGATCAACTCAGCCAATTGGAGGAACCCCCACTTGCTGAAGAGGAACTTGATCAGTTCCCTGATGAGTATCTTATCAAAACAAATAGTTTAAAGATGCCAAGAATTTAGACATGAATTAGTGGGTCTCCATTCTCCCATATTGGGAGATGATGAATTGATAGTGAGGTTTATGTATTCCTCCCAGTCACCAAGTGCATTTCTCATATCAATGAGCTTGGCCTTCAGGCATTTGCAACAGTTTGCGTGTATGGTGTAAACATCATCCAAGTCTTGGCCCCTCTCGCAGAATCCCCCAAAGTACTTGGTTTCGAGGAACATAAATTCCATACCCCTTCCAGCAAATGGCTTGTTGAACTTAAGAATATTTAAGACATCCTTCTCTTTCTGGCTTGGGGAAAAGCGTCTGCAGAGATACTAGTATCTTTAGAAGTTGATGGTTTGTTACTTGGAATAGACGTACATGAACCCTGCGTTGGCTTCGTTCTTGACATCCAAAGGGTTTCCATTGTATTTATCACAGGTGATTTGGATGTCTTCATATTCTACCAGCCTTCCCAAGGGATTTCGCAACCACATTATGTCAGCGTCCTGCACATCAAAACATGGAAATATATGATATATTTTCTGCAGAAGAAAGCAGGGAAACCTCAATATCCCATGCAAACAAAACCCTTCTCTGTTTAGAATAAAATGATACAAACAAAGAGATTTAATGCAACGCATCTGTATTTCTTTGTTATATATAAAAGTAAACCAATAAAAAGGGAATACTAATTAAACATAATGTATCAAAGGGAGAAGGCTCGGGCAAAAGTCATGACAGAAAATCAAGCATTAGAAGATTCGGGAAACAACTGAGTGACACCTTGACAACTTCCTTCTAACTGTTGTATAAGTAGTAAAGAGATTCCTCAACATAATATATTCCATATCAGTTGGGAATTTCAGGAATGTATAAATATGGGTCGATGTTGCCAGAAGTTGAAAGCTAGTCTGACGGAAAAAACTTCATGTAGCCATTAACACTGGTATCGATTGGGGTGTGTATCATAAATTAATAGATGGGACTTTTGCAGATGGAGATTGGGAAAAAAGTGATGGAAAGGTGTACCTCTGCAATAAGGGGTTAAAGTTTTTCACCAATCATAATTTAAAAAAATAGTTTAATTTAAAAAAAAATCAATATAACAATGTTATACTTTGGAAAATTGTTTAAATTTATAGTCAAACTGCTTAGTCAATGGAATTAATGTCAAATAAATAGCAAACTCATTACTATAGTCCTCCTTTGGTATGGACTAATAAGACCTAGATAATTTTCAATGGGATTCCAAATAAAATAAAATAAAATGAAAATAGTTCCAAGTTGATCGACTGATAAAAAACAAAGATCCAATCCAATGAAATAGAGTGAAATTTGTGTGTTGATTAAATGAAAAAAAATATATCGCTATCTCATCTTAAACATCAACATGGTCGACTATTCAATTAAATTGTCTGTCACCACTTTGTTCGTAAACCATTTTGAAACTATCCTTCTAATTAAATAACTTCTACAACCATTCAAATCTTAAAAAATGATAATTTAAAAACTAAACTAATTTAACATCACTTATACGATTAAAACATCTCCTTCCATAAAATTGTTTTGTGCCTATGTTAATTTGTACACAGCTCACAAATTAATATACAACTAATATAAACTAGATGGTTGTCCCCGAGCCATAATTGTTTAGTCGTAATTTTTTAATCCTTCCAATAAATTATTTCTCAATATAAAATTTATAACACTAAGCATAGAATTCCATATTATATACAAGAACTATCCTAACTTACAACAACTTCTAGAGTAAAATCTAATTTGGAAAATAAATATAGCAATTCCTTTTTTTTTTGTTGCATCCTTCCTTTCTTATGTAAGGTATTCTAATGACAACAAGAATGATTATCCATGAAAATATAATATCAATAAGATCCCTAACGAAATGTTATCCATAAAAATCAACAAATATTTTTGGCAACATATTAATATATACAATTTTTTCTGTTCAATAAAAATTCTATATCAATCATTAATTGATTTCACATAATTTCTTTATTGTAAGATCTAATACAACAAAATTAACAATATACACATAAAATATTGTTTCCAAGATGATTGAAGGATGATGATGATTCCACTTGAACACGAATCTACGCAATTGCCTCCTTAAGCTTGCTAACTGAATACTTCACTGGTACCTCCCAGCGAATGCTAGGGGTACTCTTCTTCCCCCTTAGACCCCATGAGCCACAAAGGGGCCACACAAACAAACCGGAATCAATAGTGTCGCATAACAGTACTAAGAAAAGTGAGATCATTTTCCCCTCTTCTCTAATTCCTTTATAGAAAAATCTCCAATGGCACATGTCCTCATGCACAAATAATTAACTTTTTACTTAATTTAATTATGATTATTCATCCACACACTTGTCAAACTCTCCCCAAGTTGCACAAGTAATTACCATTTTTATTTTATTTGAAAAATAATTTCCCTCTCATTCCTCAATGCATTCCTATTTTTTCTCTTAGATGTCTCTTAGTTCCTAAAAATTCCATTTAATGTTTGTCCCTTAACTAGATCTTAGTTTGAGTTGGTTTAGGAGTCCTATTTTAGTTATACTTAGTGATAGATTGAATCAAGATACCATTCTATGTCTACACCTATTCTCTGACGTTTTATTTCTTTGTATTTTACAAATCCCTTTTATTATTTTCATGCACACATGTGCAATTTTCCCAACCTTTAAATTTTTATTCCCTTTTTTCCTAGAGTGTGATTTTATCTAAATGTTTTTAACTTATTTCATATTTTATTTAGTCCTTTATTTAAATTTAGACTTAGACTTAGACTTAGTGTAGATTCAGGCTTAGACACTGGTTAGTCTTCTAAGTTTATAATTTACTAATTAATTAATACCCTTTCCTATCAAGGTCTAAGCATTTTATTAATTTTCTAGGCCATCTAGATTTATTGACTCAATTTTAATTATGCAGCATGCCCTTCAAGACACACCTCTGTGCTCCAAGGGTGCCACTCACCTTTGACTATTTTTGGAAGTCGTCTGACCCTTGGAGTCAACACTCCATTCAGTCGGCCTTGCGAAAGACTAATGGCTTCTAAGAAATAAGGATTTTTCCTTATTGCACGCCCCTTAGAAATCTTCATGAGAAATTGTCTTAGTCCGCTCACATGGCATCATGAACCTCTTGAAATAGGTAATCGTTAACCTACAATTTAGGTCACGAAGGGAGTGTTAGTAGAATGTGATAGGAACATTGACACACCTCTCCCTCAAATGTCTGGTATTTGTGCATGAACCATTTACTCCTTATGTGAGTTAGATTAGCAAGAATCATCAAGCCTGCAACCACTCACAAATGAGTGTCAATAATCCATATGCATACTTCATATTGTAATCAATCATATATCTCTTGTGCGTAAAATGAAATACTCAAACGAAATGCAATCCACTCCTTGACTCAATCCCGAGAATCCATAACGTGTCATCTGTCCTGCACACTAAGGAGAACTCGTCAACAATATATGTCAATACATATACATTTGAAAGTAACAATAAAGCACAATACATCATCATCATAATATATAACTCATAATTGAAACGAAATCATAACGTATCATAACCAGATCACTTGCACACAAGTGTCCTCAAAGAATAAATCAATATAAGTGTGATCAATAAAATTGGATGTTACAATATTGAAGAATATTGGGTACAAGTTTCAAATACTAATTCATTACAAGTACGAAGTTATACATACTGGAATTTAGGGTTTGTGAGTATTCCACGAACTAGTCCCAAACAAGTGTTTGAGATAAAATGGTTATATCTAAATATTGGTAGGTCCAAATTGAATTCCACTTGTTGAATTAGAAGGATAATAGACCCTAATATCGAAGGCCCGAGTTTTATAATCTAAAATGGAAAATTGAGCTCGTGGTGAATCTTACAAGTTTGCATATTTGACGTACAATTTTGAGTAGTTTTGTATGGAGATTTAATAAGTGATTTGGGATTGTATTCGAAGGTTGATTTTATCATGTATCACCATTTAAAATATTCCAAGGGGATTGGTGTCTCCTTCGAGTACGTTTTGGAAAACTCAGGGAGTGGGTGATTCCTTCAATTTGGTGCTTGTAAAATCTTGAAACTACTTAAGAAACATTTTTTTGGTTTTCTCCTAGTTGGGTTTTCAAGTAAAAATATGTGTGCAATGTGTATGATTCTATGTGATGATGAATGAAATGATTAATGATTAATTTCTATGTGGTTCTTGAAGGTAAAAATTATTGAAATAACTAGATATATTAATTCACTATTTTGAATGACGTGTAATTGATTCTAAACTAANCAGGGGTTTTTCAGCAACAACTGAATAGAGTACAACTCTACAAGAGCACCAGATATATATGAAAGACTAATATTACATTCTCAGCACCAACTGAGATGAGGAAACAATCCTCAATAGATATCAATCTGCACCGTAAACAAGAGCATCAACCATGCACCAACCTGTAATCAACCTATACCATAAACAAGTGCATCCAACCATGTACCAAGTATACACCAATCATGTGTCAACTACTCATCAACAATGAATCATCAATATGTACCAACATCATCAACTATACACCTCATGTATGTGCCAACTCATCAACTGCTTG
>SNQJ01S0007861.1:44878-77513 GCA_010110895.2 Picea sitchensis | reverse complement strand
AAGGATCTTATAAATGACATTGCAGAGCGCGATGGGTCTATACTGCTCGGGCCTGTGTTCTTGTCCCTCTTTGGGGATCAAGGTGAGGAAGGTTGCATTTAGAGCTTGTAGGACCTGTCCAGTGGCCCGAGAGTCTTCCAAGATTTCCCATACTTCACTTCGGATCATCGGCCTGCAATGATGGAAAAAGTCACTGGTGAAACCGTCCGGTCCAGGCGCTTTGCACTTGGGGGTGTCCTGAAGCGCTTGGTCGATTTATTCAATGGTGAACGGCTTGAGGAGGGCCGAGTTCTGCTCCTGAGTTACAAGGCACGGCACATGCCTTGTGATTTTCTGAATAGCTTGCTGGCGATCTTGGATGGGTTCAGTAAGGAGGTTTTGAAAGTGCTTGATTAGAATTTTTTCCATATCAGCATGTGATTGAATCATATCTCCTTCATCAGAGGTGAGATATGTGATCTTGTTGGCATGTATTCTCTGAATGGTGTTGCGATGGAAAAAATTAGTATTGCGCTCCCCTTCTTTAAGCCAGAGAACACGCGGCTTTTGTTTCCACAGGATCTCTTCCTGTTTCTTCCTATCTTCCAGTTGGAGGTGCACTTTTGTTTCTTGGTCTTTTAGATCCTGCGTTAGCCCTTCCTCCCTGATCCGCTGCTGAACCTCGCCCATCTGCTGCAATAACTCTTTTTGGGAGTTGAAAATGTTTCCGAAGGTGCGTTTGTTCCAGAGTTTTAAAGTTTTCTTCAATTTTTTTAGCTTTTGCTGGAAGCGGAACATTTTAGAACCATAGGGGACCTCTGCCTGCCTCCACCATTCATGAATATTGGCTTGGAAATCGGGGTGATCAAGCCAAAATTGTTCAAAGCGGAAGGGTTTTTTTCTTGGCGTGGCCGGGACGTCCACCCAGAGTTGAACGGGCCAATGGTTGGAACCAAAGATGTTTAGGATAGAAGATTCCATTGCTACTCCATCCAGCATGAGGGATTCCGAGGTGATGAAGCGATCCAGTATGCAGGAGATCTGATGGACCCCGATCCTTCTGTTTGTCCAGGTGTAGCAGCCATTACCAGTTTCGATATCGATGAGGTGAAGCTCCTCAATCATGCTATTGAACTCGCCGGAGTCCCGATCCAGTCTCCTTGACCCGCCTTTTTTTTCCATCAGGGTGCGTATGATATTAAAGTCCCCCCCTATAATCCATCGATTGGGCTGGGTAAGGCTGGAGGTAGAACGTAGGCTGCGAAGGAAAGATTGCTTGTCCCCTGGGTTGGCGGGGCCATAGACACAGGTTATGTGCCCAGGCCGATTTGATCCGATGAGCCTGTACTCTGCTGTGATAGTCCATTTGGTGGCCCAGAAATTTTCCATCATTACTAAATTGGTGTTCCACAGGATAGCCAGGCCTCTGGCTGTTCCTGTGGCATCTACAGAGGCTACTCCTACTTGTTTCCAGCAGTAGGGGAGTATCCTGTCCATATCCTCTGAGGTACATTTAGTTTCTTGGAGCAAGACAATGTCTGGTGTTTCCGCTATGATCATTTCCCGTAGCATCTTTTGCTTGCTACGCCCATTAAGACCTCTTATGTTCCACGAGATAATCTTCATGATGACAGGTGGGAGGGGAGGGGAGGAAAACTGTCTGATATCAGATTGACCTGCCCTGAGTTCACCATGAAGTTTCCTATCTCTTGTATAAGTTTATTTGTGGATATTCTTCCCCTTTTCTTTTCCTCCTTCTGAGATTTGCCTGGATTTTTGGATTGGCTGCCTTGGATCCCCAGTGCTTTGCCTGCTCGGGCGGTGGATCCAGCTGACGAGTTGAGGAAAATTTTATGCACCTTCCTCAGTTGATCCCTAGGTATAGTGTAGAGATTTTGATGCCTGTATGCATGTTCTAAGTGGTCTAAGTCTACCCCGGCAAGATCTTGCTCCTCTATTATCATATCTTCGTCCCCATCGTCGATTTCCTGCAGGTCTGGTTGTTCCTGGATCGGGCTCTGAGTATGGAGAGCGGCTGTATTGGACTGTGGGGGTGTGGTGGCATTCGAACACTCGACTTGGATATCGTTGGGTGGGGATGGCTCGCTTGGAATAGTATCAGAGCTGGGGTTTTCCGGTTGATTCTGCAGAGTATCGAATTTATTACAAGTGGGGAGATCTGTACTTACCTGGTTCACTTGTTTTCTGTTCCCCTGGTGTCTTTTTCCTGCTACCTGGACGAAGCCCTCCGTGTCCTTGCCGGAGTCTGGGTTCCCCTCCTTGTGAACTTTGTTGAGCGGACATTCCCTGAAGAGGTGACCGTGTTCGTGGCACTTTCTGCAGCGGAAGGGGATGTGCTCATAGTCTATTGTTTGAGACCAATCTTCATCCTGGTACTCCAGCGTTATGGATCCTGGAAGTGGCTTAGTAATGTTCAGATAAACACAGATTCTTGCATATGATGTGTACCTTCTCTGCTTCGTGGCTTCCGAGGATTTTACATAAATGCCAATGGTGTTGCCAATACCCGCTAGTACTTCCTCCAGCCAGAATTCCTGATGTAGGGAGTAGAGTCTGATCCATACTGGTGCATGGGCGAAGTCCTCTTTTTCAGGGCTGAACTTTTCTGTCCAAAATCTCAGGAAGAGACCTGCCGAGTTGTAGAAATATGGACCTCCGTCGAAGATACGGTTGCGATCTTCCAAGTTATGAAAGATTATGGTGAAAAAACCCTTGGAGCCCAGCTGCAGGTCATAGTGACCCTTGGGCTTCCACCAATGGTGAATCCATTTGATCAGATCTCTTTTCGAGGGTCAAAGCCCTAGGAACTTTCCTACCAGAGCGTTGTCTCTCATATACTGCGTCTGCTCCTCAATGCGCGGTGATCTGACCACATATTTTGGAGCCTATGGTGCTTGTGGTATGCATTTTCCGGGGATCCAAGGGGCCGAAGCTTTGGCCGAGGCGATCCTCCTGTCAGGATCGATGTCCACTTCACGGTCCTTAAACGCTCCTTCCTCAAAGAGCGTCGCGCGCAGGTCAGGGGGCGGCTCAAACTCTGGTCTTTTCATTCTCGCTGCTGCATTCGCGTTGGCGATAACCTGACTGTAAGAGGCGCCTGTCGACTGCCCTTCTCCATGATTCGGGGGCCCCTGCGGGGCGGCCATCGGTTGGGGGCAGAGCGTGGCGACTACTGTTTCGGAACCCTAGTTGCAGAGCTCGCGTTTTTAGTAACTAGAATCTCTTACAGTGAACAACCAAGCACATTAAATGATTACAAGTACGAACACTAAATAGAATGAACATCAACATCCTCAACGAGAAGTGCGAGATATATCAACTTTGTCAATATCCGGGTCCGTCGTCAAGTCAAACTAGCCAAGAATTACAGTCTATTTTAACATATCCTATGATATTTTTGCAAATTACAATTATTGAGTTTTGGGCATGCAATTAAATTGATTTGACTGGATCTCACAATATATGGTATGGGTTAATGAGATTTTTGGTAGAATAAAGTATTACAATGTAATGGAGACACTCACAAAATATCTCAAATACCCAAATCAAAATTTAGGATAAATGAGCTTGTATTCTTACCTATAATATATTTTTAACTAGAGGATTTCCTAAAAACATAGTTGGGACATTTCTATTTCAAGGGACCAATCAGAAACATTTAGAAAAATTTAAACATGTTTCTAAAGAATGTGTTCCTCAGATTCTCTTTTCTTATTCAATTTGAATCACTTATTTCCAATATCGAACAAATATTTATATCCAAAGTAGTAATCGCTTGTCTGAAAATTCAACAATGTCACATTTATTCATTTGACTATTCATTGTGTATTTGATATATTACTAAACATATTTTAAACAATGTTTTTACTGGAGATATATACCTAAATATAATTTCATATCCCACTAGAATCATTCCAATTCTAAAACTAAATGAAAACTATATGTCCAAAAGGTCACTAATGGTCCAAGCTTGAAATTGAAAACAATGATTTCTTCCAAGTTGATGCAAGAAGATTTTCATAGTATTCAAAATAAACTTTAAAAACCTCTATCTATTGGATATAACCTATAAATATAATTCAATATTTAATTGTAATAGCTCCAATTCAACAATTTATAAAAAGTATTATCTAACTACTTATAGAAGTTAAAACCCCCCAAAAAATAAGAAAACTTATCAGGACAGTAATTGTAATCACTCCAATTTGACATTTTATAAAAAGGTATTATCTAAATACTTATAGAAGTTAAAACCCCCCAAAATAGGAAAACTCATCAGAACAGTATTTGGGCACGCTCGACCATTCAACGCACAGAGTCCTCAAATAGAGGCAGACAGCGGGGCACACCAGCAAGGCAATCTTCTTTGTTCTATAAATATATAACAGATAAATGCAGGCGACATGAATACAGGCGATAGGAATACTGCAATGATAAAAACGCCATCCACAAATATATAACAGATCACGCCATCCACAAGAATACTGCAATGATATATAACAAATAACGCCATCGACAGATAAATATATAACAGATCACGCCATCCACACACAGTCAAACGATCGTGGGCAACCTTTACACCCTTCTGAATGCAGAAATCATTACACGGTCAACAAATGGTTGAACGCGCCTAGGTGCGAAGGATCCACCATGTTTTCTTCTCCCGGGGTACCCAACCACGCAACGAAGATAAACAGTCATCTTCCTTGAGAAAAGGGGCACTAGTAAAATCCAGCCCAACACGCAGAGGCGAATCAGTGGCTCAATTGCAAGGAATAAAACCTCAAAATCACAGGCCACGAAAATTTGTGCAGATCGGAATCGTAAAAGTTTTTACATTAAACAAGGGCATAGCAATCGCAGGCAAATAAATTTAAATCGACTGACAGGAAACATCAACCCCCTTTCCCTTTTTTGTTTTATTTCCAGCAAGCAAATTATAAAGACGCAGACCGGGAATGGAGTTGTTTTCGCATTTCAAGGATACCAACACCAAGCTGATAAAAAAAAAATTCATCCAAGAACAACGCTGGGCTAAAATTGATCCCTCCAAATTACACACGGGGTAAATATGAGACAGCAACGAGATAAAAACAACTGAGAAAAATTTACACAGCAAATACAGTCAATGCCAAGCTAACACCGAGGAAACATTTACACAGCAAATACAGTCAATGCCAAGCTAACACCGAGGAAAAGTTTACACAACAAATACAGTCAATGGCAAGCTAACACCGAGGAAGAGTTTACACAGCAAATACAGTTAGACAGTAAAACAATCAAACTTTAATGGCACACTCTCTGATTCGATCCTGAGTCCAAGGGGTTTCATTGATGCCTCTGCATCCGTGAGGTCCAAAACCTTGCACACTCAGTGAAACTGAGTCAATAACACATGTCTATGTCAATGTAGTAAAACATGTACTCTACCCATAACACATTATAATCAAAGTCAAATGTTTTAATAACATAATGAGCAAATGTCCTCAAAAAATAAGTTTTCTCAATACCCTAAAACTAAATGTTACAACTATGTATTTTAAAAAATAGATCCAACTATATCAAGCTTTTAAGTCACTTTCATTTGATGGAAACTATCCGCATGTATAAATAATCAACACTCAATAAACATTTATTGAAGTAATATGATTGAATAGTTATTGTATAGAGGGATCTTACAAATAGGGTGAATTTGCAGGAGAGCTAAGAGGCTAGAATAATCATAAAAATAAATAAATGCATGAAATCTTAAAATGCCATATACAATTTTGATTAAGAATAATATTAAGAAAAAGGGATAATCAAATTGATCAATGCTCAAAACAATATGCAAAATATTATTTATTACATTAAAGTAAGCCTGAGTGAATATTATTATTTACATTAAAGTAAGAACTTAATGAAAATTGATGTTTCACTCAAATTTAAGACTATCAATTTTTTTCATCTTTTCCATTCTCTAATAATCTTTCTTTTAAGGCTTAAAAATAATGAATCTAAGAAATCCTTAATTGAATTATTTTGATTTGTTAAAGAAAAATAACTTTTGAAAATGTATGACTGTTAGATAAAACTTTAAAATCTATAAAAATAACACATCATACAAATCCAAAAACTGTTGACAAACAATTTTTTAATATGAATTTCAAAATATAATTTTTAATTAATTTATTTTAATCCATAAAGCGCCCCTTTATATCAAAATTTGATGAAACCAACTAAACAAAGGAAACATCATGATAAGCAGAATTTACACAAAAAGTAAGTTCATATGAGAATGTACATAATATGAACACAAAGATATTCAAATAACACGTTTCAAAAATGTGCATGGAAAAAGGCACTGAAATGACAAATAAATATGACATAATAACCCTACCACCCAAAACCTAATCATTAGACAATATGTATGCATGAAGACTCACTAACGATTTAGTTGAACAACTTATATCACCAAAAGACAAAAGAATCAATGCATGTAAGAACGTGAAACCAAATAGAAAAGAAGCAAGATCATTAAATGATGACCCTCAAACCAAATAAAAGAAAATCAAATGTGACTACAAATAATGTTTTTTTTTAAATTCAAATGGGTCTCCTTAATTTTTTTAAAATTAGGGGAGTTGTTGAGGCCTCAAGAATTGACGATATGCTAAAAGAACCAATTATCCTTGTTCATGAAAAATAAGAGAAAGAAGTTTAGATTACATAAAGAGGAAAATCCATCTATTTGGAATATCAATGATAAATCCCTTATGACTAATTTAAAAGATAAGACAAATACATTTGTACTCATACTTATTCACTTTGTCTTTGGAGAGGGAAAGAGATTGAATTAATTTCAGTTAAATATAAATGAGAGAATAAGATTTTGATTTGACTATTAAGCAAACTTTACTTATGATGAGTAAGCGCAATCAATTCAACTCATTTTTCTCTTACCCGACATTTCTTCACTGCCAACGAGCATCCATAGCTTCGACAAAGTTTCCTTGATATGCTTCGACAAAGTTTCCTTGATATCATGTATACATTTCCCCGTTGTCAATGAGTGTCCATAGCCACACCTTTTCATGCTTTCAATGTCCTATGTATTATAATTTATTAATCACCCTTTGACAAAAATGTTTAAGATTGCAATTTGCAATGGTGAATAGGAAGTGGGTTGATATTTGAAAGTTTATTTGATATATTGCACTTCATGGGGTAAAACTAAGATTTTTGCCTTAAGATAAATTATATTCCCATTTTCTTGATTTCAATTGTAAAAAAAAACATTATCTCTAAAAATACATTGTTTTAAATTACTTTCCTAAGTAAATTTTCATGGAAAGAATGAATCAATCATAAAGGAACTCTATCAAGATAAAATAATATAGATGATAAATTTTATGTCTTCATGCAATCCAATAATAATGATTCTCTTTCATTAAGGATGCATAAACAAGAGATATATTGTATAGAACATGTCTCTCATTGTTATTAACAAAAGCGATAAAAATATTTTCCCGATACAAGCTTCGGAGACATCACAAAATTCAAATCAAAACCAAGAATTAAGCAAAGCAAATAATTGTACAAGACTGCAAATTTAAGGTCCTACACAAATGTTTGCAATAATAAAATCCAAAGAATTTTTTATTTTTTTTTTAAATTTGCAAACTATCTAAAAACGAAGATTGCAAATCCAAAAGAAAAAATAAAAATAAGCCATGAATACAAGAAAACCCCAACAAAACTAAAAATATGTCAACATGAAAAAAAATAAATAAAGCTAATTTGTGCATTTTCATTTAAGTTGAGATCATGATTAATCATGGCTTGTATGGTTATTATTGATGAGGCTCTAAATTCTAACTAAAGTGTGGTTATGACTATAATTTTATTCATCCGAATTTAACCAAGGTGTTTCCCTTTTATCATTTATTTCTTTATGAAAGAACAAATAAGCTTTAATGATGGGTTTTAAGAGTAAAGATTAAAACAAAACTTTAATGAAAAACAAAATAATTAAGATGATAAGAAAGAAAAAAGTAAAGTGATTACCTTGGTGATAGCTCAATCATAATCCAAATCTTCACAATTGCCTTATTTATATGAAAAATAATAAAATAAACTAAACTTAATTGCTAATGAAGTCATCAAAGACCTACATTAATCTAGTTAAAAAAAAGAAAGAAGACAAGATGAGAACTAAATCTAATTGCATTCCTAATCTACTCTAATATACATGAACAACTCTCACAAAGTATACTCATATTTCAAGTGGAGTCGGTCAAATTCTTTGATTCCTACAATCATATTTACAAAAGGAATCAGAAGCAGTAATTGCATTATCACTAAACTGTCAAAAGAAAACCTATTATTTACATCTATTTCTAATAAGCATTATAAAATAAACCTATTTACATGAAACTTATTAATATATGACTCTTATAACCATAACTCAATTATATCTTGATATGTACATTTGAGAGAATTTGTAAGGGCACCATGGACAATGTGAGTAGGATTTGTTTTGAATGACTTAATAAAATCAAGCGAAATTACTTTAGACCCCAAAAGTTTAAAGAAGCTAACTTCTTCCCATGGAAGATACTATAAAACATGTGTTAGCAAAGAAGATGCGTGATTCTCTAAGGTGATTGTCATATGTACACAATCATCTAATTTACTAAACCTAAAATTAGTAAGGCAACTCGTGGACCAATGAGCACTTATAAGGATTAAATTACCACTAGAGAAGAGTTCCAATAAAATTTTATCAATGCAAGATTTCAATTGAATATTAGAGTGAGTGTTGTTGGAAACTTGAAATTAATTATAAAAATAAAAATTAAACACATCCAAATTTTTATAAATAGATTTGTTCTTAGAAAAAGACAATAAAGGAAAAAGATGTGAATCTGTTGATCTTAAGTCTGCATGTATTTCACTGTGCAATGAATGTCATTCTATACCATCAAGATAAAAATATTCATTAAATATTTTTTCTTTCTCTTGCAAATCACATGACAAATTTGAATCAACAAGATTATGTAAAAAGGATAAGCAAGAGATTCAAAATTAACATCGATAGGCAAATTATCATCATCTAAAAAAGTTTATTTCTCCAATAAATTTGAACTAGTTGAAGAAAAGGTTTCAACAAAAGAATTAGCAAAATGATGATATGTATCTAGATTATAAAATAAATATGGATACAAAACATAATGATTTACAGAGTACAATAAATTAGATTTGTTTAAAATATTTTCATCATATTGATTTTAAGCATCAATGATATGATTAGAACTCTCACCTCATAATAAAATTTGTGTTGAATAAATAGGAACTGGTCCTAGATTTACCTCTGAAGAATAAAGATCAATTTGTTCATTAGTTAAATCTTGAGTTTGACTGATTTCTATTAAATCATTTTTGTAATGACCAAAACCACTAGGAAAAGTTTCAAGTGTATTTTCAAATTTCAAATTTAAATTTGTATTATCATTTTTTGGAATTTGTCTTCTGTTGAAGGTAATTCCTCCAAATGAAATCTAAAACAAAGTGACATGAATATGATTTTCAATTTCTAAACACAATTCATCATAATTATAGTTCTGATGGGACAACCAAAAAAAATCCATAAAATGGTTCCATGAATGGATAGGCTTAGTTGGTAGCACTTTGTACCATTTTTGAATCTATCCTTGGAATGTGAGAGTAAACTACCTGAAAATTGCATTATCATTAGTGATGTTAAAATTTTTACATTTATCAATAAATTGGTAAATATGATCTAAAGTGAAATTTTTCTCTCACCATCAAACTTCAAATTAGATAAGGATTTAAGATTCTTTTGGGAATTTTTCTGGTAGGCCTACATGAACTAAAAGAATGACCTAAAGTAGGAATGTAGACAATAATCATGATTAGTTAAAAATATTTAAAATAAAATTCTACACAAATAATCTATTTGTGCCCCTCCTTCTAGCACCAAAAACGTTGATGGCCATAATTGACCATAACCAACATTAAGGAGATCACCCAGTGAGGATTCCAATTAAACCCTTATTCATTTGGTGTGGTGATTCTCACTAATTAAATGGATCGAATTACTCTTTTCCCAGAATAAATTTAAACTGAATGTTAATCTAATATAAAATAATCTAACTTACCTCTTTTCCTATTAATGTATAATAACACTTTATGCTACTAATAAGAAAAATAGAAGACTTGTATTTTTTCACATTCTTGAAAAGACCATGTTTGGGATTAGATGAAATGAGGGCTCATTTAATCCAGTGAAAAAGATTTCTCTGATGAAAGGAGACTTTCATTAAAACTCTTCTAATCTAATGCAGAAAAAGAAAGAACTAATCTAACTCTATTGTGAAGCTAATCTATCCTCATATATAGAAATAGTTTGTAATTCCCCAATTAGGAGGAGGAATAATACCAAAAACTTGAGCATGAGATAAAATTAAGACACTAAGCTATATAAGTAGTTCATATAACATAATAATGATTTAAACAAATACACGTCAATCTTAATTTTGTAAATAGTTACTAAAGAAAGATTAAATATGTATACTCGCACTCAATATGGAGGATTAAAAGATATTGAACATGAGATAAGAAAATTGTCTAGCTAAGGAAACAATTCACATAGAAAGACAACGATTAAAGAAAATGCATACCACTAGTGAACCTACCAAGAAACTACAAATATACATACTCATATTCAATAATTCAATTTTGTCAAATTCAAACCAATCACGAAAGACAAGTTATCAATGATTTTAAATAAAAATGAATTCGCATAAATGACAACAGTGCACAATATATGAACTGATACTCATTGAGAATGAGATTTATCAAATGGAATATCTTTTATTAAACTCAAAACATGATAATAGTAGCAAATTCAAAATACAATTTGTCTTTTATGAGTTCACAAAATTTCTAACTCAAAATACAAAAGATTTTAAGAAAGATATTGTGATATCAAAAGTTTCTCCTTTCCTAGGTTCATCATTTCACTATTCTTTTATCCTCCAACCTCTTTTTCTCACATTGAATCTCTCATCCTTTTATAGCCCCTTTGTTAGATTCATAATGAAGAAAAGAGCAAAAATATAATGGAAATAATAGAAACAATCAAGAAACTATGATGAATGGACATAACTAAATAATGACAGAAAATACATACTCTATTCATCAATGCTTTTGTAAATAATCATGTACATATATGTACATATATAATACAAAATACCATAACTGTCATGTAACTATATAACAGTTACGTTAACTTAACTAACCAACTAACTTATGATTAGTGTTTTAACATCCCCCCTTAATCATAAGTTCTTTCTTGCCTAAAAAACTACCACTACTTGACAATCACATGTGTCAAGCAAATGTTCAAAGGGTTGATTGAAGATGCTCTCTAAACTCTTGAAATAAAAAAATGGTAGAAGTTGATGTATTCTACTAAATTGGTGGTTTAAGGTTGACCACAAACTCATCTGGTGGTTTCAGGATGACCACAAACCAATCTGGTGGTTTTGGGATGACCACAAACTGAATGTCTAGCAGAAGCTGATTTCTTCTGCTAAATGGCATGGTTTTAAGTTGACCATAAACTAACAAGAGCTCAAGGCTCAAAAATATGAAAATGTAACAAGCAGAACTTCATGTTTTCTGCTCAATTGGTGGTTTTAAGCTAACCACAAACCATATCAACAACAATATGTTCAGGAACAAGACTGGATACCAGGAACTAGGTTGCATACTTGATCATCTGTTCACATGCTCTAAATCAAACTTGGAACCTAACTCAAAATCAAACTTGGAACCTGACTCAACTAGATTCCCCCCCTGTCAGGGACAAGTGGTTCTAATTCCCTTGACCATCATTCACAAGTACGACCAAGAAGAGATCCAGCCCATCAAACTATCTTCCGGCGGAGTCTGAAGACTCGATATTCAACTTAGAAGACTACATCAACTAGGCCCCGATCATACCCTAAATCATCAAATCTTGAAAACCATCCATGTCCATCAACTGTAGAAATATCTCCAATCATGTACGACTGTACTTGTATATAAATTTGGCGATAAGATTGCTCCAATAAATCGGCTTCCAAACGCCAACACCAATTCCCTAACCATTCAAAATGAAGTTGTTTCCTTTTGCACTTTTGGCACCTTACTGAGGGATGATTTGTCTTCCCACAAAATTTGCATGGGTGAAGATCAAAACAATTTGACTTATCATGGCCAAACTGGTGATAGAGTTTGCACTGTATGGGTTCTTTATTTGATCGATTAGCAACATCATCATCAACTATATCCTGTACCTATTCCTTACTAATATCTGCAAGATCTGTCATCTTATCATCATTCAAAAAACCTCCACTAACAAAGCAAAGAGGTTTGATATAATTAGGAATATGAAAAAGGTTGTTAGCATCATTTTCATATCCTAGTCCATATCGGTTTCGTTTAAATCGTAATTCTTCCCATGGTCGAACAATACTTTTATCTACACCTTTGTCTGACATATGGACTTCATCTAACTAATCTTCATGTTTATGACTTTCATTACTAGTCAACTCAGCGTGTTCATTCTCATCCTTGATGTCATTAAAATCACATTGTTGGTGTCGAAGCAAACTTAACTCATCAGACAACAATTTGTTTTGAAGTTTGAACATATCAATCTTCTTGTGTGTTACTTGTAAACAATTAATCAATGTACTGAGGGTGCACTTGTTTATTGCAATTGTAGATTTTGTAGTTGAGTTAATTAATGTGCACAATATTGTAAATATTTCTTCAATTCTTGCCATTTGTTTATATGTTGATGCCACAAAGTTCAATTCTGTATCTGTTGTGCATGCGAATAGCAATCGTTCCTTGTATGAATGCTACTAAAAAAACCAGTATGAATGCTACTAAAAAAACCACAGGATATGTATCTTGTTGTGCATGCCAAGAGCAATCGTTCGTTGAATGCTGCCAAAAACTACAGGATAACCAATAACTTAGACGCACAGAAAGATCCTAAGAGAGACCTCCTTATTCAATTTTGGGTGGGTCAAAGAAGACTCCTTATAATTTCCAAAAACTCATTATAACACCTTTACAAATAGTCTTTCAAATAAATAACAAACCCTTATAACTCCAATTACAAACAATTTTGCAATTGCAAGCATTCTTATAATGAGAGCATTCTTATAACTCCTTATGTTGAATTTTTGTTGAATTTTCCTTTTGCTTTCTCACCCAAACTAGGGGTATTGAAAATATGTTATTTATAGTATGAGCTCATAAAGGTTAACTTTAAATTTAATCCAATGGAGTGGCTCATTTCAACATTAATTCCCAGGGTATTTTAACATTGTTATTTTTAATAAAAATGAAATTTGATGTGACTTTATAGCCACTCTTTCCAAAACAGAATAATGGTAACAAGATATGATACTTCTACACCAACTATCTTTGCAGGTCAGATTAGCTACAAAGTCAGATACGTGGGACAGTTAGAAGCTCTTCTCCAACCATATTATCTTCGAGCGCCAATGAACAACGAATGGTGGCTTTGCTGGTTGCTTTCCTTCACACGGACTGCTCTTCCTCTGCGCGGACAGGTGACTACCTCCAGCCTGCAACTCCTCAACTCTTCTTCCCTCTAATAAAAAATATAGCCAAAAAATATAAAATTGCATCTTTCTGTGTACCGCTTTCCATGAGGGCTTCCTCCGGGCAAGATAAGTCTTTACCATAAAAACCATCATTCACTAGAGTTCAATCTCTACCAAAAAAATGTGCGGTGAAAGAAAATTGAAAGGAAGCGCCTAACACTTGGGCATTCAATGCTGCGTTTTACTCCATGCATGTAGCGCACAGTGGGCGTATACTTTGTATGCACAGGAATATGGCTACTTAACATAAAATGTTGAACAATAAATATTCAAAACCCCAAAACTTTTTAGAGTTTCGTCTAAAGTGAGTTTCTTAAGCATGAACCACACAAAATTT
This sequence comes from Picea sitchensis, assembly GCA_010110895.2. Taxonomy (NCBI): domain Eukaryota; kingdom Viridiplantae; phylum Streptophyta; class Pinopsida; order Pinales; family Pinaceae; genus Picea; species Picea sitchensis. The sequence goes on along the minus strand of SNQJ01S0007861.1, from coordinate 63,485 downwards.
TTAAAATGGGCAGACCAACAACTAGGTGGTGACTATGCTCTGGTTTTCGTGCACCTTTACCACATTCAATTTCATACACCCAAACATCTTTGGTGGTTTGCAACAAATACAATGTAAAATATATTCAACTCATATGCTATATATATATACAATGTACAACTATCTCAATATAGATCTTAAACTGAAATGTAACGAGTGTCTTTTTCAATATATATTGAACTACTAAAATGCGGGCAGCTATTTCAATATATATTTTATCTTGTACCGAAAAAACGTGAATGATTTCTTACCATCACTTAGGGTTTTGCAGCGGTAAAGTGAGTCCCCATACTTAATCAACCGGATATAATCTTTTCCATAGTGCGCAGTGGAGAGGATTATGTCCACGAAGTCCTTCACCGTCCGCAACTATAACACAATGTACTGCACCAAAAAATGACTTCACTCTCCAACGTGTTACGACTTGGTTGGAGGTTTCTACTTCCTCTCTGCAACTCACATGGTTTCCTCTCTGCTTACGTTCTTCACCAGGCTTACGTGCGGGCTTCTCACGATTTCTTTCATCTTCATGCTTCACCCATTCACATTCTCACAGACACTAAGATCATAAATGGGCTCTGATACCACTGTTAGATTCATAATGAAGAAAAGAGTAGAAATATAATGGAAATAATAGAAACAATCAAGAAACCGTGATGAACGGAAATAACTAAACAATGACAAAAAAAACATACTCTATTCATCAATGCTTCTATAAATAATCATATACATAGATGTACATATATAATACAAAAGATCATAACTGTCATGTAATTGTATAAGAGTTAGGTTAACTTAACTAACCAACTAACTTATGATTAATGTTTTAACACCCTTTGAGTTTGTTTTTCTTCATTGTTTTATGCCTTCAAATCCTCTACCATGATCCATTTCACTTGTTTTTCTCCACTTTTAAAGACTACAATCAAAACCATAGACTATTAATGAAACCAATGTGATTTAAAAAGAAAAAACTAAATCTAATAATATAAGAAACTAAAAATAAAATTAAATTAAAAATTAACAAAATTATATAAAAATCTAATAAATAACCAAAAATAAATAAATTAAATTAAATATAAATTAAATATGAAATATGAAATAAGCTAGAATCTAATAACAATAAAGTAATTTATATTAAAATAAAAATAAACTAAATTTAAAAAAATAAAAGTAACCAAATAAAAACTATATAGAATTAAACTAAACTAAACAATTAAACTAAAAGTAAATAAAAGTAATATTAAACACAAACTAATTATCTTAAAATAAAATGGATACAAAATGAATAAAACTAAACTAAACTAATTTAAATCAATCTAAAAACTAGAGTGAAGTTAAAACTAAAATGAACAAAAGCTAAAATAATTTATTTCTTATTGTCTTATTAATTTAGAATGCTTTGGTAATATTTTTCATGTTCTGTAGATATGGAGATGATAAAATGGTGACTGCAATCTGGTGTTATCTTCTTCTGCATTCTCCTTCGTGATTCCTCATGTGAACAACTTGGTAGAACCAACCTGCGATCTTGGGAATATTGTTGGAAAAAAAAAGTGCCCCTCTCATTTGCTGAAGTATCGGATATGAATTTGAAAGGAGAAGAAATAGAAGAAATAGATGGCAGCATAACCAGTAGTAAAAACAAAGTAAGCAACCGAGGTTAGAGCATAATAAATTTTTTTCTCAGGTTAATATGCCATATTTCTTTCTCTTCGATGTCAGGTTTCGATCTATGTATGTCTACTACCTTAGAAATCGTACATCAAACAAAGTGAGTAAAATGATCCAAGATTAACTCCGTAATCTCATTTCCATTTATTATTATTCAACGCATTTCTGGTAGATCTGCGATTTTGGTATTCAGAACTTTTTTTTACGCATTATCTACGATTTGATTCTAAATGCTACCAAGTTGTTTCATTTTTGTTGTGATTTGGTAGAATATTCCAGCGAACATGGCATTCCGGTAACATGACACCTTTTACATTCCACTCATGGCAAATAAGAGTCTTTTCATCGTGTTCTTGTGCAATGTTTACACACAAAAACCCTTCGATTAGATGTTGCAACCATCGCGATATCGAGAACCTTTGTGGCATCTTTTCCTGCAAAGTAATTGTGAGATCTCTTTTCCAGAATCTCGTTGTGAACAAAAGGCTCGACGATAATGCATTGGTTCGATGGCCCGGTGATCTGATAAAATGATGACGTGGTGACCCTATGTAATCTCCAGCACATACATTATTCCAATCTTGTTTTAAATTCTAGACTATGTATTTGAAAAAATGGATCTTGCAATCTCATGCTTTTAAGTTTAATGAAATAATATGATTGAATGGTTATTGTATATTGGAATAATATGATTTAATGGTTATTGTATAGGAGATATTAAAAAAGGGTGAATTAATCCAGGAGAGCCAAGAGGCTAGAATAATGGTAAAAATGAATAAATGTTTTTTTATGAGATCTTAAAATGCCACATAAAAGTTAAAAGTTTGATCAAGAAACATCTTAAAAAAGAGGGATAATCAAATTGATCAATAATCAAAACAATCCAAAATATATTATTTATTACATGGAAGTAAGAGCTGAGGGAAAATTGAAGACTATCAACATGGTCCCCTTCTTTAATAATATTTATTTTAAAGTCCAAAATTAATGATTCCAAAAACACTTGATTGAATTATTTTCTTTTGAAAAGAAAATTTTGAAAATGTATGATTTTTTGACAAAAATTTAAGATCCATAAAAATATTGAATTATTTTCTTTTGAAAATAAAATTTTGAAAATGTATGATTTTTAGACAAAAATTTAAGATCCATAAAAATAAAGCATCATGCAAATTTGAAAACTGTGGGTTCGTCTCTATTCTTTGACAAATACTTAAATTTTAAGACGTGGATCATTTATCTCAAAATATAAATTCATAATAAGCTGGATTTACGCAAACCGAGATATAAAACCATCTTATTTAAGTTTATATTAACATGTACATGATATGAAAACAAATATACTCAAATGACACATTTCAAAAATGTATGTGGACAAAGACGCTGAAATAACAAATAAATATGACCCAAGAACCTCACCACCAAAAACCTAATCATTAGACATGATGTATGCATAGGACTGAGTGATTGAGTTCAGCAACTTTAGATCACCAAAAGCCAAAAAAACTCAATGCAAATAAGCACATGAAACCAAATAGCAAAAAAACACATGAAATCGAATAGCAAAGAAGGAAGATCATTAAACCAAGACCCTCTAACCAAATAAAAGAAAATGAAATGGGACTAGAAGCACTGTTTTTTTTTTTTTTTTTTAAAGAAAATGAAATGGGACTAGAAGCACTGTTTTTTTTTTATTTGAATGAGAGCCCTTTAACTTTTCCAAAATTAATTAAGGGAGCCGTTGAGGCTGAACATAGAGGCACTGTACAAAAACTAGAAAAATTTGTCTAATATAACTAGAACCTTAACAAGACTCAAATATTGTATACTTTGCAGGTGTTTCTAAACTTTTGAGCTTTGGCTACTTAGCAACGATTTCCATATTTTATAGCATCTTTTTTTTTTTAATTCTATGTTAATCAATAAAATTATTTTCTCATTTTAACATACATATAGAATTAAATAATTTTGATAAAAACATTTTTATATAAAAACTTTTTTGATCACTACACTAAATTTTTAATGTTAAAGAGCATATTCTTATCATAAGAGAATATTTATTATTAATCCCAATTGCTATAATGTTTCAATGTTTCAATTCATCACACTTGTTTACTTCCACCTCATATAACTCAATATGATATTGGATTTTTAAGACATTCTCATACATTTTATAACAAATTACCCTAGTCTAGAGTTATATGTTACAATGGTTTTATTAACACGCCTTCTTATAACCTCACATGCCAAAATCAGTTTCTTGTACTTCCCTATACTTTTCTGGATCGAATGCAAGGGATCTCTACAGACCACGCACAAATTATTTTTAGGGTATACTAATAGATGACTTTTATTTATTGTCATATTATAGCATCTGCAAGGATTCCACCCTAACTATTCTTTTGTGATTGTGTGGAGTGGCGAGAACTAGCAATGGAGTACGGATGCAATTTATAATAAAACCTCTACCATTATGTTGATTCATCTGCGATTATGTGTATATCATGGAGAAATTGAAAGAGGTTTTAGTGCTAAAGGCGATTATGTGTATATCATGGAGAAATTGAAAGAGGTTTTAGTGCTAAAGGTAACATGGGAGATAATATTTTACCTCCTTTCATAGTATGAATCCAAGATAGCAATTTGTTGTGTTTATGAGCTATGACCTCTAAGGTCAAAGGTCAAAGTTGTACCAATGACTCTATATGAATTAGACAAAATATTGTAAGGTATATTTTTCTTACCATTTTTTTTTTAAATTTAATTTCACTCTTACTAATTATGAATTTTTTTTTAAGGAGTACCCTATTTAGGAAAAAACTACTCTTTTTGTTACTTCAGTTTTCAAAATTTAACCGCTATATGAATTAGACAAAATATTGTAAGGTATATTTTTCTTACAGAATTTTTTTTAAATTTAATTTCACTCTTACTAATTATGAATTTTTTTTTAAGGAGTATCCTATTTAGGAAAAAACTACTCTTTTTGTTACTTCAGTTTTCAAAATTTAACCCATCCAATAAATCTATAGCTATAATTTAGAATTCCATATTAAAAATTAATTATATACTTTTATAAATTTGCAAAGAAAAGGAATCATAAGATATTTTCAACATTCTTTTTTAGCTTTGTTCATATGATTTTGACCCTATATAAAACAACACGATCCATTTCCTTTCAAAAACAATATATGAATATATCAATGGAAACTTACATTGTAGGATTGGATACGAGTTAGGCATGGATTTTCATAATTACTTTACCTGTTAAATGAAAATTTCATGAAAACCATTTTTTTCATGAATGCCATTTTATGTTTTATGCAGATTCACGAGTGTCAAATTCTTTTGTGTTGTTATATGCAAATTTCATCATCTTAAGTTTTCATCTTCAATATATTTTGAGTGCACAATTTCCTATAATAGAAAAATAACTCAAAAAACAATCAAAAAAAATATTCATAATCATACCAACATTCCCTATAACTTGCATTATCAATACAAAATATTGTTGAATATTACATGTTACATATTGAACTGAAAAATACTCCAAAATATACTTTTAAAGAGTTAAGAGTTATCACTCCATGAGATTTTACAAAAGAAACATCTCAAATGCTACACTTACATGCTTAAAGAAAATAAAAAATTGAAGATATTGCTAACTATGACATCCCAACAAGATAATAATCTCAAAAGGTATGAAACAAGAAGAAACCCTTCCTACAACAATGTGAAATGAAAAAACTATTACAACAATAGTGAACAACAATTATATTTCTTTGTTTAAAAATTAAAGGATAGACCGCTAAACCATAAAACCAACAATCTCAGTTTTATTAGCAAAATTGTGCTTTTATTTTCCTATTCAAATCATCAAAATGCCTATTATTTAAAGAACATAACACTTACCCATCCATTTTCCTAGGAATTGACCACTACTATTGCAACTTCCATGACCAATAACAAATGATTCCACATGAAACTCAAAATTTTCAAAACATTACATTCCAACAAGAAAATATTTCAAATTAAAAATAACCTTTGAGAGACCATTTACAATTTCCTGCACAATTTCCTCTTAGGAAATAAGTTTATGCATTGTTAACTACAATATACAAAATATTTTTATGGCCTATATCTAATATGGCAACATATAGTACAACAATAGATTTGTACATTTTAATATTAAATATCATGGTGGAAAAATATTATGAAAATATTGACCAATTAAAATATCTTTCAACTCAATATAAAACAATGTTACTTATTTTCTTTACTTTGTTTATATCCATATCTAACAAAATAAAAGTACTTAATAGTTATATGTTCATTATTATAACTATTTATAATGTTTCAATTAAACTTGTAACGACCCCATCGTTACGACAACAAGCGAAGCATAAGTGATTTATTTTTTATTTTTTATTTTTAGGCAAGAAGGCAATGATGACAATAGTTTAACCACACCACTGATGACAAATGGAAGAACGCAGTCTAGGCAACATGCTACTATGACACCACACACAGGCATAAGGGAAACTGGGCAAAACATGCACAAAATAACAAGGAGGAACGACTACCGGTCCGACACAAACACGATCATGCATACAAGATAAGGGACAACATACCCATCCCAAAACAATTCCCTAGATGAACAAAGACAATATCCTCAAGGCGCGTGAACCAAACGCCTGAAGGCGTTCAACCCATGCGCCAAAAGAAACTTGCAATGCTCGAAAAATCTCACACAAAATGCACCTACTCCGGCCAAGATCTTTTTTTCCGCTATCCCATAGGGTGCGCCATGATCCCCTCATCATGAATCTTGTCATTCTCATGTGATAGACGCGTCAATAACCTTGGCGCAAACATAAGCTATCCGGACCTAGGACTCTAGATAATTCGATGCGCTAGGAACCGAATACTGATAAGAAACCACACCCAAACCCCAACAGCAGGTTGACAAGAAACCAGGGGATGACTACTAGGGAAGGCATGAGCCAAGACATAACTTCGTCAACCACCCAAGCCAATCCTCAAGTCTAAACTAGTCAACAATTAGAATTTGTTTTGACATTGATTATCCATCTAATTTTAGCAAGTCTAAATTATAAATTAGCCTTTAAATTATCATCAGATTAACATTAAATACAATCCAATCGACCATTCTACATTATACCTTATTCATTAAATTCAATAAAATAACATCAATTATGAATTAGTTCAGTAATTCTGCATCACAATTTAATCATTAATTTCAATCTAAAAAACATCAACTACGAATCAATCCGACAATTATGTATTACAATTTAATCTTTAACCGCAATTTTATTTAGCAAGTTTAATCTCTACTTTTGTCATTACTCACTAATCTCATTTAATCATTAATCACAGTCTAATTGGGAAAATTTTCAATTAATCCCAAATTACAATCTAACTATCAATTAACAATATATAACCACATTCACCATATCAATGGTGAATACTACTATTATAACACTTGTAAACAATTAAATTACACAAGCCTTCTATCTAGTAACCGTACCCAAAAATAACTAGTTGTCTATTAACATTAAGAAGGTAAATGTTGCCTATAACATTGTTGTAGGAATTAACATTGTCATTAACATAACTATTGCCAATTAACAACGTTGTGGAAATTAATAGTAAGAAGGAAACTATTGACCATTAACATCTCTATAGCAATTGTTCTAGCAATTAGTATGGAAAATAATATAGCATTTATCATTGCAATTAGCATGGAAAATAATATAGCATTTATCATTGCAATTAGCATGGTAATTAACATGGCCAGTAACATCGATGTGGTAATTAAATTTTGGCAGTGAGAACGTTGGGTATACATTCAATGTGAAAGAGAATAAAAAGGACAAAACAAAACTGCAGAAGGATCAACTCGTGGTCATTCAAGAGCCAACTCAGTCAACAGTTAAGGCAAATTCGTGCCCATTCCAGCAAACGCAGTCATCATTCTAACTAGAAAATTTGTGTCCCTTCAACAATGAACTCAGTCAATCATTTTAATGGAAAAATCGTGGCCATTTAATCAACAAACTCAGACACATTTTGAATGGAAATTTGTTATCATATAAAAGATTTGCAAAATCAAAGCTATACAAGAAATCAAAGAAAATTTGCTATAACTCAGGATCTAGAGGGTGGAGGTCAGGGTAAAATGGTGACATCAAAGTCATGACCATTGGAATCGCTGTCAAGTATGCATTATAAAATCACTGAGGTAAATACAAAAACAACGCAGAGAGGGATAAATAAAACTTAGTTTCCCTTTTTCATTGCCAGGATGCCAAATGCAAATGCATACAGGAATAACCAAAAACGTTTTTTCCCTTACCAGGATACCAATTATAAAGACGCAGACATGGAAATTAAATCATTTTTCGATTGCCAGGATACCAATACAACACAGACAAGAATAACAAAAAAAATGTTTTTTCATTTCTAGGATAGCAAATATAAAAACGCAGAGAGGAAATTAAATCGTTTTTCCATTGCTAAGATACCAATACAACGCAAACATGAATAACAAAAAAAAATGTTTTTCCATTTCCAGGATACCAAATATAAAAACACAGACAAGAAATTAAATCGTTTTTCCATTGCCAGGATACCAATACAACGCAAAGAGGAATAACAAAAAAAACATTTTTTTCCATTTCCAGAATACCAAATATAAAAACGCAGAAAATAAATTAAATCATTTTTCAATGAATTAAAGCATGGAGAAAATCACAGCCTAAGCAAAGGTAAGGACCGTCAACACAAGGGTAATGCAAGAAAAATCCTTCTCAAATAAATTAGGTGCAGAAGTAAACCGCAGGGAACGAATATGTACAAGGCACAGGGTAAACATTCAACGAAAATGCCATGACCATAGTCAATATGAACAACCAACAGGGGTAGACGACTAGTAGGAACATCCATCACTCATCATCCATGCACAAAAAAGAAGGGCATTGAGATCTATAGGTCTATTAATGCGGAAGAGATGATCGTAGATCAGGCTCCTAGCCAACTGCTCAGGCGAGGACTGATGAGCTAGGGACGATAGAAAAAAAAAACCACAATCATCATGAATCAAGATACCACAAAACGATCAAGACGTGTAGGGTCGAAATCCATGGGAAATCAGTCAACATCGAGCTATAGGCTATGGGGAAAATTTATGTCAACAACTAGAATTTTAAGACAATGATTTTCCTTACCCATTTAAACATACATAACTAAAGCATAAATCATAGTAACAATTTACGATGCAGAAATAAAGGAAGTGTATTGTTGCCTAATCGCCAGCTCTGAATTGATGTCCTGTGCACTCTATGCAACTCCCTCTTTCTGACCGATGAGACTTCATTGGTACCTCCTAGAAAACAGTAGGGGTACTCTTCTTCCCCCCTTATCCCCCCGAGCCGAAAAGGGGCCACGCACACTATCCAGAGAATCGGCTAGCTCCCAGCTTGCCTTACAAGGCCGAGTTGCTACTCCTCACCGAGATGGGTATCCCAACTCCCACAAGCTAAGTCAATCAAGAATAGATTTTTGTAGTGTAACATTACACAAACAAAAGAGATCCCACATCATTTTCCTCCCTCCATTATGTAGAGTTTTGAAGTCCTTTACTTTCCCAAAATCCCATTTTATTTAACGTTTAATAAATTAATTCATAAAAACCCTCCCCGTACATGTGTCACCCATCCCCTTCATTCCTCCATAAATTAATTTCATTAATTAATTAATTACCCCTATTTCCCTCACCCACATAGAGTCACTCCTAGCATCACTCCTAGGTGTCCCCAAATTCTCTTACAGGTTTTAATGACTTTCCCCATTATTAATTTCCTAGTTCAGTTTAAATTAGAAAGTTCTTAAATGATAGATACCTTACTAAGTTGGACTAACTTCTTTTTTCCTACTGTTTCCCCTTTCTTTTATGGTTCCCTCTTTTTCCTAGTTTCCTAATTATTTTAGATTTCCCCTTTTTTCCTTTTTAATTAAACTCAAAAAGGCATGTGCAAAAACATACCCTTTTTCCCCTTTTCCCTTTTTATTTTTTATTTTTTTATGAATAATTTTTTTAATTAGCATAATATAGTAAAACAATTATTTCCCTTTTTAGATTTTGTCCCAAAGATTTTTATAAATCCATTTAATTGGTTACCCTCTTCTTGTAACAAGATTAATCATTATTATATATACACACACACACACACACACACACACACATGTATATATATATATATATATTTATAAATAGATAAATTTTTTATCACAAGTATAATTTACACCTAGACTTTATTTTCCTAGGCTGGGCGACATTTTATTAAGTGAAAAGTTTTAAATCTTTCTTAACACGTTATTCATCCTAAATCCATCTAGGTTTATCCAATTACTAGATAACAATGCGACGTCCCTTTAGGACGCACTAGGTGCTCCAAGGGTGCCACTCACCTCTTTTTGTTTTTCTTGCACGATGTGCCCTTTAGGATGTACTACGTGCTCCAAGGGTGCCACTCATCTCTTTCCATTTTTCTTGCGCGACGTGCCCTTCAGGATGCATCGTATGCTCCAAGTATGCCACTCACCTCTTGACTGACTTGGTAGACATAAAAAACCCCTGAAGTAAATAATCCGCCAGGTGATCTTGTGGGAGACTAAGGGCCTCTAGGGAAAAATGACCCTGCCTTATTGCGCACCCCTTATAATCATCATGAGTGACTGTCGCAATCTTCCTTCACGACATCGTGGGTCCTCTCGAACTAGGTAGGAGTTAACCTATAGTTCGAGCCATGACGAGAGTGCTAGTAGGCTGTGGCAGGGATGTTGTCCACAACTATCCCTCAACATCTCTGTTAGTCGAGCGTGACCCCTCTACTCCACATGTGAGTCTGGTCAGCAAGCTATCGTCAACCTGCATAATCAACGAATCATGTTAGAAATATATCCATATCATGTCCTCTAATCAGATGCACTAATATCACATATAAAACAATTAAACCCCATTAGTTCACTCCCTGACTCGTTTCAAAGTCCAAGGGGTTCCATCGATGCCTATGCATCCTCGAGGTCCAAAATCTTGTACACTTAGTAAAACTGAGTCAATAGCACTTGTCTATGTTAATGCAACAAAAAAACATGACATCAACTCATAATGCCTCATAATCAAAATCAAATGGTTTAATAGCATAATAATCTGGATCACTTGCGAGCAAGTGTCCTCAAAGAATAAGTTCGCTCTGTGCACAAGAGAGGAATGTTACATACACCCCCTCTTGGTCTAAACTTTGTCCGAATTTTCACAGTATAAGTGCCGAAATAATGTGTATCATAGTATCATGAGTCTATTTATCAAACAAAAATGGAAACTATTGGCGCATATCATATGCATCCTCCCAGGTTGTCGAGTGTGGACTATAGTTGTCCCACTGGACGTTGACCTGATCTACTGTTTGACGCTGTAGCTGTCGAATGCAATGATCCAAGATGTGGATCGACTGAGCCATGAGCGCCCCCTCATCTGATAGCTGCAAGGAACTCATGTCGATAACATGTGTAGGATCACTAATATAATGTCTCAAAATAGATACGTGAAAAACATCATGCATACGCCTCAAGGAATTAGGCAAGGCTAGTCGATAGGCCATGGGCCCCTTTATTTCCACTATCTCGAAAGGTCCCACGAACCTAGGAGAGAGTTTAGCTCCCTTTCCAAACTTGATCGAGCTCTTATGCGGTTTAACCCGCAAGAAGACTCGATCGCTAACCTCGTAACTATGGTCGACACGGTGAGCATCGACATAACTCTTTTTCTGATCCTACGCTTCTTTAATCCTTTGTCTTATTGTTTTCATTTTTTCTTCTATTTCTTGGATTGCTTATAATCCCACCAAGACCCTATCCTTGAGACGATCCCAACTCAAAGGATTCTGACATGGTTGACTGTAAAGAAACTCGAAAGGCACCATTTTAATGGTTCTCTAGTAACTGTTGTTATAAGTGAATTCCACGAGTGGAAAGAATTGTTCCTAGCACTTTTGTTGGTCCATCATGTACATGCACGACATGTCCTCCAAGGTCTATTTCATTCGTTCGGTCTGCCCGTCATTCTCCGGGTGGTACACAGTACTGAATTTAAATTGGGTTACCAAGGCCTCTTGGAAACTCGTCCAAAATCGTCCAGTGAAAACCGATCCTCAATCAGATGTAATCCTCTTAGGCACACCATGCAGCCCCATAATATTACTGATGAAAACTCTAGCTATGCCAGGTGCCTGATACGTCATATGCATAGGAATAAAGTGAGCACTCTTCGTAAGAGTGTATACTACTACAAAAATCGATTCATGCCTCCTCGCCATCAGTGGCAATCCAACAATAAAATCCATCGAAATAATCTCCCATTTCAATTTCAGAATAGCATGTGGCTATAGCAATCCTGTTGGGTGTCTATGTCCATCCTTTATCTACTGACATTCTAGGCACCTTGCCACGTAGTTGACTATATCTTCCTTCATTCCCTTCCAGAAGAATAGGGTTTAAGGTCTTCCCTCATCTTCATTACTTCTGGGTGAGCCATGAACACTTCTCTATGAAACTCGTTTAGGATCAAACTCCTCAACTCATCGCATGGTGGTCCGTAAATATTATTTTTAAACCTCAATAATCCATCGTCGTCAAACGTAAATCCTTCAAATCTTTGTACCATCATTGTGTTTTCTCCGATGAAACCCTTGACCTCTTTGTACTAGTCATCATCATGATGTAAAGTTAGAATCTTTTCACATAGATTCGTCTAAAGATGCAACATTGAAAAGATCCGTGGTCTCCGGCTCAACGCATTTTCCAATTAGTTCACTGTTTCTTTTATTTAAGTAATCTCAAAGTCGTACTCGCTAAGTAATTCCGACCAACACCGTTGTCGTGCATTCTAGTCGCTTTGCGTAAAGATATGTTGTAGTCCACATTGGTCGGTCTTTAGTTCAAATTTTCATCCAACAAGGTAGTGTCTCCAAACCTTCAAGGCATATACAATGGATAACAACTCCAAATCATGCATCGCATAGTTCTCCTCGTGACTTATCAATTTCCTCGATATGTAAGCGATCATTTGATTGTCTTGCATCAAGACTCCGCTTAAGCCTTCCTTGGATGCGTCAGTGCATACCAAGAAGTCCACGTCCATGTCAGGGACCTTTAGTATCGATGTTGTTGTCAACAAATCCTTGAGCCTCTGAAATGCTTCGATGCATTTATTGGTCCAAACAAACTTCTTGTTTTTCTTTTGCAATTCTGTGATCAGATTTGCTATCTTCGAAAATTCCTCGAAAAATTGTCGATAGTATCCTGCTAAACCCATGAATCTATGCACTTCTATAAAATTCGTCGGCGCAGGCCATTCCATAATAGCCTCAACCTTTGTTGGATCCACACCGATACATTCATCGGAGATGACATGCCCTAAGTAGTGAATCCTTGATTGATAAAAAGAGCATTTGGACAACTTCCCATACAATTTGTGCTCTTGCAAACACTGTAGTACCAAGCATAAGTGATCTTCATGCTCTTCCATCATCCGAGGGTAAATCAAAATATCGTCAATGGATACTTGAACGACCTTGTCCAAGTACTATTGGAACACCCCGTTCATCAAACTCATAAATACCCCTGGGGCGTTTGTCAGTCCAAACGGTAAAACAATAAACTCGTAATGTCCAAACTTTGTCTTAAAGGTGGTCTTAGGGACATCATCCTCCTTGATCCATAACTGGTGATACCTTGATCAAAAATCGATCTTTGAGAACACCGTCACACCCTTCATATGATCAAACAAATCATCTATCCTCAACAACGAATATTGATTCTTGATCGTTTCCTTGTTCAATTGATGGTAGTCAATGCAGAGCCTCCATGAACCATCCTTATTTCATATGAAAATAACATGTGCACCCCACGGTGACACAATTGGATGTATTAGTCCCATGTCCAACAATTCCTTCAACTGCATTCTCAACTCCTGTAACTCTGGGGTCGACATCTGATAAGGTGTTCTAGCTATTTGTTTGGTCCCCATTTTTAAGTCTATAGTTAACTCCAATTCCCTCTTCGGAGACATCCCCGGTAACTCTTCCGGAAAGACATATGCAAACTCTCTCACCACCGGGAGGTGTTCTAGAACTTCCACTACTCCCTTCACATTTAACACGAGGATCTCTTAAAGCTTACACCCCTTACGCATGCTCTTTCGTAGATGCAAGGAAGAGATGAACCTCAAGGAAACTCCCTGGTTCCGACTTACAATCATGTGTCTTTGCCCCTCATCATTGACCAAGCTCAATCATTTCATGTTACAGTTGAGTATCGCCTCATGCGATTCCAACCAGTCCATACCAATCAAGACATCATAAGATCCTAAGATTGTGATGTATAGGTTGGCCCTGGTGACAAAATCTCCTAGGTTAAGGGTATAGCCCGTAACCTTTATCCAACCTTCTATTTGGCTCTTGAAGCCATCTCTACGAAGCTAAACTCGTCTTGTTTGATTGCCTTTACCTTAATATTTTTTAGCATTGAACCTGAAATGAAACTCTCGGTAGCACTATGATCTATCAAAATACTAAAGGTCTGGTCAACGACAGTACCTGACATCTCGAGCACAGTCGACTAGTACTTTTCCTGGCGGTTATTCATCGATGCATGAATTCGATGATCCTTGTACATATCTCCCATGGTAGTGGGTCTGGCTGATCTAGATGATCTAGTCCTCTCCATAGGGCAGTCGCGTTGGTAGTGTGGCTCCGCACGCATCCAATACCCCTTCTTCAGTTTAGTACTCTTGGTACCCGAAGTAGAAGATGATGACCCATTGGCCTGGAATCCTATTCTATTCTTCTAAATAGGCCTAAACTTTTGTTGTTGCGTTTGACGCTGATGCTGATGTTGTGGTCCCCTATAAGGTGTTTTCTACAGAGGCGTCGATCACCAAGGTCTAGTGAAAGTGGATCCCCTCTGGAAGCCACCATATCTTGGCATATGTGTGGCTGGTGTCTGATACTGTTGTGCACCAAATGACACCTGCCCTGCTGGTCTCATTGGAGTCCTGCTCTGACCCCCGCTAATAAGATCCTCCTCTACTATGAGTGCCTTCTGGAAGACATCATGCAAGGTATGAAGCATCATAATCCTAACCTTTGCACGTAGGCTGCCATTAAGGCCGAACACAATCTTGTTGACCTTAAGTTTCTCTGTATTAAGATGCTGAGCATACCAAAGCAACTCCATAAAATGGGCCTCGTACTCGAGCACCATATGACTGCCCTGTCGTAAGGAATTGAACTCGTTGAGCCGACACTCAATGAATTCCTCTGATAGGTACCTCTCTCGAAACTGTTCCTCAAACAGTTCCCATGACATGTCCTCGATGGCTTTGTTTATTTGTGGCAAGAGCATCTTCCACCATAGAAGAGCAGCTCCCTTCAGTTGAAGGACCACCATGCGGACCTTCATGTTGGAGGTATAGTCGCGAAGTCAAAAGCATATTTCCATATTCTCCAACCATGCCTCAGCGACTGTGTCATCCAGGACACCAAATAAATCAAGAAATTTGACCTTCTCGAGTTCATGGTGAATGCTACCCGTACCCACCAGAGCGTGTGGTGGACCCTCAAGGGGTGCTGGCACCCTAATGTCATCTCTTTCCAAACAACTGATCAGTGCCTCAGACATCCACTGAAAAGACCTCATCAGTCGAACCACATCACCTACCGCTATCTTCTCCTGCCCGATAATCTGTTTGTCTCCCTGGGGGTTGGACCCTTATGGCATGGATACTACTGGAGGTGTCACGCCTCCTCCCCTAGCACCCCATCATCTGGCCATGTGGCATCCTCTAACCATGATTACCTGCACGGATACAAGTCAACTCAATTAGCAACATTATAATAAAATCATAACAACAAAATTCATAGTGATCCCAATTTGCGGGCTGAACCTCACTCTCATACCATTTGTAATGACCCCATCATTTACGAAAACAAGCGAAGGAAAAGTGTTTTTTTTTTTTTGTTTCTAGGCAAGAAGGCGATGACGAAAACAGTTTAAGCACACCAATGCTGATGAACGCAAGCACGCAGTCCATGCAACGGGATACTATGGCAACACGCACATGCACAAGGGAAACTGGGCAAAACATGCACATAATAACAAGGAGGAATGACTACCCGCCCGACATAAACATGACCACACCTACAAGATAAGGGACAACATCTGCATCCCAACACAATGGCCTAGACAAACAAAGAGTAGAACCTTAAGGCCTGTGAACCAAACGCCTGAAGGCGTTCAAACCATGCATCAAAAGAAACTTGCAACGCTCGAAAACTCTCACACCGAACGCACCTACTCCGGGCAAGATATCATTTTCCGCTATCCCACAGGGTGTGCCATGATCCCCTCATCAAGAATCATGTTGTTCCTAGGTGATATATGCGTCAATAACCTTAGCGCAAACATAAGCTATCTGAACCGAGGACTCTATTTAATATGATGTGCTAGGAACCGAATACCGATAAGAAACCATGCCCAAACCCCAACAACAGGTCAACAAGATAGTAGGGAATGACTACCAGGGAAGACATGAGCCAAGACATGACTTCATCAACCACCCAAGCCAATCCTCAAGTCTAAACTAGTCAACAGTTACAATTTGTTTTGACATTGATTATCCATCTAATTTTAGCAAGTCTAAATTATAAATTAGCCTTTAACTTATCATCATATTAACATTAAAATACAATCCAATTGGCCATTCTACATTATACCTTAGTCATTAAATTCAATTAAATAATATCAATTACGAATCAATTCAACAATTTTGCATCACAATTTAATCATTAATTTCAATCTAAATAAGATCAACTACGAATGAATTCGACAATTATGCATTACAATTTAATCATTAGCCACAATTTAATTTAGCAAGTTTAGTCTCTACTTTGGTCATTACTCACTAATCTCATTTAATCATTAATCACAGTCTAATTGGGAAATTTCTGAATTAATCCCAAATTACAATATAACTATCAATTAACAATATATAACCACATTCTCCATATCAATGGCGAATGCTACAATTATAACACTTGCAAACAATTAAATTACACAAGTCTTCTATCTAGTAACCGTACCCAAAAATAACTAGTTGTCTACTAACATTAAGAAGGTAACTGCTGCCTATAACATCGTTGTAGAAATTAACATCGTCATTAACATAACTATTGACCATTAACATCGTTGTGGCAGTTAATAGTAAGAAGCAAACTGCTGACCATTAACATCACTATAGAAATTGTTCTGGCAATTAGTATGGCAAGTAATATAGCATTTATCATTGCAATTAACATGGTAATTAACATGGATGGTAACATCGCTGTGGTAATTAAAGTTTTGCAGTGAGAACACTGGGTATACATTCAATGTGAAGAATAATAAAAAGGACAAAACAAAACTGCAAAAGAATCAACTCATTGTCATTCAATAACCAAATCAGTCAACAATTAAGGCAAATTCGTGCCCATTCCAGTAAACGCAATCATCATTCTAATTACAAAATTCATTTCCCTTCAACAACGAACTCGGTCAATCATTTTAATGGGAAAATCGTGGTCATTAAATCAACAAACTCAGACACGTTTTGAATGGATATTCCTTATCATATAAAAGATTTGTAAAATCGAAGCTATACAAGAAATCAACGAAAATTTGCTACTGCTCAGGATCTAGAGGGTGGCGGTCAGGGTAAAATGGTGACATCAAAGTCATGACCATCGAAATCATTGTCAAGTACAGATTATAAAAGAACTGAGGTAAATACAAAAACAACGCAGAGAGGGATAAATAAAACGTGGTTTCCCTTTTTCATTGCCACGATGCCAAATGCAAACGAATACAATAATAACCAAAAACATTTTTCCCTTAAGAGGATACCAATTATAAAGACACAAACAGGGAAATTAAATCGTTTTTCCATTTCCAGGTTACCAATACAACGCGGATAGGAATAAGAAAAAAAACATTTTTCCATTTCAAAGACACCAAATATAAAAATGCAGACAGGAAATTAAATCGTTTCTCCATTTCCAGGATACCAATACAACGCAGACAGGAATAACAAAAAAAAACGTTTTTTTATTTCCAGGATACCAAATATAAAAATGCAGACATGAAATTAAATCATTTTTCCATTGCCAGGATACCAATACAACGTAGACATGAATAAGAAAAAAAATGTTTTTTTCCATTTCCAGGATACCAAATATAAAAACACAAACAAGAAATTAAATCATTTTTCAATGAATTAAAGCATGGATCAAATCACATCCGAAGCAAAGGTAAGGACTGACAAAATGAGGGAAATGAAGGCAAAAACCTTCTCAAATAAATCAGGTGCAGAAGTAAACCGCAGGGAATGAAGATGTACAAGGAACAGGGTAAACGTTCGCCGAAAACACCATGACCATAGTCAACAGGAATAACCAACAGGGGTAGACGACTAGTAGGAGCACGCATCACTCATCATCCATGCACATAAAAGTAGGGCATTGAGATCCATAGGTCTATTAACACCGAAGTGACAACCACAAATCAGTCTCCTGGCCGACTATTCAGGCGAGGACTGATGAGCTAGGGACTATAGGAAAAAACAACTGCATTCATCATGAATCAATATACTATAGGATGGTCAAGACATGCAAGGTCTAAATCCATGGGAAATCAGTGAACATCAAGCTATAGGATATGGGGAAAATTTCAGTCATCAAATAAAATGTTAATACAATCATTTTCCTTACCCATTCAAATA
>SNQJ01S0007860.1:52579-148013 GCA_010110895.2 Picea sitchensis | reverse complement strand
ATTTCTCAGTGATCCTATCTATGATATGGTTATCTAGTAAATTGAAAAGAAACCTAATAATAGCTTAAACCTTAACACCAAGAAGGAGACGAAGGGTCAATCTGACTCATGTGTTGAACGATCCTAGAATGGGAGGTCATGTAGCCTGAAGAGAGAAGAGAAGAGGGTGGAGTCTGCGCCAGGAGTGGTATTTGAGATTGATTGTCTATAGATTGTAGGAAAAGGTGAAGGGAGACAGAGTGTGATACTTTGTTGAAGCTATTGCAAGGCGTACAATAGATGATAAATAGCCAGGTGGGTTGTAGGTGAAGAAATATGATCGTTGGAATTTATAAGCATGACCGAGAAGAAGTTTATTCGTAGAAAAGAGAAGAGGAGATGGAAAACGATCTCAGTGAGATCTGGGCATACATGGAGAAGCTATCATTCAAGATGCAGTAGGAGGAAAAGGTGTGCTCAAGGTACGAATGGCCTTTGAAGAGGAAAAATAAGTGGCTTGTTTGGAAGTTGTTGGACAGAGGGTAGCAACATATATTAAAAAGGTGGCTGAGGCATGCTGAAAACCTCACTAATGAGGGAAAGAGATATGGCAGGGGTATCGTATATTTCCAGGTGGGAAATATGAAGAGATCAGTGGGTCTCATGAACTACCAGGAGGGTAGAGGAGACATCATGAATTTCCAAGTGGGCAAGGAAGGTGAGATGAGATCAACTAATATTTTTCATTAGGGGGTGTTGATAGATGAAAAGGAGTCAGAAGAAAGACCCCTCTCAGATGGAGATTCACTCGGAACTTTGAACCATGTGAATGAAGACATGAGAAGTTAAATACTTCCACCACCGAGGAGAAGGGTTAGATGAGTATTTTGGTCATTGGAGGAATATATTTATTCTTGCCACATAGCCCAATCAAGGCCAGAGCATGTGTTGTAGATGCAACAGGAAGACAACTAACAATGGTTGTCATGGAGGAAGAGGAAGAGAAGGAACGGATATTGAAGTCTGTCCCAATAGAAGAGGAGTACCCAATCAAGTTACTCACTCAATGGGAAATGGACTTGAAGGCATTGGAGGATTGGTTGGACAATATAAAACTAGAAGATGGCTACCAAGAGATAGCCATGCCATATGGGACTTACCAGAACGAATTGTAGCTGGAGAGAGATGGAATGGAACCAGTCAAAGAAATGGCAGGAGTTAATCTATTAGAGGAGGTAGCTAAACAACAATTCATAGATGAGACTGCAGGATTAGAATCTGCAGAAGAGTGGCCAGTCAGCATCACAAGGGAAGAAGTGAAACAAGCTAGTCTGCAAAAGGAGAGTCAGCTAATGGAGAATCTAGACGAAGTGGTTTAGGAGATAAGGAAGCTAAAGTTGGACAATCTAGAATCGAAAGGTGGCTAAAAAGAGATCGCCATTCCAGATGAGAATTACCATCGTGAATTGTAGCTAGAGAGAGATGGAATGGAACCAACTAAAGAACTGAAAGGAGTTAATATGTTAGAGGAGGTAGCTGAGAAACAGTTCAGATATTAGATTGCAAAGTTAGAATCTATAGCAGAGTTCCCAGTCAACATCACAAGGGAAGAAGTGAAGAAAGATAGTCTGTAAAAGGAGAGTCATTCAATGGAGCAGCTGGACGAAGTGGTTGAGGAGATAAGGAAGTTGATGTTGGGGTCAGTAGAGGAAGCGACCAACAAAAAGAATCTAGATGAAAAGAAACCCACACAAGCAATGGGGAAGATGGAGATGCAACAACAACAACAACGAAGAAGAGGAGAAAAAGGACAACTCCAAGAGAAAGTTTGGGATTCAAGAGGATTTCGACTGAGCTGTAAATCTCATGAGAAGGAGCTCATGATTTTCCTAGATGTGGAGAATGATGCAGGAGCATCACTCCACCTCAACATGCACTAATCGATTAACATGTGTGGTGTGCGTTCAAGGAAGGGAGAGGCACTGCCCTCTCATTTTTTCCCTGAGAATCTAAAATGTGATCTAGTCATTTAATGTTGACAAGATGGAAGAGCCAAGTTGTTCCTTCACACAAGCTGGAGATAAGGTTGCCATTAAGTGTTGTTGACGGTAGGATGGATCTGCATCCTATTTAGAGCATATTTCCATCATTGTAATTTTCCCATTAGACATGCATTTTGAATGGTGATTTGAAAACACTAGATTATCTTGGAGGCAAKCTCATCGAGCCCCTCTTGTATAACCCTTTTTATTATTTCCAGAGAGTAGGAATAAGGGCAGATGATGAGACATATATGCATAGGATATAGGGAGAGAAACATAGAGGACCAAGACTCAGTTGTATTCTAGACTCAAGCATTTGTAATTTGATATTCTTCCATTAATAGAAAAATGATAGTTTTTCTTGTTATCAATTTATGTGTAATGGATATTTGGTGAGTAATGCCAGTTGTATGCATTTGAATTGTAGATGAATGTTAGAAATTGTCTACATGGATAGAGATACAGTTTTCTATATGTAAGTGTGTTGGATTAGATTTGGTTCTCTAGTTTTAGTGCAAGGAGTGCGCGATAAAGCAAGGAAACTTTATGAACCGACGCAAGGAGTGGGCATGTCAACTCAGTGGAGTCAAAAGAGTAACTGCCAAGAGGGCATACCAAGATAATTCACAGACTTGGGAAGAAATTTCAAGGTGGTTAAGTACCTTGGAAAGAAGGACTGTTTAGGAGGAAGCATAGTTCAGACTTACTGAACACTCTGCCGGGAGGGAATTGAGTTGGTACGAGAGCATACAAGAGCAACACATTTTGGAGTGTTGGAATCCTTAAGAGAATCCTAGAATTATTGAACATTCTGAGAGATAAAGGCTTTGGAAGAGTGCATCAAAAAAGGAAATGAGATGCCTTAAAACCTTCAAGAAGGCTAAGGGAGAATTCGTCAAAAAATCGAGTCAAGCGCAAGGAGTGCACCAAGGATAATTTAAGTTCATCTTACAAATATTAGGAGGAAAGGCGTTAAGTTGCCAGGAGGGCAGGAGGAAGTTCATTGAAGGACGTAGAGGATCTAGGAACCTTGTAAGTTTTCAAGCCGAGCAAATTCGCAGAATATTTTGCATAGAATTCTATAGGGAGTGCAGAAGAAGTTCGAGAACAGCTTAAGTCTCGAAGAGGAAATTGTGCTAAGGGTACAAGGGTTGTTGAGGACTTGCGAAGTCCAGAAGATATTCGTAGATTCCCAAAGAGAGAGTCGATCCTAATCTTCGATATTGGGAAGGACACGTGGCAGAGATCGATGTAGTTCAGACGAATAACCCTTCAAAGGAAAGGCAATAAGAGGATACCCAAAGAGCTGGGAGCCGAAGAAATCCTGGTCATCCATTGAGATAGGACATGTTGCAAGAAGTCAACACTTCATTGATTTTCAAATCGGGAAGGATGGAGTTGAGACAAGAGAAGACTCTTGATGTCCGAACTCATGATTTGATCTCAGTCATCAAGCGCAAGGAAAATGTGGGCCGTAGGTCTAGTCCTGAATAATTCATCGATTTGGGAATCAGGAAAAGGGAGAGTAAGAAACTTGTGAAAGTTATGAAGCATGGAGTCACGAAGGGAGTTGGACAATGGTCATAGTCCTTGGTCACATCAAAGGGGGATCCTATTATAGAGAGCTAGCACCCGTTGGCATTAATATTTGAAGAGATCTAAGGAGAGGATCCATGGGTGCCACACAACCTGTTCCAAGGAAGGACCTGCGATAGAGTTTTTGGGTTCCAAGAAGGAGTCGAAGAGTCAATTTGACTCAGGTATTGAATGATCCTAGATCGGGAGGTCGCACAACCCGAAGAGAGAAGATAAGGAGGTGGGGTCTACGCCACATTCTTATGCTTTATGAGATACTCATGCATATTATTTATGCTTTATAATATTTTGAAAAACTCATACATTACTATACATTATTGATGTAAAATGATTAATACTTGTGAGGGAAATTAGACTCAAGTATTTTTCATTGAATTATAATTTGGAAATTGGTTTTTATGTGAGAAACCACCTCACACCAATTTTTCATTATTCTCAATATTAGGTTGAGACAATCAAGGACATGGATTGGGAGTCTTTGGGTGGATTTGAGACTTTTCCCTTTATAAAATTGAGGATAGTTTGAGATCCTACATTCATGGATCTTGTTTTTCCTCTTTTGTAATTAGATCGTATTATTGTGGATCTAGGAGTTAATTATCTTTCTTAAGAGGGAGTGAGGAAAAACTATATAATACCTTATGTGAGCCCTTTGTAAGGGGAGAGTAAGGAAGAGAATAATGGAGAGTTAATGAGTGGAGTTAGAAAACCATAGTGCTACTACTCCTAAAATTTGAGAGACTTACTCATGTAAGGTATTTTTCCTTCTTGATGTATGGAGAGGTATGAGTGTGAGCAATCTTCTTGAATCCTCATTGACGGAGAAGGAATCTCTTATGCAATCACTTATGCGAAGGTCCCAACATATTTTGTATAAGGAATGAAAGCGATCTGTATTCCAATTGAAGCGGGTGTAGAGATGTATCCTAGGAGGGGTGAACTCAGTTACCAACATTGGTTGTCTCTCTCTCTTGTCTTTTTATGTTCTTTATTCCATTTTGTTTTCATGTGTGTTATGTATTATTGCTTACAAGCATGGTTAATCATGGATTCATAGGCCATTTAATCCTTATGAAAAATACTTCGTCAGAAAGTGATTCTTGATTGAAAACTTGTGTAAAGTACTTGCCTGTTTTAAGATCATGTGGTATCGGAGATAGGATGATTGCTTTGCAGGATGGGAAAAGGAGCAAAGAAAGAATAAAGACTTCAAGAATTAGAGTAGATAAATAACAACATTCAAGCTGAAAATGTAGAGTTGAGGAGGATTTTGCAGGTGGCAGAAGAAGAGAAGCAAGAGCTTAAAGAGAGGTCTCAGCTTCATGGAGAATTCCTCAATGAAATTATTAAAAAATTGCAACTCGAATTGCAAGCCAGGGATAATCTTTTGGCTAAGCTGCAACATGGGGAACGAATGGAGGACAAAGAGCCTTCTTTCATGGTTGCACAAACTCAAATCAAAGTATATGATGTTTCTTCATGTTCAATGTTTTCTCAATATGAAACTAACATGGACATGAAGCTCCTCATGATGATGGGATACAAAGGAGGTGGACCTAGCATTCATGATGAATGCACCTACAAGATTTCTCCTACAATGAGAGTGCCCATGAAGCTTGAAAATTTACATGCCAATTGAGATATCTTGCAAGATCCGGCGATGAATGAAGATTATTTTGCAATCACAATTATTTTTGACCCTATATCAATAATCTGGCCAAAAATGCATATAAATGTCGAGCTCAAGGGAGCCAATTAACATAATTCTGCAAAATTTAAATATTTATGTCAGTTAACATGTTCTACAACTATATTGGAATCCACTAGGAGCATGGATGACTGTTGTCGTTTTTCTCAGAGAGGGAATGGTTGTTTTTTTCTCTGTCTAGAAATATTGATATTGGCTCAGAAGACATTGATCGAGAGCTAGAACAAAGAATGGTGCAGACGCGATCAGGCAGAAGCAACAACAATAGCATTGGCGAAGACATAGAAGATACGTCATTGGAATCCACTACAAGCAAATGTTCTTCATGGTGAAGAAGAGGTTTGTGTATGAAACTAACCCACTCGAATTCAATGAGGAAGTTACAACAAGATCTCGCCACATCCACGTGTACGAAGAGGAGGTCACATCACTATTCAATTTTGTTTTGTGTTCCAAATTAAATCCAAATGTGATAACCACGACTTGGCCTAATGGAATTCACTGAAAATGACGAGTTTTGTTATGGTGCAATTTGATTGCAAAATGGAAGCCGGTAAGATATCCAAGCGATCCCAAAAATATCCTAGATCATTCATACCTTCTGCACATGACGCATTTCCCACACTCCTTCAGCCTGGACATGTCAAAGTGTAAACAATTTTCTAAGGGATTCCAAAGTGCATGAGAATGACAATGAGTTCCTGGGAGCTCTTTCATTCCTCTCACAATATCTATGCTATTGTAGATAGATATCTTCTCCCTTCATCTTCTATTCATCAAAATTGCAAGGGATATCAAGAAGGTCATGGAAGATAATCAATTTATGAAAAACGTTGTTATCGCAAGATTTTTTTGTCCTCAGTTATGTTAAAGGATGTAGGTGCAATTATCCTCCATGCTATTTATTGGGTTGGCCGTGCTATCTACTGATGGCGATTGTATTGGTCATGATGACACACGGTCATGGTTGCGCGATGAGGCAAGATCGAATTTAAAATAATAGAAATTTTGTGTGGGAGGACTAAATGTTGTTATGGATAAGGTGATGTATGCCTTAGTCATGCCCAAAACATTTGTAATCGATACCATCTGTGACCAAGCTCTATTTATCAAACATTGGGTCGATTCCAAGGATATTATTGAGGAACCCATCATTTTCGCATACTTCTCACTATGGAAATTGGTTATAGATATTCTCTGAAAAATTTGGATTAGCAATTTGGTGGAAATGATTTCCAAAAGAGCATGGAGATAGTTCCACTCACTGAGATGTTGGGATCATGGTCGTTCACGTGTTCAAGGAATTATGCAGTTCATTGTACATTATGTCATATAGACAACAATCTATTATATGATCCAGTGATACCATTGTGAAACGAATTGATCTGGTGGTTTTGTGAGACATTCAGTGCCTAGTGCCTGTGTACACCATAAAATTCAGACACATAGAAAACCACCTTTCCGCGTGTGGTGGATTCAAAGTCTTCAACCATAATCACTTAGAACACTTGTGGTTCCATTTGTGACGAGAAGTTGTGATTCTCTCTATCTGAATCATATAACTTCCAGGGCATGCAGATGAGATCCAATAGATTTGGTATAATTGGGAAATTTCGGGTGCTTTATTGGAAGTTGACATACCTTGACTTCCAGATGGAGCAATCTCATATTCAAATGGAAATGCATTTTGGATTTCTAGATCCCCTCATGACCGAATTTCGGATGGTGTTCAATAGTATATTGTCTTCATTGGGGAAGGATCACGCTTCTGATGTAGCCCAAGGACAACAACTACATAACCCATGTCAGGGCGTGCATTAGGCTCTCATTGAGTACAATGCTAGGAAATCTCATCCACAAAATTAATTCCAGGGAGTCAAAATTTGGTTCCTATGCTAAGTCTTCCTGTGCAGCTCTGGTTGTTGCATCCATATCTTGGAAAATCTCACGATCTTACTGCCAGGATTTGAAGGAAATTGCGCCTACATTGAAAAGGCAGCGTATTGTCTCCACCTATTGGAATTTTTGTTGATGGGAGAAAAAACTGATGTTATATTTGGTATTGGCTTTGGGTTACAAATCTGTTATTATTCCCATATTTGCAATTGCAGTAATAATTTTGTTAGTTGTATTTTGGATGCTAACGGTTATGGTCGTGGAGGTTCTTCCATGACTCTTTTTGGCAGAGTAGGAAGTGGTATTTACACCAAAGCATCATATGTAGGTGCAGATATTATTGGTAAGGTTGAGAGGAACATTGTTGAAGATGATCCGTGCAACCGAACTGTTATTTTTGATATTGT
This sequence comes from Picea sitchensis, assembly GCA_010110895.2. Lineage (NCBI taxonomy): Eukaryota > Viridiplantae > Streptophyta > Pinopsida > Pinales > Pinaceae > Picea > Picea sitchensis. The sequence goes on along the minus strand of SNQJ01S0007860.1, from coordinate 140,385 downwards.
TGGTGACTTCCTTATCGTGGATTGTTGATTGAGTTGTACTCAGATCCAACGATCTCTCTGTTGCCTTTGTATTCAGATGCGAATCGAGTCCGAAGTCTCCAAAGGTGTGGATATGGTGAAGTTGCTCAGAGAGAGAACTTCCCATAACTTCGGTAAAGTTTGATGACTAAAAATAAGGGTTTATATTATGACTTTTAGATGGTATTTTGAGCATTAAAACGATTTTGTGAAAATCCATATTGTGGCTAAAGAAAAGGTAAAATTGATCTTGCTTTGTCCAAGGAGATGCCAAAGTAAATGAAGGCATACACCTTCATTATACATCTCATAATTGCCATATAATGGATCAAAGGAAATCAAGGGGCATTTTTCCTATGCTTAGAGTTTGATATATAGCCATTAAAAGAGTTGTGAATTTGAAGTGCATATATTTTGTAGTGGAGGTTTGCATATATTACTGCACATTTTTTTATGGGTAGATAGGACCATAGGGGTTTTCCAAATTTGTCCATATTCAGGTATATCAAAGTGCCTCGTAATTTAATGTAAAACCAATGACTATGAAGCATTGTAATGGATTTTTAGCCACTCTTGCATGAGGAGAGTGAGAGGTGTTATTATTGTGCCTTAAGTGGCTTCATTTTGTAATCGTCATTGTAAACAATTGATTGAGGCATTTTTTCTATGTCATTTGGCGATTCATTGTAAACTTGACCAAGAGTGTAGTTATAAACATTGGGCAAGTAAGATACTATAAATATTAAAGTACATGTCATTAGCTATAGGTTGCAAGATTATGCATGTGGGATTCAACATTTCAGCTCCGAAGATGAGAGGTGAAGGAGACAAGAGATGTGCCTTTCCAAACATTTTCTTTCAGTGGTTGCAAGTGTTTTCTTTACATTTTGATTCCAGAGTACGCATCTAAAGGAGTCTTTAAAGAATGTGACTTTTGAGGACGTTTGCATACATATATAGTTGATACTTTTGGAGACCAAAAGTTTCTTTGTGGGGAGGCGTGATCCAGACGGATTTCCACACATAGAAGGACTTTACTATGCTCACCAAGTTAATTTGCAGAGTGGTGAAGGTGGTAAACTTATATGTTTTGAGTTCATATTTCTCATCCATTTTATTAATGCTTTGTGAGGAAAGGGTTTCATGCATTCTTATGGTTTATGAGATGCTCATGCATATTATTTATTCTTTATGATATTTTTAAAAGCTGATACATTATTATACATTGTTGATGTAAAATGATTAATACTTGTGAGGGAAATTAGACTCACATATTTTCATTAAATTATAATTTGGAAATTGGTTTTTATGTGAGAAACCACCTTACACCAGTTTGTCAGTATTCTCACTATTAGGTTGAGAGAATCAAGGACATGATGAGGGGTCTTTTCGTGGTTTTGAGATTTTTCCTTTTATTTACTTGAGGATAGTTTGAGATCCAACATTCATAGATCTTGTTTTTCCTCTTTTGTAATTAGATCCTATTATTGTGGATCTAGGAGTTAATGGTCTTTCTTAAGAGGGAGTGAGGAAAAAAATATAATTCCTTATGTGAGCCCTTTGTAAGGGGTGATTAAATAGGAGAGTAATGAAGAGTTAATGAGTGGAGTTAGGAAGCTGTAGTGGTGCTACTCCTAAACTTTGAGAGACTTATTCATGTAAGGTATTTTTCCTTCTTGATGTATGGATAGGTATGAGTGTGAGAAGTCTTATTAAATCCTCAATGAAGGAGAATGTATCTCATATGTAATCACTTATGGGAAGGTCCCAACATATTTTGAAGAAGGAATGAAAGCGATCTATATTCCAATTGAAGTTGGTCCTAAGATGCAACCCAAGAAGGGTGAACTCCGTTACCAACATTGATTGTCTCTCTCTATTGTCTTTTCATGTTATTTATTCCATTTTGAGTTCATGTGTGTTATGTATTATTGTATGAAAGCATGGTTAATCATGGATTCATAGGCCCTTTAATCCTTATGAAAAATACTTTGTCAAAAAACGATTCTTGATTGAAAACTTATGTAAAGTACTCACTCATTTTCAAACCACTCATTCTATTTTATTTGAATAAGATCCCACTTTTACTAGCAATTTTTTCCAAGAATTGTTCCATCTCCAGGGCACCCAATTGTATCTCAACACTACCTATCATCCCTAGACTGATGGAGAAACTATATTTTTCAACAAGTGTTTGGAAAACTATTTGATGTGTTTTTCATATGAATGACATAATTAGTGGGATCAGTGGCTACCCCTCACTAAATGGTTGTACAACACATGTTACCATACAGTTAGTCACATGACTCCTTTTGAAGAAATATATAGACAAAATTCCCCATAGGTTCTCTCCTACAGGTTAGTTGTATCGAAGGTTCAGGAGGTTGACAACAGTCTTGCAATTCGTGAGGCCATTCTCTCCACCCTCAAAACAGTTTTGGCCATTGTTGAGAATCACATGAAGCAACAAGTAGATTAAGGTCACTCTGAATGACAATTTGTTGAAGGGGACAAGGTGTTTCTTAACTTGCAACCTCATAATAAGATTTCACTAAAAATAGACCACTATCAGAAACTTGCTCTCAAATTTTATGGTCCTTATACAATTCTCAAGCAAGTGGGGAAATTGTCTTATCAATTATCTTTTCCTAGTCATTCTAAGCTCCATCATATTTTCCATGTCTTGTCCTTAAAGAAGGTGATTGGTACTAAGTGCCAAAATCAAACCAACGTTCATGAGTTGGATGAAGAATGGTCCATTTGGTTGTAGCCACAAGAAATCTTGGACCAACATGATCGTCATCTCCATCAACACACCATGAAGGAAGTGTTAGTCCAATGAAAATATACAACTCCAAAATATGCCACTTGGGAGCCGACTACCATTCTGCAAAAATTTCCTTATCTCAAACCTTGAGCACAATGCTCATATTCAAGGCGGAGGGCATGTTAGGGACCTAGCTGATCTAGGTGGATATCGGTGGTCACCGACCTATTCCATTGGCTCAAAAAATAGTTTTCCAGCTTTGCATTTTTTCAACAGATTTTTGGGTTCCAAACTTTCAGGGTTGTTTTGAGGCCCTAAACAACGTTTTTTGGGGATTTGGGTCCCAAGTAATTGCTAAAGGCACCATCTTGGGCCAGAGGAAAATTGTTCTTCTCGATCATACCTTTCCAATGGGATATCTTTCTCTTAAAACGAAGATTGTATGCAAAAGTTACGACCCCGGGAAGTTGATGTACTAACTTACCCAAATGGGGACCACATGAATTTCGGTGCTTCATCTCCTAGGGTTAGGGTTTTGGATGTCTAGGGTTTTTGACATTCTTGTTTATTGTAAATGGTCTTCATAGCCTCATTGTAACCATCTTCTTGCAAATGAACACAACCACCACATCTCTTCTCAGAGATAAGTCGCCACCATTCTAGCAAGCTTGCTTTCCACTACATTTTATATTTTTAGCTTATTTCCTTATTGAATAGAAAACTAGTTTTATTGTATCTCTATTATTTTCTGTTAAGGATATTTTAATAATTTGTATTAATTTCGTTCTTCTCATAAAATTTGGATCAATGGTATCAAAGTGGTCTTCTCCTTGTCGTCTTAATGCATGTCCCCAATGAGGTCAAGGTACAAAGAATTGGGTCTCGAGCTTGTTTCTCTTGAGGACAAAAACTCTTGCACGCCCAAGCGACCTCTCATGGCATGAGAAAATAAATATGATGGGATAGGATATCCTTTCAAAATGTTTCTTGAGTAAGCCCTCATGTAACAAAGGAACGAGATGATGGATAGTTTCGTGAAAATCCTTCGACGACTACCAACAAGTGACACATCTTCCTCAAGTGGAGGCGCCGCCCCTTTCAAGGTACATATCAAATTTGATATTTCTATATTTGAAGGTCACATAGAGACAGATGTTGTAGATAAGTGGTTGAATCTAATAGAAGGGAATTTTTATTTACATAACTTTTCAACTAGAGAAAATATTACTTTTGCGCTCCTCAAAGTCGTTCCTCATGTCAAAGATTGGTGGGAAACTTTATCTGAGAAAAATGAAATAGAGGAACCCTCCTTATTTACACTCACAGCCACCTAGGAACCCTTCATGGATTATATTAAGGAACAATACTACCCTGTCAGAAGTGATGATGAATTGTATACCAAATCAACCACAATACGACAAGAAAGAGACCAAGCAGTGCCATAGCTCACAAATATCTTCCATATCTTGCACACCAAGATGGGTATAAAATATTCATAGCGACATTTGGTGCTCAAGTATCATAGTTCTATACAAATATACATAAAGAACAAAACGGAATTTCTGAACATATCATCCTTGGGTGTGGCCTACTGATATGCCTTAAAAATCGAGTAGAAGCTCAAACAAAAGACGCAGAAATTTGGGCTTCAGAACCTCTCACAAAAAAATATAGGAAAGGGTGGCCCTAACCCACAAAACAAAGGACAGAGAAAATATGGAAAGTATTAGGACAACCAGTCCAAGCCACAAGAAGAGAAGGACACTAGAAAGACAAAGAAAGATACTGGGAAGTGGTGCGACTTCCATAAGATCCCTTAGCATAACAATGTTCAATGTTTCTCAAAGAAATCGTTGGTGGTTGAAGTGAAAGCATCTAAATCAGATGCATGTTTGGCTCTGATTCAGAACCAGAAAGGGGAAGACAGATCATTGATTCATAACCCAGTGCCACTGTTGCTACCACCAAGCTCCATTCTCGTGAACCAAATGATCCAAAAGAAGGACAACACCTCTTCCATTCACAGATGTTGGTAAAAGGAACCTTGATGCACTTCATCATTGATATCGGTAGCCAGAAGAACCTCATCTTAGTAGAGGTTGTCAAGTGATTGACCCTGCTCTAAAATGTTTCACCCAAAACCCTACACCATTGGATGGTTCTTCCAAGGAAGTGATCTCTGTGTCAGCCATCAATGTCGATTGTCATACAAATTCAAGCCCTTCAAAGACGAGGTATTGTGTGATGTTTCTCCTCTTGAAGTTTGTAATTTTCTATTGGGACAAACTTCTTTATGGAAGCATCATGATGCATATGAGTCTACGCATTGTAGTGTTATTATTACTTTGAATAGAAAATTGTAAAGGATACCCAAGGTAGTCCCTCATAGTGTTATTTCCTTGATCTCTACCAAGCAATGCAGGAAGGTCATCTCTCAAACCGAGAAATTTGTCTTCTTTGTAATTCTCTCTTAGAGTGAGTGAAAGATCGTAGCCACATCCAGGGCCTCCGCAACCGATATCTCCACACAATAGAAGAAAGTGGATAAGGTCATGGAAGATTACTCAGATATCTTATCCTCTCCTACCGGGGTACCTCTACATTGTCGTGTTAAGCATCCCATCGATCTAACCCAAGGAGCACCGCTACCCAATGGGCCAGTCCACTACCACTCTCTATTGGAAAACGAGGAGATCAAGAGGAAGATCCAAGAACTGCTCCACAAGGGGCACATCCATCCCAACTCATCACCTTATGGGATCCCAATCACGTTGGTGCAGAAGAAAGATAGGACCTGACGACTCTGCATTGATTACTGGGCCTTGAATAAAATCAAAGTCTAAAATCAATACCCGATTCCCCAAATCGACGACCTACTCGATCATCTCACAGGGGCCAAATACCTCAGTAATATTGATATGAAGTCTAGATACCACTAGGTCCCAATAGAACAAATAAATTTATGGAAGACTGCCTTCAAGTCAAAATAAGGTTTTTTGAATGGCTAGTCGTGACCTTTGGTTTGAGAAATGCTCTAGAAAATTTCATGAGGATGAGATTGGATGACCTTTCACCAATAATTTTGTAGTGGTGTATCTGGATGACATCCTCATCTACAACAAGACTTGGTCAGTGCACTTGCATCATATTCAGCAGGTCCTGTAGACCTTGCACCAACACAAACTATATGCAAACTTGGAAAATGCTTCTTCGGCATGGAAAAGGTCCATTACTTAGGCTACATCATTGATCAACATGGTGTGCATATGGATCCTATGAAGATATAGGTCATATGTGACTGGCCATCCCAAAACACACTCACTGAACTTCGCAGCTTCTTGTCCCTCACTAATTTCTATCGCAGGTTCGTGTTGGGATTCTCTCATATCACATGGGCCCTCGGCCAAGTAACTAGGGGTGGCGGTAAGGAAAAAATTATGTGGGGCCTGCCCCAACAACAAGCCTTCAATGACTTGAAGAAGTATTTTTTCTCATCCCCGGTACTTTCATTACCGGACTTGAAACATCAATTTCAAATCAAGACAAATGCTTTAGACTATGTTGTGGGTGTCATTCTCACTAAACACAACAACCCCGTGGAATATCATAGTGAGACACTATCATATGTTCTTCATAAGTACCCTAATTACGAAAAATAAATGTATTCCATTGTGCAATCCTGTCAGTAGTGGAGAAATTACATTCTTGGGAATGAGATAGTCATCCACATTGATCACAAGCCACTATAGCTCCTGCAGACCCAAGGAAAATTTCAAAATTATCACTATCAGAAGTGGTCAACATACTTACAACAACTCCACCTTAACATCAAGTATAAAACGGGAAGTACCAACCGAATTGTTGACTACCTTAGTCAGCCTCCATTCGCGACACTCACCATGGTGCTAGACTCTTGTGGTCATGAGACCTCTAGATGGCCCCACCTCTACGAGATAGACCTTGAATTCTCCACCACCTACCAAATGTTGGGTGCCAATTCGGTGGTCGCTAATTTTCGTCTTCAGGATGGGTTGTTGTGCCATTTGGTCCATCCCTGTGTTCCATCAAGAGAGTGTAAGAAGTTGATTTGGGAAGCTCACTACAGTCGGGTGGCAGGACACTTTGGCATCGAAAAGAGAGTGGCAGTGTTGCAAAAACATTTCTACTGGCCGAAACATCGACAGGATGTCGGAAAGCATATCAGGTATTGCACCACCTACACTATTGCCAAACCGACCACTAAGAAACAGGGCTTGTACATCCCTCTTCCGACTCCTAACAAGTCATGGGAATCCATCTCAATGGACTACATGTTGGGCCTCCCATCCACCAAGAGGGGCAATGACTATGTTTTTGTGGTTGTTTATTGTTTTTCCAAGATGGCGACTCTAGTCGCTTGCAAGAAGAACATCACAGCAGAATCCACTACCAAGCTCTTCTTTGAACGAGTATGGGTAGATTTTCTTATCCCAGAAACCATTATCTCAGACTGTGATAGTCAGTTCCTCAACTCATTCTGGTCAAACATCTTGTCACTGTTGGATACCAAGCTCACCAAATCCACTACCTTCCACCTCTAGACAGATGGCGAAAATGAGTTCATCAATCAAATGGTCGTACATATCTTGCACATGTACAATTCAAAACACCCCTGCACATGGTATGAGAGTCTTCCCTATGTCCATCATATCTACAACTGAGCCCTGGATAGATCAACTGGCCACAACCCCTTTTAGGTGGGGTTGGGATTCCAAACATTGGGCCCCATGGATGTTGCACTACCCATGGCGACCATCTTGGTCGACTCATCCCTTTCTCCATGAGAAGCTAACAAAAACACTTGTTTCATTGAATGAATCCAACACATCCACCAACAGGTTTAGGATATTCTACAAAAGTCTAATTCCAAGAACAAATAACACCATGATCAACATCAGGTGCCAAATATGTTTTAGGTGGGAGAAAATGTTTGGATGCATTTACATAAATAATTCCTTAAAGGGCCCCATTAGAAGCTTCACCCCCTCTGTTATGGGTCATACACCATCACCAAGGTTGTGGGTGACAATGACTTTGAACTCAACATTCCCCCCTTCCTTGGTCTACATCTAGTCTTCAACATGTCTCTCCTTTGGCCATATTTTCCACCATTATTGGACACCTCAAAGATAGCAGAGCAGTTAACACCAACAGAGCTCAACCCTGACAACATGAAACAAGAATCCAATGATCATTTTTTGGACACACAAATCAAGGGAACTCAATAACATAAGATCCAACTTTATTAAGTTTTCAAAGTACGGCAATTCCTGCACCAAGGAAAGTGGCTCACCCAGGGCCAAATTTAGTAGAATTCTCCTCATCTGATGGGGGAAATCAATGAAATGGAGAACATTTCTTCCTAAGGAGGGAGGATTGATCTAGGTGTATTTTGGTGGCCACCCACCTATTCCACTGGCTCGAAAAATAATTTTCCACCTTGTCATTTTCTCGAGAGTTATTCGGGTTCCAAACTTTCAGGGTTGTTTTGAGGCCCTAAACAACATTTTTTGGGGATTTGGGGCCCAGGTGATTGTCAAGGGAAATGAGTTGGGCTAGTCGAAAATTTTTATTCTCGGTAAGACCTTTCCAACGGGATATCGTGTCCATAAAATGAAGATCATATGAAAAAGTTACGACCTTGGGAGGTTGATGTACTAACTTACCCAGACAAGCACCTCATGACTTTTGGCACTTCATTTCCTGGGGTTAGGTTTTTGGATGTATAGGGTTTTTGACATTCCTGTTTATTGTAAAAGGCCTTCAGAGCCTCATTGTAACCATATTCTTTTGAATGAGCACAATCATCACATATCTTCTCATAGATAAGCCGCCACCATTCCAGCAAGCTTGTTTTCCACTGCATTTTATGGTTTCATCTTATTTCCTTATTGAATAGAAAATCAGTTTTACTGTATCTCTATTATTTTTTGTTAAGCATATTTTAATATTCTGTATTAATTTCATTTTTCTCATAAAATCTAGATCACTAGCCTCCCTATCCCCTCATGTAGATAGAATAATATATTTCCATGTAGTAAAGGTCGACATTAGTTAATAAATATATTTAATAAATTGGAATAAGTCAATGTAACAAGACCTAATAGAAGATTTCGCTTCTAGAAGGATCTTCCTATAGAATGACCTTTAGAAGATATAATTAGTACAAATAAGAGTAGGATTCATGAGAAGTTTTGTATGGAAATGTAATGTAATAGAGAATTTCTCTGTTGGAGGTTTCCCCCTTGAAGAGGCAAGTGAACATTGTTTCCTATCAATAAAGGTATTATTTTGGTGTTATGTTTTCATATATTGTGTTCTTTCGTTGTTATTCTTTGGAGTATTTTTTTCTAATATAATAGATTTGGTACCTTACAAAGCATGTGGGATAAGTCATTCTAAGTTTACAAAATTCTAGAGGCATGTAAAACACTAGGACATTCGGGGGGGGTTTCCCATCGTAGTACTACTCTATTCCAAACACACTTAACTACGAAGTTCCAATGGGATTCAATGCATTAACATTGTAAGCATGTACATATGATGTTTGTAATTAAAAAATGGAGATGGAATTACATTACATTCTCCATCAAAAGAGTGAATATCATAGTTGATCAAAATGTTAGGCTCGAAAATGTTGATTGAGTGGAAAAGGTGGATGGCCACTGAGATCCACATAGATCATCAAAATTCAAAACAAAATATCCATCAACCTTAATTATAATACTTGGTACTTGCAATGCTTTTTGTAAGTGACAAATCAATTCAAAATTGAATTGTATATTGTAACTTAAAAATAGCCATTTTTGTGAGATTACTTGTATTTTACAATTCAAGTTGGAATTGTAATTATTGGATGCATTCTTGGTTGAACCCTGTTATTCCACAAGTTGTAGGTTGGGAAAATCCTAACCCAACCACCAAATGGAAACAAGTAAGAGAGAACATGCCCATTGTCACCTTAGGCAGTTGTTCCCATCACTTTAGAGGTGAAGTGGTCACCTCAAGGGGGGGATCTTTGTGATTCTGGGGGGGAATGAGATTGAAAGTATGATGTATGGATGAAATCCCATATAGTTCAAGCTTCTACATCTGTAGAAGGGCTTGAGTAAGTTATTTATGGTATCCAATAGTTTCCAATATGTAGTATACCTTGCAAATGTTGATTGTACCTTCCTGCGACATAAGTAAAACAATGATACAAACCTAAGTATATGATGGTAAAGTGTTGGAGTTACTTCACACACACGTAGGATTTATTTTTCCTCGGGTTTTTTCTTGCTTATTAGTCATTATTCATTCTCCTATATTTTAGGAACAATATTCCTCTAGGGAGAATATACTCTTCATTTTCATCAGTTGAGTGGATTCTATATGCTACATTGGGATTATCACCATGAATCATTGGGATCATCACCAAATAATGCAAATTTTCCTTGATATCATCATCATACTAGCACATTAATCATGATTCCTTGATCTCCTCCTCACTTGACTCATTTTCATTCAGTTGACTAAAGACTGATAGACTAGTTAACTCATACTGGGTGGTAGTTCACTCCCGTAACTGCTTGAGAGACTAGACTAGGTGGAAGTTTACTCCCGTAACTACTAGTGTGTCTCCATATCACTCTATATGACCACTATGTCTCATTATTTACTCATGTATCCTATATCTATTGTAAATTAGTCACTCTTTGAGTGTGTAATATGGTTAATGAGAATTCTTCCATTCTTTCTCTCCTTCTTCTTATTTCTAAATTTCTCTCTGCAAATCTGTGTGGTATTTTATAGCTAGATCTATTATGTGCAGGTTCAACACATTTACATGGTATCAAAGCCGACAAACTGCTAAGAAAAAACAAATTATTTTTTCCAGGTACTAAAGATTTAAGAACGCAAAAAAGATGGAATTTATGTTTTACTAACCGATAATACTTTTCAGGCCTCATAAATATTTTGAGGGTAAGCCAAAGATTCTACTTCTTCTCAAAATTAGAGGCTTATACCAAATAACCATGTCAATGAAAGTAGAGCCTGATTTCTCCGATGATAAAAATGACTTTCTCAATAGACAATATATGACCATAGGATTTATCTTCTTCTCTATTTCTCCATAAATTCTCCATGAAGTATATGATGACTCACAAGAATAAACTCCAAATGAATTATTAACCAGATTGGAGGTTCTATTCGGGAATAAAGAAGATTGTGAAGATTTCATGCAGGAGGTTGAATAGATAGAGTCAGAAGATCAAGCCTCTTATTATGAAGAGTCTTATACACAAGTAGATGTCTACTCCATTTCATATTTTTTTTTTCTGAATTTAATATGGAATATATATGGCATGCATCTCAAGGGTCACATGCAGACACATTTCCATGCACAATGCATGCATCTCAGGAGATAAAAAGGGAGACACACACATCAAACTCAATTATGATATTTTATGACAAAATTTTGCAAAATCTAATTAGATATTTGAATTCCTCTCGAGAAAATATCCAATTTCAAAAACAAAAATGTCTGAAACGGATTCTAGGAAGTGAAGTTATGATCGTTTTAAAATCAACAAAATTTCATCATTTTTCGGGAAACGACCGCACGATTTTTAAAGTTTCATCCAAACTTTATTTGGATCTTCTTAATTACAAGAAGAGAAAGTGGATATGTTTGGACATCTCCATGGTGCATCTACTCCATCAGATCCATGCAAACATCTACATCTTCAACAAAATACTCAAATAGCACATACTTGCACAGTTGTGAGGTCTTCTTGAAGTGAAGGACATGGTTTCTTAGCAACTACCTTTTTGTTCCTTCTTAATTTTTTTTAATGCATTGTAATTTGAGGGGGGGGGGGGATGTTCCCATGAGGTTTTCCCTCTTTCCTTGTTTATTTTCAGTGTATCTTTTGTATTTATTTACCTAACATGACCTCATTATCGGGACCCATTCTTTATTTCCACCATAGTGATGTTCAAGGGGGGTGTTGGACTTACTTCACACACACCTATGATTTATTTTTCCTAATGTTTTTGCTTATTTATTAGTCATTATTCAGTCTTCTGTATTTTAGGAAGAATATCCCTCTAGGGAGAATATTCTCTTCAGTTTGATCAGTTCAATGGAGTCTAGATGATACATTGGGATTATCACCATGCATCATTGGGATCATCAACAGATAATGTGAATTGTCCTTGAGATCATCACCAGACTAGCACGTTACTCATGATTCCTTGATATCCTCCTCACTTCACTTTATTTTGTTCAGTTAACTAAAGACTGATAGACTATTGAACTTAGGCTAGGTGGTAGTTCACTCCCGTAACTGCTTGAGAGAGTAAACTAGGTGCAAGTTCACTCCTGTAACTGTTGGTGTGTGTCCAGATCACTCTAGACCACCACTATGGATCATCAGTTACTCATGTATCCTATATCTATTTTAAATTATTCACTCTTTGAGTGTGGAATACAGTTAATGAGATTTTTTCCATTCTTTCTCTCCTTCTTATTTCTCAATTTCTCTCTGCAAATGTGTGTGGTATTTTCTAACTAGATCTACTCTATGCAGGTTCAACACATTTACATAAAGAAATTTAATCTTTTTTTCCCTAATTGTAGCATTTAGTAAAAATATATATCAGAAATAAAAACGATAATGAATGCTACAAAATAAGTTTCCAAAAGTCTATTTGAAAGAGTAAGAGATAAACTCGAAACAACTAGATCAACCCAAGTAAGATAGAATTAGACTTTAGCAATGAAACAAGGATGTAAATAAAGGTGTATGCAGAAATATTTTGCATACTTGTGGATATATCAAAATTTTTGTTACAACATTAAATTCAACCACAAAAACCCACAAATAAAACACCCAAATTTTGTGCTAGACCAAGTAGATAAAAGTGGCAAACTCTTAGATAATTATGATGGTTGAAAATAAAGTTACGAGTGAAAAAAAGTTAGGGTTTATGCATCCCTAATGTTTGAATATGAAATTTTATAAAAATAGAAAGCAATACCCCTTTAGGTAGGACTCCCTAGTGTTTAAGAGGTGCTCTAGGCACAAGGAACAAAACCCAAATTGCAAGAAGTTGAAATGACAAAAAAACATGTTTCCCAATGCACTATTTTATTTCTCTAATGAAAAAACATAAATGATTAGTGCCTTGACTATTGGGTTATGTAGTCAAAGAGTGAGTTAAATATAATACTTCCTTGGTGGTGTAATCCCTCTTACTCCCCAAGGAAATTAAAGCTAACGAGAAGAGTATTATGAGGGTGTAAGCCATTTTACTTATCCTAGCATTTCCTTAAGTACAAAATTATTTCCAAGACAAAATTGATGATCTTAGCATAGTTTTATGAACTTATACTCCCCGAAAATTTCAACTAGTTAACCTTGCAACCAAGAAAAAAATATAATAACAAGATGAAACCCTTCAACTAGAGAAAGAATCAACAAGATAAACTTCTACTTTACAAAGAGTTATCCACCAATATGCAAGAAAAATTATCCATAGGGGGTATTGCACCACTTCCTTCCACCAATAGCAAAGTAAACCATGACAAAATGAAAAAGAGAGAAAATCCACAAGGGTAGTGAAAATTTCAGCCAAGTACTCCAAATGGGAGAATTATGTTATGAAATGAGATTCACATGATCTATATTTATAGAAAAATATTAAAACATAGATTTTCCACTTAGAAAGGGTAAAAAATAATATAAGGGGTCAACAACCCTTATCTTACCCCTTGAACCAAATAATAATATTTAATTTTCCCTTTAACACATTATAAACCCTAAAATTAAGATGATGTCATCCCATTAGGGGACGTTTTGACACTTTTCCAAGTCGTTGGAGAAGAAAAAAGAGGTCATTAGGGCCCCTTGAGCCTCCCCTTCATGTTATAGCATCAATACATGTCTCCTCCCATCAAATCATGCCAAGTATCAATGTGAAATAACTCAATCACTACTAAACCCCTTTAAGCATGACGTCAAGCCTCAAAAACTGACAATTTGCCTCTTCTAGGAAATTTGTTCTGATAATAAGGGCCAAGTAACATCCTCCATTATGCCATGTAAGACTCCAAATTTAGTCTCTTTTATTTGGTGTATGGGTCTAAAACATCCAACCTGTGGGATTTCTTCCCCATGGGAGCCCAAGCTAGGCTTGTTCTCCCAAAACCGGCCACCAAGAAAGGTCATTCAAAACAAAATGGTATGCCCTACAAATATCTAAAGTCAAATATATCATGAAAAGTGTAAAAAAAATATAATAAATGAACCTAAACATGTGCATCAAAACTACCTCATCAAATTAAAAAAATGCTCCATTACCCTATACAATTGACTAAGTTTATGTATGGGAGAGGTGTCATCAAAATCTGATTGGGTATATCAAAACCCTCAAGTAGGAGATGCTTCCAAGGATGGCATTTCAAGGTCATGTAGTGGATGATGAGGTGGAAAGGGATTTATAACTCATAGGTCAATGAGTTACATGACACAGAAGGGCTCACATTGTCTCATTTATGGGTTCCTTTGTAGGGGGTGTGCTACACCTTTGTTTTCAATGCAACCTTTTTCCAAGCCCATTCATTGCCTTTTATTCTTTTAGGATGTTTCTAGGTTGAAGACAAAGTGGGGATTCTACGTATGCATGAGAAATTGTTCCCACCTGGACTCTACCTTGATCACATCATGCTTCCTCAAGTTGAAACATGTGTGTGGCTTCTACCTAAGCATTAAAAAGAGTGCCCACACATGTTCCTACCTGGTTGGCATTTTGTTATTAGTCATTCTTTTATGGGTCCCATTATTTTTTTATGATATACTTTTCATTTTCCTCAGGATCCCTGGGCAAGAATCTACAAGGTTATTGTGTTAGGATTTTATCTATTACCAACAACCATCCCCCTGGGCATTCAACCCCTTCTTCCCATGAAATGAGGTACATTCCCTTCTTGTGTCACTAAAGTCAGAGAGCCTATAAGAGGGAAATATGATGGGAATGTAATGAGTGGTAAGTGGTAATTATGGTCGAGAATGGTACGATAACCCCTCAAGGGATCCCCATTTGAAAATATTCCCCAAAGTTTGGCCACTTACTAGGAAATATATGAAACTCAACAAGGTGAAACATGGTAAAAAACATAATGTCCAAGAAGGTGTTCTATAATAAAAATAGTCATAAATAAAACATTTTTGAATGCCTCAAATATTATGGTGATTACTTGCCACAATACCTAACTTGTACCGTATGGAGAAAGAACCATCTTCCTTCCAAAAGCTATCTAGTGTGGTCTATGCATTGACAATGGATCAAAATGTTGTGATAGAAAGGAATTATGTATGTGCAAGTGGACACTGCTAGTCATGTGGTCTCTCAACACTCCATATATGTAACCTAAGGGCATCGAGACATCATCTCCTTAGTCATCCGACAAAATGGGGATAATATTTGGCTCCTACTTGGGGACATTTGCTCATCATAGAGTGCATGAGAACTATATCATCTCTTGGTAGACCTGTTCCTACAATGAAACAATAAAATTTATAATATACGGTGGTTTTATCACCCTTCATCCATATACATCAAAATACAAAAATGGAAACTAATCTAGAAAATAAAATTTTAACATTTTTTTCAAAAAATTCTAAAGAAAGAATGAAATCAATATGCAATTTGAGAAAAATGAAATATGAAATTCATCTAAACTAATATGAGAAATCAATACGAAAATTCAAGCAAAGAAAGATTCCCTAACTACTTACCTAGGGCCTTGAGGTCTTGAAGGTCAGGTGATAGATGATGCCAGGTGAAGTCATACAACTAGTGAAACCAGTTAATCATCCCATCAAAGTATCTCTCCCTGTGCTTGATTATGTAAAAAAAAAAGAGATAATTCAATCATGTAATGATCATGAACATAAATAAAGATATAATAAATTTTGAAATGAAAATCATGGAGATGGGTGTGGGGGAGGAAATATTGTTGGAAAGAATATCCGCATCTCTCATCATCCAAGGGATATATATTGTAGTTCATCTTCATTCACGCACAAATATCCATTTCTTTTTGAATACTTAGAGGATATGAGAGATTGAAAGAAGACTGCATGGCTTCTCCAAGAAGAAGATATGTTGTAAGGGAAAACCTTAGGTCTAGAGAAAGAAAAATGCATCCTCTTCATCTGTGAATCCCTGTACAAATCCTCGATATCAAAATACTTCCTCTTTCTAGAGTGAACCTATGATATCTATAATATGGCCATGTCCTGGTATTCCTCCAAAATTGAAGATGAAGGTGGATGAGAGTCCTCATAAAAAAATTCATCATCCCCAAAATTATATGCATCACAAGTCCCAAGGGATGACTGAAAATCATCATGAAAATGTTGTGATTTCTCATCCTCAAATAAATTTGTAATCATGTCATCATCATGATTCCAAGCATATGAATCATATACACATGAAACATAGTCCTCTAAAGATGATAATGGGTGTAGACCTCCTACCCTCGGGCCTAAGATCCGTGCAGGATCTTCACTAAACCACAACAAGGGTTAATTAAACCCCTTGTCCAAGACCCTAATGATTTCGGGTCTCACGATTTGGAGATTCGAAGACTGTCGACTCCTCTTGCTCTGAACCTCCGATACCCGAGACACGATATGGGTATGGCTCCTCCTCGTTAGTTCATTTACAAATGACCGTCGGCTAGAGCTTAATTCTAGCACCTCTCGCAACTTGCGACTTCATGAGTTGGAGTGTTAAACACTCATGCTCCTCCCTTGTGAATCCCTAAAACGCGATAAGTCAATAGGCTGTTGACTCCTCCATAGTGATGCTTGTACACCACCTGTCTACACTTCAACCTTTTTTATGTGCGTTGTGTATTTTTGCCACTTGTCAACCACGTTGTCTCCGCTTATGGGATGTGCCACCTATCTGCACGATCCCTCGGCTCTCAACACTTCACGACGTTCGTGATCCAAATGAAGTTCTTCCAAACCTTCGAACCCCATAAACACAATACCACGCAGGGTTCAATCCAATGGTTCTCCCATGGTCAAGATACAACCGCTGAAATCATTTTCCTGGCACTTCACAACTGGGGACTTGGAGCGACCAAGAATTTGGCCTGTCCTCCAAAGTCACGAACCTCGAATTCGTGAAATGATCCAAAGGCGTGGGGTAATCCGCAATCAATGGCTCACGTTGACCCTCGACTCCTGGGTGATGGGTTTCTTCGCTTCTAACCACCTTGCAACTCCTACAAATCCTATGGTCCTTGCGATCTCGTGAGTTCTCCATGAAGAATTCAAACTGTCCTTTTTCAACTCCATGAGGACTTCTTGCCAAATGATGTGGTGTCCTCCATCCTAGACTAAACTCCCACAAGATGATTTCGACCTTCGTCTCCCTTTGAACACTTCAAAGGTTCTATCCCTTCTGAGCTTTCTCTTGCAAATTCAAGGCCTCCAAAAGGGTCTTTGCATTCACTCCTTGCGAAAATTTCAAATAACCTCTAGTTATTTTGGACCTTAGACTCTATGCTCTCTGCAACAACAGTATTTCAATCTTCCTGTTGGGTTTGTAAAATCCAAGACCTCACCCAACCTGTTCACACATTGCATGTCTCTGTGCCTTGCAAGCACTTATGCTTGTAAAGACACAATTGAGTTCTTCCAGAGAGTTTTGAGATTAAATATACAACCTGGTCGACGCACTCCTTGTGGACCCTCCACTGCACTCTTTGCAGGAGTTCTCAGAAAGAGAAACAACTGAAACTCATTCTCCCCTTATCTAGAATTCAAACATTCAACATAGAATTCTAGAGCCTGCACACACACATAGCATTGAAAGAAAATGCATACAGAGAATGAAAACAAGTCTGTAACATACCATTCAATAGGTGGTTCTAACAACCATAACAAACACATATATTTGGAATCAAAGCTTTCTTCTATTAATTCTAGTGCTTCTGTACATGGTAAATAACAACAACTAAAAATGTATAAAATTCTCTATTCTCTTCTATTCTCCTCTATAGATCTACAGCTTATGAATTATGAATTATGTTGCTACAATGATATGAGGGTTGAGGGTGTATTTCATCTGTTTTCCCTCCTAAGCTCCTAAAACTATCTAATCTACCATTTAAATCTACCTACTTGCATTAAACACACATAAATGCCTATTACATCCAACGGATAGGAACATACGCTCCAAAATTAGTTTGGATCTTCGAGGCATAAATGCAACTGCACTTTCCCCCCATCCATTACATTAATGTTTCAGATTTTGAAATTCACAATGTTTTCACAAAAATGTATTTAATTGCATCTGCGTGTCCAACTGTCTCCTTGGTTTTAGGCATGCACTTGGTCTTTATAATATGCTCCTACATCAACAACTCAAACCCCTTTTCTTGAGGTCCACCCTCAATGTTGTAAATAAGGTCTCTATAAAAAATGAGATGTGCAAGATCCTACATGTCTCTACCAGTCTGTATGAAAGTGTATATATCATCATCAACCATATCTAAAGGTTCTTTCATAATACCATCAACATGATTTAAAATGATCATCTATTTTTGTTCATGTGTAGGAGGAGTAGACACATGGATGTATTCAATTGGATCTTCAAATTCTTCATCATTGATACTTGTCTCTTATTTGACATCATGTGCAAGAGGAGAGAAAGGTTGGGAAACCTCACCTTCATCAAGAGGGAACAAAGATAATGATGCCTCAACATGTTGCACTTTACCAGGATTTTTTTTTCTCTTCATGGACATGTTCTTCCATAGATTCTTCATTACACGGGGCTTGATCCTTACTGGAAAGTGCTTTGTCTTCCTTTTTTAAAAATGATTTTTTGTATCTCATGGATCCTCTAATATGTTTTTACTTACACAATCATGGGATAAATACTCATAAGTTCTTCAAATGGTCATGAATCATCATTTTCTCTTATTTATACATAGGAGGAGCATAGGCCTAGATGTTTTCATCAAGTGGAAGGGAGTATATGAGCACCTCATCTTCATCAAACTTCTCTTCTAGATATTCAACATGACATAATTCTTTGGGATGTTCTTGGTAAATTTATTCACATATTTGTCTTTCAAGAACTTCATCTATTGTCTCATCATCGACCGAAAAACCTTCTCTACAAAGAGCATGTTTCATCTCTTGAAAATCATCTTGAAAAATCTGAGTAGGTGGAAGATAATGCCTGAGAAATTATTCAATGATATTTGTAGAAGAAGGGATACAATTCAGATTACATGATTGTGAGAGACAATATGACGCCCAAAATATTTTGGGTTGTTTCCAACCTTGATAAGTGAACGCCACATTCTCCACTATGGAATTTATTCAAAACCAACTCTACTTCCTCATTTCAGACAATTATGGATAATTGAGTGCACCCATCATCACTATAAAGTGTCTACAATAATGAGATAATTCTTTGCGAGGTGGAAAATATGTTATGGCTCGTCTTGTAATAATTGTAAGGGGGACTTCAGAGTCTAGAGATATATAATAATATTTATGTACCAAGGATAGAATGAAGAGATGAGGAATATATGCTCATCTATAAGTGATTCATTAACTTTGTTATCCTCATTATCTACTGGGAAATTATACATAAGTTCTCCAAGGACTAAAGACTTCTTGGATTTGGAAGAAGAAAAATCCAAATCAAACTCTTGAAAAACAACAATTTGTTTTTTGTAATTCCTACCAATTATTCACTAAGTCAAAACATATTGAAAAGGGTTAAATTCATCGATGACGATCGTCTTATGCAATACAATATAATGTTGGAGATGATGAACAACATGGAATGATTCTAAGGATAGTTTCTCGAAGTGTGAATACTTTAGTTCAGGTCCTATCGAGGCATAACTTAAACAATATATGAAATCCTCTTGGAGCTTATCATCCTCATGAACTAAGACCATGTCGATCGAAGATTCAACTGCCGTGAGATATAGTAGAAAATATCTATTATAATCTAGGGGATAATCAAGGGAGTCAAAACTATATCTTTCTTCAATGCATCGAAAGAGCACTGTGATGACTCATCCCAATAAAATGGAACCCCCTTCTTCAATAGGCACATAAAGCCTTTTGTGATGTCGTGATAGTTTGTTACAAAACCCCTAAGGAAATTTGGATTTCCTTGTAGACTTTGAAGTTGACTCACTCTGTGCAGATGAGGAAATTGTGTTATTGCCTCCACCTTCAAAGGGTCAACCATGATTCCTTTAGTTGAAAATATAAAACCCAATATGCATCCTAAAGTTACACAAAATATGCATTTGTTTGGATTCAAGCGAATTCGATAGTGACGACATCTCTTGAAGACAAGGAGGACATGCAAAATAAGTTGCACCCTCTTATGTGAGTGGGTCGTAAGGTAATCCAAATAAGCCTCTACCAAGTGATTAATATCATGGAAAGAGAACATCATGGTCCATTGAAAAGTGGCTCCAACATTTTTAAGGCCAAAGGGAATCTTCTTGTATGCAAAGGTTCCCTAAGGAAAAATAAAAGTTGGCTTATGTTGGTCCTCAGGGAAGATATGTATCTGGTTATAACTATTAAAACCATCCATGAAAGAGAAAATATCACTTCTTGTGCATTCCTTAATAATTTGATCGATAAACAATGTAGGGAAGTTATCCTTAGGACAAGCTTAGTCAAATCATGAAAATCCATGAATTCCTTAATCGTATCTTGTTTCTTTTCCACTGAAATGGGAATGGATACCCATTCTTTCAATGGGATTGGATAGAAAAATCTTGGTTTAAGCATATTTCCCACCTTACCTTTTATTTTTTTTGTTTTCCATGGGTTAATTGGTCACAGGTGCCAAACAAGCTTAGCATTTACATAAGTCTGAATCGCATGTTTGACAATTCGAGCATCTATGCCAGGAATTTCCTCGTACAAATAAGAAAAAACATCACAAAATCCTTGAAAAGTGTTGTATACTGATGAATTTCACGTTAAGAGTAGTCTTCCCAAATAAATATATTTTCAACAACATCAGGGGTTCTAGAAAGGTTGATCAAAATAGTCTCTGATATATTCGCCATATTCCCCTCAGCATAGAGACCATTTTTTTCTAAGGGGTTCATTGTTTGACCAACATTTACACTCATGACTGATCTAAATTCTTTTATTTCCACACGACTGATCTCAAGGATGAAATGTGATCAATGATGCATATCCTCCCATGTCCTTTTTGATATAGTCATTGCCTCTATAATTTATTTTTCAGAGGGAAAGACGATGGCAAGATAATCTTAGGAAGTTGAATAATTTTGAGCCCATATGGGCTCCAAAAAAATGATCTTACTCATCTTTCCATGAAGGGGTTTAATTTGAGTCTACAGGGGCTTGTTGGATAGCTTGGTATGCAACCTCATTTGGGGAACTCAAATTTTGATAGTCGACCAAAGTGGCACAAATATAAGACTCTAGTGTTGGGAAATTAAAGGTACCCATAAGAGAAGAACAAATTATAACATTGATACTCTTATTTTCCGAATGAGAGTACTAGATCCATGGGACTATGGATTCTAGTTTTTTGTGAAGCTAGACCAGTTAATGTCCAACAGATCGATAGTTACAATCTTTCTGTCACGAGAAAAACATAAAATTTGAAATACCGATGAGATGATGACTCTCATTACATAAGTCCAATTCCTTCCCAATAACATATTATAGTCGAGTCGCACATTGACTACCTCTATCTCAATGGAAATGGATTTTCCTCTTAACTAGAATGGAAAAGAGGAAATACTCATATGTGGTATAAATGATTGTTCATCAAAAAAAGGTTAACAAAGTGAAACAAGATAGCTTTCGAATAGTACAAATACATGACACGTGTCGAAGCTCCTTCGTCAATGATGGTCCTCCTAATCATGTGTTCCACATATATAGTGTAAATATGGAAGGCCACATGATAAGGAAGGAAATGCTTCACATCATTAGCATCAAACTTCATAGTGAGCAGTCTTGAAGCATCTTCCGCTTCAATCACGGATAACAATGCGATGTATTGCGCAAGGAAAATTTGAAGAACCTATAAAGAAGACATCGCAAACAACATTCGAGCTAAGTCCTCGACAATGGAATAGTTGGGTGCAACTCGAGAATTAGGTTTTTACAATGCTATTTTATACATGTCTTTCGATATGTGCAACATCGTTTCATTTTCAGGTTTCTCTATTTGGAGAGGTCCCTGAGGATATGAAGTTTCATTTTCTTTCGATGTCGACTATGGATTACTGTAATCATGAGCTATGGTAAAAAATTATACCTCATTTTCTTTCATATGATTCACCATATTAATGAACGAAAAATATCTCTTTGGTAGAGGTGCACTTGAAGCTACCCCTTGTGAATTAGACGTGGAAGAGGCAACTGACATATTTTGTCCTTGTGGAAATGGATTTTTCAATACATCATATTATTGTTGTTGTTTTGATTTTATCATCCATTGGGATTCTTCCATCTGTGTGCATTAATGAGTAAGGTTTTGATCCCCACAAATATTGCATGGGAATTCCACCTTCCTCTTTTCATTCTTTACCCCCTCAACATTCTTATTATCCTCTTATAATTTCCCCCACTACCGTTATTTCCCTTTCATTTATTCTTGTCTTCAGGATGCTAAGGAACCTCTTGAGTCTTCAATTTCATATTGTGTACATTTGAGGACTAGGTGGTATGGGTGGTATGTCTAGAGACTAGATCAGTACCAATTTGTTGAATAGATAACTATTGCATCTAGTTAGAAACCATATCTTCAACTTTGCTTTGTGAGTATTTGACAATACCATCGACATGTGGTCCCAATTTCAGTTTTGAAAAGTTGAGAGTCGACCGTGGTACATTGGGCATGATATCATAGAGAATACCTGATTGGGAGTAAATAAAATCCAATTGTTCTCCTCTAAATATTTCTTCTTCTTCTATAAACACACCTAAAGTTGCGACATTCTTAGATATATATGGAAGTAGAAAATTTAGGAACCATTCCAAGAAACTTTTGATGGGAACATGGCTTTTATCAATCTCTTTTGTCTCCTCCATTCCAAAATATGATTGGAAATGTACGTAGCTTTATATTATTCAAAGTTAGCTAAATGTTTTGTACCAACATTGTACTAGATAGAGAGTTGGAAGTGACTGAGGAAAATAATGACTATATGACCAAATGTTTTATACTTCAAGCTCTCTAGTTATATATACCACTTATCTCCACCTCGAGTGAGGGTGCGTTGGAAAAATCGTAACCAGATCAAATTTTCATTCGACGAATTAGATGAGAACCACAACTAAAATGTCATTACATGATCCTATAGGTATTCACCAACATTTCCTCTGAACATTGGTGTATCTGAAGGTAGTTTGTTGGGGACTATAGGCCAACTCAGGTCATGAAAAATTAGTTCATTAATCAACTTAGAAAAATCTAGTGAATGAAGGGTTTCGATAAAGTGATGTTATCGAACAAATCGGTAAGTGTAGACATAAACAAATCTCCCTAGTTTCACCCTGAAACTAGAAAAAAACAAAAAATACTCTAAACTTTCCTTAAATTTCATATATCAAATAAGAAGAGGATCCAAAACATACCTTTTAAATGTTGTAGAATTGACCTCACCAATGTTATCCCAACTCCATCGTAAGTCTTATGGAGAAGTATCTGCAAAGAAACAAAAGCCAATGAAGACAAGAATAACAAAGCCTATTTGATATGAAGCTATGTACATGATCTAGGAATCATACAATATGGACAAATAACGTTCATATAGGAAAGAAAAAGTATATTTTTATTAAAGAATGTGGAAGAAAGATACAACTAGATGCCTTGATGTTTTCAGGTTCCTTCCAATAGTTCCTTACTTCCTGAACACTTCTACTCCATGAATTCTAAGACCAAAAATCTATCGTGACAAAGCAAAGCTCAAAGCCAACATAGGCCCAAAAAATCCAAGTTACAAAACTCAAGAACTAGCCATTCCAATAACTATTAACTCTCCCCATGAGAATTCTTCTCCTTTTATAGGATGAAAAGGATAAGGTGATGAGGTTAGGATGATCCCATGATATCAAAGAAATGAATCATATCCAAACTGATCGGAGGCCACCTCACCCTCAAAGCTTCTATTCTAGAAGCAACGAGAAGCTTCTCTTTTTCCTTCATACAGGAAATCATCGCATCCTTAACACTAAGCAAGGTGAGATGATGTCACAATATACTATGGTTCAACCTACTAAGATCCTATATCGACACATCCTTAACAATGATCAGGGTGAGACGATCCCTCTTCATAAGGTTTTTACAAGGGAAAAGATAATTTCCATTGTTATGGGGAAATGTGTCTTCATTCTTCTTTAGGGATTTAGGTCATTGATCCTTCTGAAGACAAAGGATAGGTGTATATCATTAACGATCATAAGGATGATGAAAATAATGTGTAATAGTGAGCCCCACAAAGTATGAATTTAGAGCAGAGTGATAGCTTAAATACTTTGATGAGTGTGTGTTGGGAACAAGGAACACATCGGTTGGAAACCTACCAAGAAACAAGGAAATATAGTACAATAATATATCATCACTGAGGTAGGTATTCCCATATCAGAATATAAACAACTCAAATCATAAATGTCAATATGAAAGGATCTATGTCAAGTAAGACAGGTCATGGCCACCAAACATACAATGTGGATCCATGCCATTATGACTCAAATCTGAACATAGCCACCAAAAAATACATTGTGGATATATGTGTTAAAGACTCAAATTTGAACATAGCCATGAGACATACATAGTGTATCTATGCAATAGTACAATTTGAATATACTCCAACGAAACCTGAATTTGTCAGAAAAGATTCAGGGTCTTCATCTCCACCACTCTATAGTACAAATCTAACCATACGAATACATGTGTTCAATTCGAGCATGGTAGAAACCACTTGATTACATTTCATTAATGAACACCATTAAAAAGTGTGAGGGAAATCACCATTAATGTCAATGACTCCCAAAGGTATGCTAGTACAATCCAATGGGTGTGAATTTGTGAGCTGAAGTCGAACACTCAGAAGAATCTCCCGATCGGGGATCAATAATGAAAACCCACTGTCAAAAGTGAGGAAACTTTCCATTGAGGCATGCAAGTTCCAAGGTACCAATTAGTTTCTAAGTCTAATTCATGGATAATGAGTTGGAGTGAATAGGAAAAGACTCATCACAGGAGGGCCTTAATGTATCCCTCATCAATGAAATGAAATGTGTAGCAAGATTTGAATTAGATCATCTTAACAAGTGATTCATTATTGACTCAGGGATGGATGATGCAATACAAGGCTTAAGGACTGCAGAAATGGCTAACAAAATAAATGGATTTCCAGGTTGAACTTCTCTTTAAACATATTGACGACCTGATAATTGTCTTTGAAACTTTGACTCAACAACAGGGATCACATACCAATTTGTAATATTATAAAGGACTATGACCAGGAGACAAGATCATTTTCCAACCTAGACACAAAGCAAGTGAAAGGGTGTCATGTTCAAAAAATGACTCTTCCATAGAATATAGGTTTAAGCACATTTCTTTCCCAATTTCCCCCCACCATTTCTGGTGAGTACCTCTTTATTTTACACAATCTTGAGGAAGATAACATATTCTTGGAATGTAATCTAATCCTTTAGATGAGTCCCTTAGATTATTTTTAATGAACCCTATGAAGGAGTGGTCCATTCCCATATGGGTATTTCTATGTTTGTTTTACGAGTCCAAAGAAAGAAAACTCAGTGGTATTTTCATATTTATGGAGTTTAAAAAGAACTTAAAGAGGACTCCATAAATTTTTCTAATCATGCTTGATTAGATTGTTCCCATTTCATAAAGTAGTCTAAGGAGACCAAAAAAGAGATAAAATACCACTCAACAGACATTTTCTTCAAATAATTTAATGAGCGTGAAAGAAGAAAGGTCTCTCAACAATCTTTTCATGTTTAGAGAGTCTGAAAAGAGGTTAAAGGGAACTCTAGGGGATTCCTTTTTCGTATAAATTTAACAAGTCCGAAAAAGTGATAAACGTTTACTCGATTACATTCTCATGTATTTATGAGCATGATAAAGAACAAATACTAAGATCGATATTTTTTTCAGTTTTATGCAAGATTAAAACAAAACAAAACTATGCTTGCAACTTCCTAATGCATAATCCAAGGATGGTCGGTACTTAGCTCCCAGCTTAAGAAGATAATGGATTAACTTAATGATGTCTAGAGGATGTAAGAATTCCCCCCCCCCGAAGCTTCATTTCATGCAATAGAACAGGAGGATGAAATGAAGCTTCAA
The DNA here is from genome assembly GCA_010110895.2 of Picea sitchensis. Taxonomy (NCBI): domain Eukaryota; kingdom Viridiplantae; phylum Streptophyta; class Pinopsida; order Pinales; family Pinaceae; genus Picea; species Picea sitchensis. The sequence goes on along the minus strand of SNQJ01S0007860.1, from coordinate 114,137 downwards.
ATACTATATGTAACGAAGTACTTGAATGAATCAAAGAGGGGGGGGAATCTATTTAATTTTTTAACAAGATTGCAACATGAACAAGAACTATGCTTGAGAATTCAGGTTCAATCCCTAGACCTCTGTTTCATTTTTTAACAAGCTTGAAACAAGTTCAATCCCCAGTATAGTCGCCAATATTTTTATTGGAAAAATCGGTAAGTGTGGATACAAACAAATATCTCTAGTTTCACCCCGAAACTAGAAAATAACAACCACTACAATAAACTTTCTTTAGATTTCAGATATCAAATAAGAAGAGGATCCAAAACATACCTTTTAAATTTTATAGACTTGACCTCACCAATGTGATCCCAATTCCATCGTAAGGCTTATGGAGAAGTATGTGCAAAGAAACACAAACCAATGAAGACAAGAATAACATAGTCTATTCGATATGAAACTATGTAAGTGATAAAGGAATCACACAATATGGACAAATAACATTCATGTAGTAAAGAAAAATTATATATGTATTAAATAATGTGGAAGAATGATACAACCCGATGCCTTGATGTTATCAAGTTCCTTCCAAAAATTCCTTTCTTCCCACACATTTCTGCTCTACAGATTCTGAGATCAACAATATATCTTGACAAATCAAATCTCAAAGCCAACATAGGCCCAAAAAATCCGAGCTACAAAACTCAAGAACTAGTGATTCCAAAAACTACCAACTCTCCCCATGAGAACTATTTTCCTTTTATAGGATTAAAATGATAGGGTGAGGAGGTTAGGATTATCCCATGAGATCAGAGATATGAATTAGATCCAAACCGATCGGAGGCCACCTCACCCTCAAAGCTTTTGTTCTAGAATCATCGAGAAGATTATATTTTTCCTTCATACAAAAAATCGTCACACCCTTAACACTATCCAAGGTGCGATGACATTGGAATATACTATGGTGCAACCTGCAACGATCCTAGATCATTGTACCCTTAACACTGAGCAGGGTGCAACGATCCCTCTTCATAATTTATTTATAAGGGAAAAGATAATTTCCATCGGTCTGGGAAAATGTGTCTTCAATCTTCTTCAAGGATTCATACCATTGATCCTTCTAAATATAAAGGATAGGTATACATCATTAACACTCATAAAGGTGATGAAAATAATGTGTAACAAGGGTATCCTAGGCTATGACATTGATTGATTGGAAGCCTGAAAAGAAGGTCCTGGATTAAAGCTCACACCAAGTTAGCAAGAATATTTTTGTTATGAGCCAGAGCCTTGGATGAAACCTTGGTTCTGGTTAAATGGAAAAACTCCCACCCATATGATTCATAATAATAAAATCAATATTCCCCCCTACAGACCCTCCTTGCGAGTGAAAACATATCTACATGGGTTTCCACTGATTGGGAAAGGGGTTACCCCTTTATGGCATCTCATGTGAAGGAAAATACCCTTGCATGGAATTCCATTTATCTTGGAAGGGATTTCCCCTATCAACATTATAGACGTGGTGAAAATATTACTCACGAACCCACCATATAGTGTGAATGGAGTCGAGGTTGATGGTATGCTAGTAGATTGGAATCCACTACCCATAGAAGTGCCCCAACCCCCAAAGGGGTTATGATCAAAATACATGAACTCCTCACTCCTAACAAAAGTGAGAAATGAAGGGGTATGACCTCTACCCCAAGGAACAACTTGGTATGGAATTGAGGGATTCCCTGAACAGACATTAGAAAATTGAGACATCGATTGAGACCTAGTCAACATGTTTAACATGCCCATCGATGACATACAAAATGAGAAATCATCAACTGTTGAAAGTAATTTCATGGCCAGACGAAAATGTTGGGTGGAACTGAAAATATGCAGAGTGGATCTGTTGATGGATGCAAAAATGGTGGATTCAATCATACTTGTTGTTTGGTTATATATATTAGGGGGAAATATACCATTGTTTCCGATTGTTGAAGTGGGAGTTATGACGACACCTGAACCAGACACTTCTGGAGTTCCTTCCATTGCAGCCTAGTGAAGAGGGATAATATCAAAAAAAATTGACCTAAGAGTCATAAATTGCATGAGAAGTGAATCATATGGTCCAATTAACGGAGGGTTGAAAGGTTGAGTTAATTCTTCAACCCCAATATCATTTACCATTAAAACCTATGGCTCAGTTTTTTTTATTTCTATGGGTTTTATAATTAAAGTCTTGACTAGACTAGTTGGTACAAAATTACTCTATTAATCAAGTCGACACCTCAAAGGAGGTAGAGGAGGATTCAATTCAACTTATTCAAGGGGAATGCCTTCAATTCTTCTCAACTGATGAGGTGGTTGATCAACCACTTCGAGTTTTCAGCTCTAGGTGACCACCTACACACCTTCCTAAGAAATTATATGATCACTAAGCACACCACTATAAAATCCATAATAGAAACAAAAAAAAAATGAACAAACTTTTCAATATCCTGACTCAGGTGGATTGGGTATTGATATCGCAATAGTAACAAAGTGAGGTGAGGACCTTTCGAGCGAAGAAATGGGTTTATTTAGTCCATTGGACCAACAAAGGAAGGAGTGAGAAGAATTTGTCTTGACCTCCACTAACCATCCTTATTGGGTGAAAGTACCCATGCTTCATGGGGCACCCTCCAATAGTACTGAAAAGTGTGATACAAAATATATCCAAAGTACCATGGGAAACCCCCCATAGTCACCTATAAGACCCCTAGAAAAAGAAACTAAGGTCACCAAATTGAAGTCAACATTTGGGGGTATATAATATATTAAGGACAAAACATATGGGTAGGGAAACTGGCTTATCTGCAGAGCCTCCAAAGAAATACCACCTCTCTCACGAAGGTAAGGGAACTATAAATCCTAATATACAATCTATCTCCAATACTTTCGGTTAATGTTCCTTGGAGGTTTATCTCCTTGACTCTACTGGCTTCTCATGTTTTAATATATGTTGGGAGGGAGGTTACATATACATATACAACCAGATTTGGATTTGAACTCTCTACTGGATGGGAGACTCTTATGGTTTTTTTCTATCTTTGGAGAAATTAGCTCCCCAACCTAAACCAAGGCCCTAGCCTAAAACTAAAATATGTTACCTATAAATCCCCAACCTAAACCAAGGCCCTAGCCTAAAACTAGTATGTTTACCCTATAAAATGAAAATGACTAATTAATTTTTATTCATAGTTCATTTTATGGGGATGTTATTTACTCAAAAAGGGGTATGGATGAAACTAGATGGTGTTTCGATGGACTCAACATATAAACACTTAATAATAAAAATTCTAGATGCAATTTCTTCACTGAAAAATGAGTGTAACAACTCTTGAAATCAATGAAAACAAAACCTTTCTTTTATATTATTTTATCAAACATGATAATAATGTATTGTTTTTATCATAGGAAAGATCTTAAACCAATTTGCAATGCAAATCTAAAATTATTTTTGAATGAAAATGCAAAATAGAGTGCAAATGAACTTTGTAGACAAGATTTCTTTTCTTTTACAAAAGTCTACTATAAACAAAACCAACAACTATCAAAGAAAGAAAAATGCATGAATACCTAAGTGCTAGTGAGTAAATTATTTTCTTGAAAATTTCAGAGTCAAGAGATCCAAATAAGAATGACTAGCAAGCAAGTTATTTTTGTTTTTTCTCTTACTGAAAGAAAAAAATGCAACTACGGTGCAATTTTTATTTTTCTTTCATGAACAAGGGGAAAAAGGTAAAGAGGAAGAAATAAAATAGTCTATAATCACTAGAATACAAAAATAAACTAGAAACTAAGCCCAAGCACACACAACTAACCTTTCAACCATCCTAAAGAACCTTATAACCAAAATACTAACCTAATAAAAAGATAAAACGTTTGGGATGGTTTCAAAGTTTTCAGATACTTAGCACAATAATCAAAGGCAAAAATCAAACCTATAAGGTTAAAATCATACTAAAAGACCAACTTGAATCCTCCCAAAATTGAGAAAAATTCCTAAAGACCAAATTATTACACAGATACACAACTTTATATACAACAAATAACGTACATATGTTACTCAAACACAACAAAATCACATATTTACGTGATTCAAGCAAAGAAAAATTGTGGATGGCTCACCAAAACTTCAAAAAAACAAGATGCCAACCCAACGGAAGCTTCCAGGAACTTGATAAAATTTTCTGAGATAGAAAATGTTTTTAAAGAAATCCCAAAAAACAAGAAACTTATAGAAATCAAGACAACAAAAGAAACCCTAAGACTAACCCAAACTAGGAGAAAAATCCCCAGTATGGTCACCAATTCTATTATTGGATTTTTATCCTTTGACCTTGGGTCTATGTCACAATAGTAACTAGTCATATTTAAAAGAAAAAACATACCCTCACACATACAATCTTGCAAAAAAATAAGTACTTTAGAGAGAGAGTATAATAGGTCACACCTTCGATCCTAACGTCTAATGTTGTTCCTCACTCTTGAACTTGAATTCACTCGTATTTTATTCTATCACCAATATGAAAAATGAGATTAGATCTCTAGTGCAACAATGTAGTTATGAAATCAAGTTATACATATAATGTGAACATTTCGAATATGTAACGCAAGTTAACATATATAAATAGATTGAACAACATTACACATCAAGCATCAAGCATAAACTTAGAAAAGTATTTCTTCCTCGAATGACTCATCAGGGATAGGAACACACCCTATAGTCATATATGATAGAGGAAGGAATGTTGTAAAACACGGTTTTGTATCAGAGGGATGCTACTCAAAGGCTTAGGGAAATAGGGACGCTGGAAAATTCATCAACATAATATTTCACCTAGGTTTTCCTCCATCCATGCCATCAATAGGTTCTTATATACCATCCTCAATGGGTTGGGTTGGTTGTATTCCATTGTGTATGGGATAAGAGAAGTTTGGGAATGATCCCAACCGAAAACCCTACCTGGAAACGTGGAATATTTTCATTTTTTCATAAAATTGAGCGCATACATGGTTTGTACACTAGAAAATAGTGTATATACACGATTTGCAAATGGGTGAATAATGTATGGGAACAAAATTGTTGTTTTTTAGATGAAATTGATGGAGAAGAGTGGGGTTTATGTTTTCATGCTAGGGAATGGTCTAGGCCATCTCACAAATGAAAATTTGGTGTGGAAATTTGTGGTATAACAGTGCGACTAGAACATTGCCACACATAATAGATTGTATAAGCACAAAACTGCAACATCAAACAAATAATTTTACCTTGATCCATAAGTTTGGAGTGAATTTCTAACAAGTTCTTTCATTTCAAAATTTCTCAAGTAAACCACATGAGGGATTCACCTTGTTAACCAATTTATTATCATGTTCATTCATAAAAGGGATTTTACAATTATTAAAAATATAATAAATATATAGTAGGTATTGGGGGTGTGGGTTAAATGAAAGGTATAGGTGGGTTTATAGTTATTGGGAGGTATAAAAATAGGTATTTAGTAAATATGGGATATATAGTAAAAATAAGGACTGTTTATTAGAAATATTTATTGTGAGGGGGGTTCAAAAAAAGGATTTAGGGAGGTATTTATCAATATCTAGTGAAATTAGAGGTATCTTTTAATATTCCATGAACATGCATGCTATGTAAAAAGTTCACTAATTGGAGACCCCATTGTAGAAAATAGAGAGAAACGACCTTTATATAGGTTTTATCTCAAATATCCTATATAATAAAATATTATTTTCCTAAGAAAATATTAAAATATTTACAATAACTACCTAGGAGTGTCAATTAGGTCAACAACCCATGGAAAATTATTGGATACAATGTTCTATATGAGTGTAGTTCCACATGTCATCTTCCTCCATATTCATCTTCATTCAAAGGAAAAACCTTAGTGTCAATTGTCCTCCTCACATGCAAGGTTCTCTCCAAGAGATAATTGCCTCCTTAAAATAATGGAAATTTCTTGATCAATAGGGTACTCTCCTAGAAATGTCCATGGATTTCAAGCGTACAAGATTCATAACCATTTTCAAATAATAATAATATTTCCTATTCAAAGGAATAATGTGAATCGCCAAGTAGATGAGTAGTTTTTCATGTATAAATATAACAATCAGGGTAATCTTCTAGATATGAATGTGACTTCATTATTTATCTCCTTATATAAGTTTTCTATCCATGAAATAGTATAAAGTTGCTTCATGAACTAGTTCTCCCTTGAAACTTGTGCCCTTATGGTCCATTTGACTAGAAGAATAATGATAAAATTGTTCTTCCACAAGTGCACCTTTGGTATGTGTGCTTTATGGAAACATTTTAATAACATAACCATGGAGTGATCCTTGAACAAGTTTTCCCTACGAAGAAGTTTATTTTTTCACTTAAAAACCTCCATTACAATATAATATCCAATTATCCATTCCTCTTTAAGAGAGAGAGAGAGAGAGAGAGAGAGAGAGAGAGAACCCTTGAAGAATGTGTATTTTTGTCCACTTTTACCAAGTCAACTCTAAATGTTAATCCATAAATAGTGGCTCATTACCCATTAATTGGGGATTATTACATTATTAATGTTATTTATTTATGTCATCTTGAGTCCATTAGTTGTAATTGTACCTCTTAGTCTCCTATATATACCAACGAGACATTTTCATTTGAAATCATCTTGTACTTGAACATTTATGTGGTGTATAAGGAGGTTTCCCTATCGAAGAGGCTTATTATCTGAAATTATATCTTTTTAAAGGCGTTGAGTACTTATTCTGAGGTTTTTCTATGCTATATTGATATTTGGTTCTTAACATATGGTATCAGAGCTCAAGGTCTTGGGGTTTCGATGCTACATCTGAGACACCTTGGAATTTTAGCTATAAATTTTTTTCTACGAAATTTCATAAGGAACGGATTTGAGGATATTTAGTAGATGGATCAAGGTATGTTGGGTTAAAATTTCAGCTCCTGATGCCTTACACTTTCAAAGATACAGTTTGTGTAAGATAGGGTTCTGGATTCATCCTGAATTGAGTCATTGCAGAATTTTTTCTATAAAAATGTTTTTGTAACGTTTCATACCCTGAAATATAGATTTTATTCACATAAATTAGTAACGTATTTTTGGTAAAACATTATGCTTCCGGTTCATCTTACATTTGTAGATACACCATGTGGAATATAGGGTATCTGACTAGTCCTATTGACTAGTCTTAAGCAGGTGTTCTGTGTAAAAAAATTATAAATTCTTCCTAGAGTATCCAAATTAAGTGAGACTAGTTGCATTGGATAGTGGACAGTCCATAGTATTTCTCGTAAGCATTTCATAATTTTATATCAACTATTTTGTGTGGGGAACGTTATACAAGTGGTATCTCCTGGAAAGGCCGAAAATCAACAAGTTGTGGGGAAGTTACCATAAATTACACTTCGCACATCCAATTTTGATCGGACCTGTGGAATTGCAGAGAAGAAATATCAAATAACTACAAAAAAAAAAATCATATCCAAAAGGACCGAAAATTTGGAGATACAGTAGAAGAAAGATTATCTAGCAAAACCACCTCAAAATCAAGGTTCAAAAGTGATACTTGGACAACATGCCAACCAAAAAGGGAACACCTACACCAAATAAGTCTCTAGATAGTCCTACTTGGACTCTTGATGAAGGTGAATAAATGCATAGGGACATAAATGAATTACAAAAAAAGACAGTGACAAAATATTAACTACAAGGGATGATGGATTCAACTGAAGCTAAATTGGAGGCAATAATGGATACTAATATGGATGGCTTAAAAAGGGAGATAATGGAAGTATTGAAAAATTTCCTAATAGAGAGGACACATGAAAGTGAAAATGTATCCCATGAAATTCATTATGAGGACACAAGGAAGATGAATCAAGAATGGATAAAATCTAAATTTGGGTTGAAGACCAACCACGTTCCTAAGATTGATATGAGGATGTTTGATGGCAAGGACCCAATCACATGGATACTTCAAATGGAGAAATTATTTGATCTACATAATGTTCCATATACACAAAAGGTACGAATTGATTCTTTATATTTAGAACCCAATCAATTTGTATGGTATTCATGGATTTGTTCTCACAAATCACTTGTCACTTGAACAATTTTCATAGAAGAAATGATAGCACACTATGCAGATACAAGGAGAAATAGCTTCTTTAGCCAATTGATAAATCTCAAGCAGAAGGGTTCAGTTACAGAGCACATTGAGAACTTCCAAAGATTGAATATAAAGGTAACAGATATTTCAGATGAGTGCTTGATTGATGTATTCATAGGAACTTTAAAGGATAACATTCAACATGAGGTTCTCCTTTTAGAACCCAAATCATTGGAGAATGCATTTAGGGTGGTAAGAAATGTTGAAAGTAAAAATATGGCTATGTCTACTAGAAGGACCAATCCTAACATCTATAGAGAGAATAATGCTCCTTCTTCTAAAACACCTCAACCTACAAGGTTGACACCTCAAAAATTGGAAGGAAAAGAAAAAGGTTTATGCTTTAATTGTGACAAAAAGTATAGCAAGGGACATAAGTGTGGTGAGAAGAAATTAGTCTACATAGATTGTGAAGAGGAAGAAGAACAACAACAAGAACAAGAATCATCTCAAGATGAAAATGTAGAAGCAATTTCATCTAAAGAGTTGACTCCCATGATATCGTGTAATGCATTGGCTGGAATTAGCACTCCTCAAAAATTCAATATCGAAGAACATATCAAAAAGAAAAAGGTAATAGTCATAATTGATTTTGGTAGTACTCATAATTTCATTCACTATAAATTAGACAAAGCTCTCAATTGCTTTGTATATCCAACGCCAGAGTTTCAAGTAATGATTGCAAATGGAGGAACTATCAATTGCTAAGGAAAATGAAATAAGATCAATCTTACTATGGGGGAATATGTAATGAATAGTCCAATTATTTATATACCCATGGGTGGTGCTGACGTTGTACTAGGGATCCAATGGTTACAATCATTAGGAACATTGATTTTTAATTTTCAAGAAATTTTCATGAAATTTTCATTGGAAGGAAAAGAAATTGAGTTAAGAAGTATCACAGGGAAACCCAGTAAGGTGATAAGCTATAATGGCATGACAAAATTATTGAAAAAGGGGCATCAAGGTGTTATTGAAAAACTATGCTCACTAAATGTTCAAACATCTAAACCATCTATTCTCTAGATCTCAAGGGATCATTGATAACATTCCAAATTATTTGAAGATATTACCAAAAGGGTCTTCCACCCACTTTGAAATCATGATCATGATATTCACTTTATTCACGGGGTGTTTCTCCTAACATCAGGCCATAAAATACCCTTATGCCCAAAAGAGTGAAATTAGTGCATGGTTGAAGAAATGTTAGAGGTAGCATTATTAGACCTAGCCAAAGTTCTTACTTTGTACTGTGGTAATGGTATTCAAGAAGATGGATCATGGTGTGCATGTGTATGGGTATAGAGAGCTTAACAAGATCACTAGTAAAGATAAGTTTCACATTCCATCATTGATCAGATTAGATGAACTACATGGAGAAATCTATTTCTAAAAATTGGATCTTCGTTGAGGTATAAGTCATATTAGAATGAAGGAAGGAAGATATCCCAAAAGCATTAGAACTCATGAAGGCCATTGAATTTTGGTCATGCCTTTTGTACCTACAAATGCATCTTCCACATTCCAAGGGTTGATGAATTCCATTTTCAAGCCCTTCCTTCTAAAATTTGTGTTAGTATTTTTATGATATACTAATCTATATGAAGTCTTGGGAGAATCATGTGTGTTGACATGTTGACAGGTGCTACAACTAAAGGAGAAGCAACTATATGCCAAACCATCCAAATGAACATGCTGTGGGGTGAAGGAGGTGGAAATTTGGGTCATGTGTATCTCATGAAGGTGTCAAGGTAGACCCCTAACAATATTGAGCCATGATGGATTGGCCAATTCCAAAACATTAGGGTAATCTTAGAGGAATTTTGGGTTTGATGGGTTTACTCTATAGAAGTTTGTTCAAGCTGGAAGAACAACAAAACCTTTAACAAGACTAATTAAGAAGGATGTGTTTTCATGGACTCTAGAGAGCTAAAGCTTTTGAACAACTTAAAGAAATTTGATGTGCAAATCTCTTATCTTGACCGATCCAGGACTTCACAAAACCTTTATTGTGGAATGTGATGCCTCGGAAATGGAATTGGTGTTGTCAAAATGCAAGAAGGAAGGCCCACGGATTTGAAATTCAACCACTCAAGGAAAGGTACTGACCCCCATTTATGAGAAGGAAATGATGGCAATACTACATGCATTGGATAAATGGCATCTACACCTAATAGGTAGGCACTTCAAGGTCAAAAGATCATGATGAAGATGCTTAAACACTTCTTGGAACAAAGACTATCTTCATAGAACAACAAAAATGGGTGACTAAGATATTGGATTATGATTTTTGAAAATCGTCTATAAAGGGAAGAAAAATATTTGGTAATGGGATGCTCTCAAAAGAGAGGAAATGATAGAAGATAATGGGGCCTTTTCTATGATATCTCGAATCATCAACTTAGGTGGATAATAGAAGAAAGGGATGAATGGAAGAATGGCGGAAGAGTGTGGACTCTTATTCAAAGGATGCGGTAGGATTCTAGTGCATCGAATACATTACATGGGAAAATGATTCAATATATTATAAATATAAAGCTTATATTTATGTAAGAACTCAAAGAATCAAACAAAAGGTACTATTATGGAGAGCTTTTTTTTTTTTTTTTACCTCTCCGATTAGCGGGGCCTTTCGAGGGATTTTTGAAAACCTACCATATAGGGTCAAGAAGGAATTTTTTTGGATGGCTTTAAAATGGATGTTCAAAGGTTTATTAGGTAGAGTGTTTGGTTTGCCAACAAAATAGAGGTGGAAAAATTAAGACCCCGGGTATTTTACAACTATTAGCTAGCCATCTCAAATTGTGTTGGGAGGAGTTTCCATGGATTTCATAACAAAGGTTACCAAAGTGTGGGGAAAAGAATTATTACATCATGGTGATTGTTGATAGACTCACCAAGTAAGCACACTTTTAATAGCGTTCTCATCCCTTCAAAGCCAATACGGTTTCCACCACATTCATGGAGACAATTCAAAAGCTACATGGCGACCCAAGATTATTGTAAGTGACGGAGATCCCATCTTCAGCTGGACATTTTGGACAAAATTATTTTCTTTTTTTGTACCCAATTGGCTCATAGCTCATCCTATAATCCTCAATATGATGGACAAATCGAGATGATGAAAAACATTAGGATGGATACCTTCATTGTCTCTGATAAACAAACACAATGGTTCAAATGGTTACCCTTGACAGGAATGGTGGTATATTACTTCCTTTCATACTGCAACAAAAATGACACCATTTGTAGAACTCTATGGATACCACCTTCTTCCATCACTTTTCTTATGTAAAATAAAAATATAAGGTTCAAGAAGTGTAAGATCACATCGAGCATCAACAACAAGTTCCAAATCTTAAAGGACAACCTGACCATGGCACAAAATCACATGAAACAACAAGTGAACAACATCACGATTGAAAGAAGTTTTTGAATTAGGGGATTGGGTGTTTTAAGAATACAACCATACAAACATATGTCCCTTAATAAGCTAAGAAGGATAGTAAATTATCACTAAAGTACTATAGCCCTTATAAGGTGTTGCAAAATATTCCTACTATAGCATACAAATTGGAGTTGCACTTTGGAAAGATCACATCGAGCATCAACAACAAGTTCTCCAAATCTTAAAGGACAACCTGACCATGGCACAAAATCACATGAAACAACAAGTAGAACAACATCACAGTGAAAGAAGTTTTGCAGTAGGGGATTGGGTGTTTTTAAGAATACAACCATACAAACATATGTCCCTTAATAAATCCAATAAGGATAATAAATTATCACTAAAGTACTATGGCCCTTATAAGGTGTTGCAAAATATTCCTACTATGGCATACAAATTGGAGTTGCCTGGATCTTCATGAGTACACCCAGTTTTCCATGTTTCATGCTTAAAGAAGGTTATAAGTGACAAGATCATAGTTCAAAATGTATTTCTAGAAGTTGATGAGGAAGGAAAAATCATATTGAACTCTGAATCCATCACTGACACAAGAATTCGCCATCTGAGGATTAGATCCATTTTAGAGTATCTCATTAAATGGAGGAAACTACTGGCTAAAGATTCCTCTTGGGAAGAGTCATTTATACAAAATAATCCAGAGTTACTCAAGTGTTGCGGACAACACTTGTCTCAAGGGGATGGGCATGTTAAGCCATAAATAGTGGCTCATTACCCCTTAATTGGGGCTTATTACATTAGTAATGTTATTTTATTTACGTCATCTTGAGTCCATTAGTTGTAATTGTACCTCATAGTCTCCTATATATACCAAGGATACATTTTAATTTGGAATCATCTTGTACTTGAACATTTATGTGATGTATAAGGAGATTGCCCCCTCAAAGAGGCTTATTAACTGAAATTGTCTCTTTTTCAAGGCGTCGAGTGCTTACTCTGAGGATTTTCTATGCTATATTGATATTTTTTTATTAACACTAAATATCTTATCCTATACACTTGCTTGAATTTGTCTTCATAAAATCCATGACATCTCCAAAAAATGTGTGCAAATGGATGCCCTTGAACCAACTCAAATCATCACTAGTCACTTCACATGTGTGGAAGGTGTGAACAAGATTGTGGAAGGATTGGATATAACCTATTAGTGGAGAAAACCACCTAGGGATGTGTGCACAAATGGATAAGGTGGATCATGAACAAATTTATGAGAGGTCCTAATGAATTTCCATTTGGCATTTTCAAAATCTTGAAAGGGAAAATTTAATAAAGGAATTTATAGGAAAATTCTGAACAAGAAAATTTTTAGAGAGGATTTGGATGAGAATGAAACCTTTACAAATTTAAACCATGATGGATTTTTAGAGAGGCTTTGGATGGGAATGAAACCATTACAAATTTAAACCATGATGGATTAGAATCCAACTAGAACACTTTTCTTCTATATGATAAAAAATATAATTAACATGTGGACTTCTAGGACCAACCCCTAGGTTACCAATATTTATTAACTCCTAACTCACTCATATGACCTCTTATCATAAATCCATTTTTGTAGAGTATAGAGGATAGGTATAGATTTCAAATGAGTTTTCATAGAACTCACTATAATGTAATATTCATAGACTTCATAGCTCATGAATTTAAAATTTCTTCTCTTCTTAGAAATTTTTGATACACATTTTCATGCTTGTGGATATTGAAACAAAAATACCATTAGAGTCGGATTTCCCCTTTGGCCCCAAAGGAAATCTTAATTAAAAGTCTCGGTACCTTTTGAAGACAATGATTTATTGAAATTGAGTTCTATATGTTGATATGTAATCCTCATCATATAAAATTTTAATGTATTAGTTGAAAGTAGTAGGATTTCGTAGAATCTAAATTATTTTAATCCATGAAAATGACCCATTGACATTTATTTCACTTACTAGTCAGCACTTAGCAAAATTATTAATTCCACCCAAAACTAATTGATGAGCTATTTGATGACAAGTAATAGCTTTGATGACCCTATACAAAGCTTCATAAACACTTTCAAGAATGTTAGAGATAAAAAAAATTGTGAGGTACAATAACAAGGACTAAGATGCATGCAATAAAAGGGATATAAAAAAGGAAAAGTATTGTAAAAAAAATCATCTTGATGATGCAACTAATGTAAAATATCATGATTACATTAAAAAAAATAGAAGGGTTAAGCATGCATCCATTCATTATTATTTCATCACACAATGATCAATTAAACACAAAATAAAAAAATCCAAGGAAGAACAATGTCTACTTGATGAGGTTTGTTAAAAAATCATGGACCCCACAAAATTTTAATAGTTAGGGTTTGCTTAGGCCTAAAAAAACACTGAACATGGCTAATTTTCAATGGGAGAGGAAGTGTTTCTTCACCCAATTATGGATATTAAAGACACAATCTTCATTGAATTTTTTTTGATAAGTTTATTTCAAATCGATCCCTACTTCACTAGATTAAAAGTTGGTGGCATCTTATTCTAAGGTTATACATGCTTGAATTTCACATTTTCTCATGGAATGAATATAATTTAAATTATCATTAAGAGTTGATGCATACAAAAATCTAAATGGAAGATAGCTATGGGATAGACGCATGCTCATGCCGAAATGATGAACCCCCTTCTTCAATCCTAATTGTGAAAAGTAACCAATCCAACCTATTCTTTCGAAAGTACTAGAACTTCTTTCGGAAATATAGAATTATTGAAATCTAGAATTAACATGACTAAGAAATAATTGGTTTCTTGGGTAGATATCTTGACTTGGGTGATAGTTGCAAATAAGGTGCACGTGCTTAATGGAAAGTATAAGCATTAACTTGGAATAAGTGTTACAAGAATTTTTAGAGATTAAAGGTAAGGGTTTATCATATTTACAAATGTTGTACTATGACAAGAATCCTTTTAAGTCCTTATCTTTTTATATGGTCACCTAAGGGGGGACTGTAGAATGCCTTTCTTGAACGGGTCTATGGGTTGCAAAGATTGGTGTTAAAATATATGGTTATATTCTCGTTTCAGCCCCCTATCCCAAGTGTTTCATTGGGGGGGATGAAATGGGTTATAGCAAAAATATGGGATCTACTTCAATGTCGTCAAAGTAAATGGGAGGAATTGCTCATTGGTAGAATATTATCTTCGGTAGTAACAATACCATCTATTAGCATATGCATGAATATTTATTGTGAGTTGGGCATCCTCTGGAGATATAATCACATCAATACCACACATAATCCAACCATTCCCGTTGAAGGTACAAAGGTTTATTTTCATATGATTTTTTATTCTACATTAATTTTAATGACTTAAATCCTCTCTTGTCCCAATGGCTTTCCCTTTCCCATACTTTACGACTACTTTCCCATTAGTCACCTTGAACAAACTCCATCCTTGATTTATTTTTCCATTATAGATTTTGATTTATTTTTTTATTATAGATTTTGGTGAAGCAAACTTCCCTACCCCACCATTGTATCTTACGAAGTCTCATGTTTCCCCTCCTTCTTTACCTTATAATCTCATTTCCAATTACGTTTGTCTCTCTAGATTTTTTACTAACTCTAGTGATGATAAGAAGGAATGTAAACATAGGTATCTATAAATCTATTTCAATCTTAGAGTAGTTTGAGGTATCCAAGGTAGGAATGACCTTCATAATGGTTACATTCAAGCTTAGACTAGTTGGAGGTATCCAAGGTGGGCATAACCTTGACAAGGTGGGCATAACCTTGACATTAGTTATATTCCAATTTTTTGTTATCCATATTCCAATATATATTTAAAAAAGGTAAACAAAATAAGGTTATAGAGTAGGTTTACCCCCTCCAAGATTAAATAATTATCCTTCTTTAGATCAACATGAGGGAACTTTGTGATATCTAAAATATGTGAGATCATATTTATCTAATACAACATTATAAGCTAAATATGCTTCAAATATTTTTCCTTGTATATGAACCCATGTTTTTGTTGATAAGGATGAGAAGACTTTGATTTCAATACCAAAAGGCTTGTATTTTTTTCCTTGGATAGAAAGTCCAACATGATTTATATCTAGATGGAATCATCCTCTTAATATGCTTAATTCTAGTTTCAAAATTCTAGGATTTTAATTGAGTTAGTATCCTTGGAGTTGGGAAAAACTATTATTTTTTTAATATATATGGTCTTAAGTTAATATGATAGCTTCTTAGGATTACAAGTGGTTGTTTATAACAAATTATTGGGGTAGACCATAATTTCATTGTCTTGGATGAACATATTTAATGTGTTTTGGATAGAAGAGATCCTTCAACTAATTACTTAGTTCACAACATTAAGACCATAATTTTATTGTCTTGGATGAACATATTTAATGTGTGTTGGATAGAAGAGATCCTCGACTAATTACCTAGTTCACAACATTAAGAAATCTATATTTGGAACCAATTGAAATGGTTTTACCTAGAGGAATTTTAAGACTATAGTTGATGGAATTTTAAAAAGTTGAACCAAATTTTAATTCTAAAATATCTTTTAGAAAAATTAGTGAAGTTAAAAAAGGATTATTTCAAGGAGATCTCATATAATGTTTCAATATTAATGAAAAATAAGGAATTTTTAAGATTATAGTTGATGGAATTTTAAAAAGTTGAACCAAATTTTAATTTCAAAACACCTTTTAGAGAAATTAGTGAAGTAAAAAAAGGATTGCTTCAAGGAGATCTCATATAATGTTTCAATATGGATGAAAAATAAGGAAGGATGATGTAAAACTAGTAGGCCCATTTAGGTTAAATATGTTATGTCGTAGAGATGAATACTTCATCAAAACTAAAGAAAAAATATGATACTCGTTCTATTAATTTTGAAGGGATGATGATGTTTCACTTCAAACAAAAACTTGCATATGTTAAAAAAATTGTTCAATGGGCCAAATAAAAAATTAAAAACTCTTAAAATACCTTGTTTAGAAGGTGTGTCCTATCTATTATCTATGAATTCAAGATGCATATTATCGTATGAGGATAAAAAGGTTATAAAATACTTAGAATATAAGAAAGAACCTCTTGGCTTGGGAAGAGGTGAGATGGAGGATAAAAAGGTTATAAAATACTTAGAATATAAGAAAGAACCTCTTGGCTTGGGAAGAGGTGAGATGGAGGGTAAAATGTTGAGCCATATAGCTTATTGAAGGTGGTGAACATGTAAAATATTTTATAATGGGACCAAAGGTAGGTATAATTTAAAAATTATTTGGGATATCCCTATATCTAATATCTAATGGGAGTGTTGATTCTTATTTCTTTAAAAATACAAGTGAGGGTATCAATTTTTTACATCATGTGTATAGTGATTCAATCATAGCTAATAAATAAGAATTGATTAGAATTGTAGAAATATTCTTAAGTTTCATTTACAATGATTTAAATCAAGATTTAATAATAAAATTTTCAAAAGAGGATCTTAAATATGCAGTGTTCTTAATCCAAAGGGACAATATTCCTAGATCATTAAGACTTATAAGGAATTTTATGACTATTTCGAAGGTGATATTTTGGCAATAGTTGGGGAATCTAGGTTTTTAGGAAAGGTGTTGGGTACAATCAATTTTAATTTTCTTTCTCATATTCTCAAAAAAGATTCAAGTAATTCATTTGGATATTTTAGGTTAATGTCACTCTACAACACCATTTAAAAGATAATTTTCAATGTTGTTGAAAGAAGACTTAAATCATGTCCTTTTATATATGTTGCCTCCTCAACAATTTGTGTTTCTCTCTCATAGACAAATTCATGATCTTCTTTGTCTTACCCAATAATATTTCCATTCTATGAAGAAAAAAAACAATATAAACTTGGTTATAAATCTAAATATTTTAAAGCATATGATAGAGTGAATTGGCTTTATCTTAGACTCAATTTTATTTACATCAATTTCTATCTATCCTTTGTAACTTAGGTAGAAGTTTTTATGTCTTCTTCTTTTATTTCTATCTTTTTGAATTACTCATCATCTCCATTTTTTAGACACTACAATGGTTTGAGGAAAGGTTATCCCATTTCCCTTCACTATTTCTTATAGTGGTTGAATACCTTAGTAGGTTATTTACCTCTCTTATGAGTAGTGGAAAATTAAAATGTGTTAAAATATTGTGTAACTGCAAAGAATATTCTTATGCTCTTTTGTGGATAAAGATAAAATATATTTGTTATTGATTAGATCAATTCCCTTTTGTGGATTGATCATGTCCATCATTGTAATTGGCCAAATCCCCTTTTGCAGATTGGTCAAACCCTAATTGTAATAGGCTAAATAAGAAGTCGGCCCTACTAGTGAAGAGACACTTCCACACGTGCCAGAATTGTATAAATAAGAGAGGCCAGTGCCTCATTTGAACACACACTCATCTCACTCATCTAGTGTGCAAGTTTTGAAGGAAGTTGCAGTTGTCGGTTGCCAAAAGAAGGAAGAGAGAGAGGCGTGTTTCTCAGTGTTGGATATTCTCTATTGTCTGGTTCATTATCTTGGCATTGTATTGGCTATCTATATTAAGGAAGTTTTGTTGGGTTTTCTTCCCCTTGAGGGTTTCCTAGGATAAATGCTTGTGTACTCTTGTGATTGTGTTTCTCTCAGTGATCCTGTATATGCCATTGTTATCTAGTAAATTGAAACTAACATAATAATAGCAGAAAATTTAACATGGTATCAGAGCTAAGCTGAAGAGAGCATCTTTCACAGGAAAAAGAAAAATGTCACTATTGTCATACATGAAAGTTAGGGCCTTTTATTGAAGAAGGTTTTCAGCCCCAAATCCATCTAGAAAGGTGCACCCTACCTGAAGGAACATTTTGGCATCTTCAACACACATTTTTAGTGGCTAGATCTTCTAGAAAGTGAAACCCTAGTTTTCACAAACTACGAGAAGTACCAGAAGTAATAGAAGTACCATAGTACAAGAAGTACCAGAAAACCAAAAGCACTAGTCCAGAAATCCGCAAATCAAGTTTGAAGGGGTAAAATTTGGATTTTCAGAAATCTGACTATACCAGCATACTTGCCTCAGTCTAGCACATCTTTTGGTGAGTTCGGTTTTCAAATCCAAGAAATTTGATTTTTTATTATTTCTATAGCCCGAAGGGCTAGGGTTTCTACTGCAAGAAACAACGGCTACCAGCATGAGGGTAGAAGATAGGCTGGAAGGATCTAGAAACTTCAAATCTTGGAAGCATAGGTTGCAGATGATTCTAGACAAGAATGATCTCCTAGAACATGTTACAGTGGGTGTACCAGAGCCAGATGAAGAAGAGGAAAAGACCAAGCATAAGATTAATGAAAAGAAAGCAAAGAGAATCATGTCAGATTCAATAAAAGATCACTTGATCCCTCATATATACGAACTATAGACAACAAGGAAAATGTATGAAGCACTCAACAGGTTATATGAAAGAATATACATTAGCCAAAATCTTACCTTAAGAAATCAGCTTCGTAATATGAAGATGGACAACTCAGAATCAGCTTCATAATATGAAGATGGACAACTCAAAATCAGCTTCGTAATATGAATATGGACAACTCAGAATTTGTCACATCCTACCTTATGAGAGTTTCTGAGATCAGAGATCAGCTTGCAGCTATTGGAGATGTCATTAGTGACAAGGAGCTTGTAACCACAACCATAAATGGGTTTCCAACATTTTGGATTCCTTTTGTACAAGGAGTGTGTGCATTAAGAAATCAACTGTGAATATGAAGATGGATGCAAGATACCAGATATAAAATGTATGCAGAACGAAATAAAATGCTAGAAATGGCGCTAAATAACAAGAAAAATATCCAACATAATCTTCACAATAATGCCAGAATCGACATACAAAATAGCAATAGCAAAAGCACTTGGATTCTAGTGCTGTTCACAAGCCCTCTTATGGGGAAACCTCCCCTGGCCGAAAGCCTGCTAATAATCTCCAAGCTAGGGTTCTCATACCCTCGCCACTCATTTTATACTAAATATGTCTATTAAGAGAAGCATCTAGGATGAAGATCCTTCTAGAAGTGAAAGCTTCTATTAGGTCTTCTTACATCCCGCCTTTATTCTATTTCATTGAAAGGCCTTATTAATATTGACCTTTATTACATCCCAATACATTGATCTATCTATGTGCTGGTTAGGACCTTAACATGTCCGCTCTCTTAAAAACAACCTTTTCCTCAAGGCTTGAGATAAACCTGCGTATCGGTAGTTGGTCTTCAAGCGGTGTCTCCGCTTGAGTCATGTCTTTCCACTATACTAGCACTTCCTTGATGGTTCTCTAACGCGGTGCTAATTTTCCACGTCCAAAACCGCTTCCGGCCGATCCAATGAGCCTTCTTCAACTAACTCGAAGGTTGGTTTGAATTTGGCACCGTTCCAATCACCTTCGCTATGAAACATGAAAGTGCGACGTAGCTCGACCGACCGGTAGAGCTTAACTGGATATGACTTATCCTGGTTACGCCTTAGAACTGTGTACGGGCCATAGAATTTGGGTGCTAAATTCTGACAATTCTCGGCCTTGAACGAAGTTTGCTTGTAAAGTTGCAATCGAATAAACACGTTATCCCCTTCTACAAATTGACATCAGAGCGACCTTGATCTACTTACTGCTTCATTCTATTCTATGCCATGACCGCCTCTTTAAGGGTAATGGAAGGATGTACTCTCGAACTATAAGCGCTTTGTCAACCGACCTCGAA
The DNA here is from genome assembly GCA_010110895.2 of Picea sitchensis. NCBI lineage: Eukaryota > Viridiplantae > Streptophyta > Pinopsida > Pinales > Pinaceae > Picea > Picea sitchensis. Next base: position 93,706 of record SNQJ01S0007860.1, on the reverse strand, counting down.
ATCTTGGCAGAAGTAATGGGAGAGAACTGAAGTGCCTTCATTCCATATATTGGTTCAAAAGGAGTCATGCGGGGGGTTGTATGGTATGTGGTGTTGTACCACCATTCAAATGAGGGTAAATCCATTGAGCCCACCCGCAGCCGTTTTATGCCACCTCATATATGTTTCAAACACTTGTTGACAACTTCCGCTTGACCATCCATCTGGGGATGAAAAGGTGAGCTGAGATGCAATTAGGTGCCCCGTAGCTTGAACAATTATTTCCAAAAAAAAAAAAAAAAAAAAAAAAAAAAACAATAGAGTGCGGCATGCCATGTGCGATTGAAGACCGGTCCATGAAAATTTAAGCCACCGCCGATGTGCAAAGAAATGGGTGGTGAAGAGCGAAAAATGAGCATACTTGGAGAGGCTTATCTACCACCACCATTATGACTGACGCCCCGACGGGTAAGCCCGGGAATACCAAAGTCCATAGAGATATCCTCCCAACTAGCGTAACCCGGTGCCGCTGGAGGGCGCCCGGAGATTGTTTTTCCCTTGTTGCGCTGACACACCTCACATTCAAGAACAAAATTACGGATGTCCCGCTTACCATCCCAGAAAAAAGAGCGCTTGACTCGGTCATATGTTTTGGTGAACTGAAAATTCAAACGGGTGGGTGTGCAGCATGAAGCTCAAAGCACCGGTGGATTTGAGATTGATTGTTTACTGTTACGTTTACCTTTGTATCAAGTCATCCCGGAGCCGAGTATTCTAGGGAGTCGGAGTCTGTTCTGCGAATTGCCGGATCATGCTAACTTTTGGGATCTGGTTATCCTCGCTAATGTTCTTTTGGAGCCAATCAGTACAATGAAGGAAAGAGAAAGATATCCTCGCTCATATTTTCGACAAAGGCATCCACCACTTACATTGTCTTTGCTCCTTCTTGTAAATGATCTTATAATCATATCCAAAGAGCTTAGTCACCCATTTTTGTTGTTCTCGGGAGGAAATGCATTGTTTTGCAGTACTTGAGGCTTTGATGACCGGTCTTAATTTGGAAGAGTTGGTTCTAAGAGATAATGGATGCCACACCAATCCGCATGCGACCACCAACATTTCTTTTTCATAATGGGTTTTCCTGCATTCTTTCGACAAATTGTTTGCTATGAAGGCCAGCGACCCTTTCTTGCATAAGGACAACACCATTCCTTTCCTCGAAGGCCACATTCCAACACAAAGGTCTTTGTGAAGTCGAAGGGCCAGAACCGAGTGGTGCACATATCGCCTTCAAGGTTTGAAAGCCTGAGGAGCCGGAGTCCAAGTGAAAGAGTTCTTTTAGGAGAGTCGGAGAGGTGCTGCAATCTTCCATAGCGTCTCAATGAACATGTGATAATACTCAGAGGCCCAAAAATCCACGCACCTTTTGAGAGTCTTTGGGTGCAAACAAATTGCATAGCTTCAATCTTTCTGGGTCCATCCTTATGCCATCCTTTTCCCACCAGATGACCCAAGTATTCACTTCGAGGCACCAAAAGAACATTTGGACCTTTTGAGAAATAGTCAGGCCGACCGGCGGGCGGAGAACTTGATCCACACATGATTAAGATGGTCTATCCATGTTTTTAGACATATGAGGATATCATCAAAGAAACTAAGACAGTTCATCGAGAAAAGGGCTGAAGACATGGTTCATGAGGCTTTGGTTGGTGAGGGGCATTACACAAGCCAAAAGGGCATGATCAAAAACTCATAGTGCCTCATGAGTGCTAAAGGTTGTCTTGGGAATTTCGCCTCTTTCATGGCTATTATCCGTGATAAGTTCGGAAAGGCAGATCAAGCTTGGTAAAGAATTGGGCACCACTCAATTCATCCGTATATCAATGATAGAATGGGAAATTTGTCTCTTGATGGTTAGTTTGTTGAGAGCACGGAAGTCGCCACATTCTCCAAGAGCCTTCTTCTTCAAAGACATGACGATCGGAGAGAGTAAGGCCCTACTAGGACGGATGACTCCGGCTTAGCGGAGTTCGACCATTTTTTTCAATTTCATTTTTTTGTGCAAAGGGGTGGCTATATGGATGTATATTGGGGGAAGGCTTCCTCGAACAAGGAGAATGTAATGACTATGGACAATTCATGGAAGGGGAAGTCCTTGGGGAGTGGAAAATATCGCTTGATGTTTAGAAAGGAGAGCTTGAGGTCATTTGGGGCACCGGTTTTCTATGGCTTGTATGGCATGGAGTTGGGCAATGACACCGAATGACCTTTGAGAAGTTTTTCCATGTGATGAGAACTGAAGATCTCAGGTGAATCAGCAATGATGCCTTGAAAATTTATATTGGTGGCCTCCTTGGTCGAATTGCATGGTTAAGTTCTATAACCATGAGAATGGGACCCAAGTCCTTAGCCAATCTACACGATGTTTGTAAACCGCTTCATGTCAATAGAAAACATATGGGATTTGAGGTGGTAGTCACCTATTTGGAGACGCATTATTTTCAAAGGCTCCACCACATTTCATAGAACCACCATTGGAAATCATGATTTGGAAATTGTCAACAAGATGGATGTAGCAATGGGTTTCTTGGGGTAAGCGGCAATGAACAGTGCCTGTGGGTACACTATCAACCGTAATGATGACCTTTCACTGTTTGATGTAACTCATTAACTTGAGGGTTTGGGGACGGGAGAAGCCGTGATGAGAGCATTGAGGGAAATAATCGGGTCCACTTCAGGAGGGTCTGAGGGAGGATTTATGTCAGAAATTTCTCTCGTGACTCTCAAAATGGGGAGGGGTTACCATATCCTCTTTTGAATTATCCTCGTAGATGGCCATAAAGAGCTCTTGTTCCTTACATTTGTGGCTCCTGGGAAATATTTTCATCACAGCTTATAATAGAGGCCTTTGAGTTGGCGCTCAACCATTTTAGCCCTGGTCAATTTTGATTTTAGTGGGGCTGAGGGAGTAGTGGGGTTTACTAGTTTAGGGCTGGATAAAAGGAAGGATTACAGCTTTGAGAGGAAACAATTCTATTGTGATTCTTTATCTTTTAAAGCAGTTTTCACCCAAGTCGTAGGGTCGGTTTTCATGAGGACATAATTTAATCTCCTCCATGAGGCCACCGATAAAACACTCTCGAAAGAAAGCATCAACATGCCCTCCTGCTCCTCAAAAATCCAGATACCAAATGCAGCCTATGAAGTCTTCGAATCGCGCTCCCATTTCTTCAATTTTGTCAAACGGACCAAATGTTTGGTGTTAGTGTCAAAGCCGCTCATAAAGTTCAACAACAAATTGGGTCCAAGCACATATCCTTGATCGAATTCTTTTCCATTGCCACCATTGCTAGCTGCTCTTGATCTAGATGGAGAACACCATACCGTGAGTTTGGCCAAGTCATATGTAATGTTGTAGCTGAGAGAAATAATCTTTCCATTTGTGTGACCCAACTAGTGGGTCCTCGAGCGACAAATTGGTTACATCCACCGGAGGCGAGGTCCCTTGAAAGGACGGGTTGAGTGAAGGAAGAAGCTCACCTTCGCCTTTTATGTGCCCTCGTGAAAGAGTCATCTCAGGATTTTGAGTTTGCGCAGAGTGATGCAAAGACAGATTCGCTGGTGGTCGGCCTTCTGTTTGAATTTCTCGCCTTATCACGGACTGCAAGACTACATTACTGAGGCATTTAGAGGCATCAATGAGTGCGTAATAGTAGCAACAAGTTGTCGCGACTTGTTCTTGGGTCTCTGGCAACCATGTTGTAGGGTGTTGATGCGAGACTCTAGTTCTTGGTTTTGGGTATGGGCCATGATGATGGTGAACCGGAAAGGAGCAAAGGGTCAAAAATTTTTGTAGAAAACGATATGGATGAATGTGATAAGGAGAAGAGATGAGTCTAATGGAATAAGTTCAATAATGGGTGGAAAATTTTCCAAAATTTTTCACCATTATTTTTTTTTTACGCCTATGGGGTTATGCTTGGTCCTGAAGAATGCTGCATTTTTGAAGTCCCCAAATTCTGAACCGCAGAGCATTTACTTAGCAACGCGGATACAAAGATGTACGCTCGGACAGATCTCACCGGGTTTAATTTGTTTATGTTGTTGCTTTATGTTCCCCGTGGTTAGGTGACAAGGGTTCTTACGCATTGCTGGTTTGCCTTGAAAGATAACTCCTCTCGATAGCACGTATAATTCCAACAACAAGAGTACTTGGCCCAATATATCGTGTGGAAATAACTAAGGAGGATAGATCGTACTTTACCGCATTTCCACCTGAATTACCTGTGTAATTAGAGAGTATCTTCTTCGAAGTGCTATTCTGCGGACACTATAGCGCCCCACACCTGAGCAGGGTTTATCTAAAGAGTGGTAATTTCAGAAATCTAAGCTCCATCCGCATACGTAAGCATATACCCATGTGCTACCACCGAAGGGGTACCAACAAGGGTTGCATGTGGCCAACAGACGCGGCGCTTAAGAACCACTTGTATTTCCGCTGTATGAATCCCTCAACCACGTGCTTATGCACGCAGAATTCCATTGCATCTCTCGCGGGTTTAAAGACTGAACACGCCTCTACCCCGAAAAAAATACCCACAATTTTGCTACGAAAGTGCTCGATACCACTTGCAAGATACCAGATATATAAAATATGAATGAAATAAAATGCTAGAAATGGCGTAATAACAAAGAAAATATCCAAAGATAACTCACAATACAATGCAAAATGATATATGAAATAAAGCAATAGAAAAGCACTTCTTTGATTCAAAAGCAATGTTCACAAGCCTCTTCGAGGCAAACCTCCAAATGAGCAGCTGCTAAGGTTACAATAATGTCCAAGCTAGGGTTCTCTTACCTTCGACTCCTATTTATACTCAACATGTCTATTAAGAGAAGCATCTAGAGGAAGATCCTTCTGAAGAGGAAGCTTCTATTAGATCTTCTTACATCCTTCTTTATTTTATTGAAAGTGGCTGCTATTAACATTGACCTTTATTTACACCTCAATACATTGATCTACCTATGTGCGGGCATAGGACCTTAACAATGGAGAACTCAGAATCAACTTCGTAATATGAACATGGACAACCTGCAACTGGCCACATCCCACGCAGAGAGTTTCTCGGATTAGAGATCAGCTTGCAGCCTATTGGAGATGTCATTAGTGACCAAGGAGCTTGTAACCACAACCCCAAATGGGTTTCCAACATATTTTGGATTTCTTTTTGTACAAGGAGTGTGCAAGAAGCAAGTTACCCAGTTTGATAAGTTATGGGTAGATTACTATGAAGAATCTAGACTTGCAGGCCAACATAAGAGATTAATTGTCAATGAAGAGGAATCACTTACAGCTCAAAAGAACAAAAAGAAGTTCCTTCAGAAGAACACAATAAGGAAGCTAACTCCATAATGGGGCCCAGATAAGAAGAGAGAGATGTTTCAAAGATTAGATGCCACAACCGGCTGCAAATTGGGACACTTTTCTTATGACTGCCCTCAAGGAAAAGGGAAAGAAAGCATCACACATGTGATAGAGGAAGAGGAATCTCCTCCCCTCAAAGAAAGCTTTAGCAAAAATTATGGATTGCACCCTGGTTGAAGATAATTGATTTGAAGAAAGATAGCAAATGGTGGAGTTCATGGAGCCTCCCACACAAAACAAAAAGATAAGTATTCATGTTTATTTCTATTATCTTGTTTATATCTTCAATACTTTATCATTACAGTTAGATTTTTTTGAGAATGTTAATTAACCTCATTTTACTTTAGTGTTTATGCAGAGTTTTGAAGGAAGTATCAAAGAAGAGGATGAAGAAAGAGATAACATATTTATTTCATAACGATCACTCAAGTGAGAGGACAAAGGCGCATAATAAAGTAAGTTTACAAGTCTTAGAAGAAACAACTTATGTCGTGAATTGCATAAGTTAGACAACATGACAAGGATGTATGATATGGTGAAAGTCAATGAAGACTAGACAATATCTGATATTCATATTTAGGAGCAGGAGGCTCCTAAACATGTAGAACAAAAAATATTCAAGATGAAGAAAAGATGGATACTCAAATATAGTGGATGAGATGCGTAACTGTGCTGCTCTAGTACCATTCTTATAGATGCAAATGGAGCAGGTTGATCCAATATGAAGACGTAAAGAGCAAAAATATTCAAACTCAAGAAGGTACCTAGGATATTAAAGAAGAAAACTTAAAGGATGATGATTAGAAGCTATTAGCATGGTGCAAGAGGGAGCCAAGTGTCTCTGAGTTTGAAATGAAAGATCTAGGATTGACGTAGTTAGAAAAAATTGCATGGATGGTGCCCGTGATATTTTGATCAAGATAGGAAATCGCAATTTAGTAGCGGATGGTGCCCGATATTTTACCAAGATGATATCTATCCAAGATGGATGTTGCTCAGATATTTTGATCAAGATGAGATCTATCCAGTAGATGGATGGATGGTGCCCAACATGTGGGTAGCATGGTATTATACCATTGAAAGATTTTGGACCATAACATTTTCTTTTAGATCCCATAGCTAGACCTTTGTAGAGAAGAAAGAGAAGATACCTTTGTAGAGAAGGAATGAGCAATCCCCTAGGTATACCTTCGCAGAGAAGGAAGAGACCTTTGTAGAGAAGGGAATGAGAAATTTTCCAAAGTTGGCCCTTGTCCAAGTGTTGGAGTTTTGGATACTCTAATACCCCAGAGGGGTGTGACCACCCTCAGAGAGAGGAATGTGGATGTTTCTCCGCGGTCAAGCATATACTTCCTCTAGCCAAGGATTGAGTATTCGAACAAAACCCTTGACCATGTGGAATGGTTAGTTGGCTATTGAGGTTTGTGTTGTGATCCTCCACGGATCATGGAAAGGGAGTCTAGTCTGACTGTGTTAGAATCTTAGCTTCTCTAGTTCATGGGATGACTAGGAGTGAAGCTATGGTAGTAGTCCTCCCAAATGGATGGGTGTGAGATAGAGGACTACAAGATAAGGGAGAACACAAAAGGAATGGAAAAACTCATAGGACATCTTTGTGTGAAGATAAGAAAGAAGCATCTTCAGATGAAGACGAAAAGAAAGAAAGAGAGTATCTTTTGTGTGAATATAAAGAGAGAAAAAAATTTCATGATTTATAGATATGCCAGCCAATGATCATGATGCCATATGACCAAGTGGAAGATATTGATGCCTTCTTGTTATCCAAATTAATGATGTTGCCTAGTTGATGATGTTGCCTAGATGATAATGTTATCTTATGGATGTCAGCTAATGCACCATGTTGACATCCGGAAGGACCTCACAAAAAATAAAGAATATCCTTCTTGTTAAGAGGGAGTGTTAAAATAATATTGTGTAAATGCAAACAATATTCTTATCCCCTTATGTGGATAAAGATAAAATATATTTATTATTGATTAGACTCAATTTTGCATTTTGTGGATTGATCATGTCCGCCATTGTAATTGACAAATCCCCTTTTGTATTTGTTCAAACCCTAATTGTAATAGGCTAAAATAAGAAGTCATCCCCTAATATACAAAGAGGCCCCATAATATATTAAAGGTGGTTATAACCACCTTAAGAAGAAGTCAGCCTTGCTGCTGAAGAGATTAATTTCCACACAATTGTATAAATAAGAGAGGCCAATGCCTCATTTTGACACACACACACTCTCTACCCATCTAGTGCACACATTTTGAAGGAAGTCGCAGCTTGTTGGTTACCGTGGAAGAAGGAAGAGAGAGAGGCATTAGCCGTTGTTGGATATCTTCAGCGTTTGGTTCATTATCTGCATTACTACTATCTATATTAAGGAAGTTTTGCTTGTTTTTATTCCCCTTGAGGGTTTCCCGTGATAAATGATTCTGCATCTATGATTGTGTTTCTCCCAAAGGATCCGCTCTATGCTATTGTTATCTAGTAAACGGAAGTAACCTAATAATAGCATAAAATTTAACAAAATGTATATCAATAGCAAGAAAAGTATAAATCATTCACACTCCTTTTGCAAAAGGGTTCTTCTCTTTGGTTTTGATTCAAGGAGAGAAGAATATGAGATAAAATAGGATTTAGAGATATACACTACTACTCTAGGTATGGATGTCAATTATAAAAATATCTCTATTTATTTTAGTGGCCTTTCCCAAAGGCTACAATGGGAGTTAATGAATAAATTAGACTAAAAAATTGTAGATCTCAATGCCAATATGAAATATCTTGGTTTTGTTCTTAAACCTAATGCACATGGATTTGAATATTTTCTTTGGTTATATGAGCAGTTTGAAAAAAGGATCTTTGGATGGTGTTCTTGTTGAATTTCCTTAGGGTTGAGGTTAACCCATATAAAATGTGTTCTTGAGGATGCCCTAATGTAGTGGTACTCTTTATTTTATAGTATGTAAGGTCCAACCTTACCTACCAACCTCGTATAAAGAAACTAAATTCATCATAGGGAATTGTTTTTTTTAGTTATGATCCCAGAAGTTGCATAATAAACATAACATCTTCCATCTTGAATGGTCAATAGACATATACATTCCATTCATATCATTATGTGAATTGGGTATATAACATAAGAGATAACTCAAAAAAGGACCATCCCCCTTCATCTTTATATAAACCACTCATACATATAAACCATAAACAAGACATCAATTCCTACAATATAATGTTGCTAATTATATTAAAGTTTTCTCATGTAACCATCCATGTGTTTATTAATTAAAATTTCTACAATGTAAAGGCCATGAAATCTCAAAAACTAATAGTTGTTTTCTTAAGCTTAAGAACTATTACTAACCATATCCATGTTTACATGTTTATGCAACTACATACATATACAACCTATTGTCAAGAAGTTATCATATCCATTCAAGATAATGATGAATATATAATAATTTCTTCATGCATTTACATATTAATATGCAACCATGAGTTTGAATGTCATTTAGTTTATTATTAGTAAGGACTATGCTTATGTCTTAAATAGTCATGATGGAAACCATAAACAAAATACTAAAGTAGTTATCTTTAACACTACATACTAATATATATACCATATTTCTAAATCAAATACAAATAAACTAATAGTACAACTACAATCATTGAGGCCTTTAATTAAACACATTGTTCCTTTTCTTTCTATCACATAATAATAGTGAAACTTGTATTAACTAAGTTTTTTCCAAATTCAGGTCACATAAGCCAACCCAAAGACTAAAGGTGAGGCTTGCAAAACCACCCAGATCATAGATTCAAGTTTGAAAAGGTAAGTTTTTGTAATAAAAATGGGGGTTCCAGGTCCAAGTGGCACAGATACCCCGAAAAGTTAATCAAATTAGTCACAGAACTACTCATAATTTTGATTCTTTGATTTACATGAAGTTCATATTTTTGAACTTTATCTCTCCTGTGGATTATGTCAAACACATGGCATGCATCCTTTAAAATTATAGTTTTATGCAGAAACCTACAGCCATATGATGAATTACCTTGTGATAATTTAATCAAAACAATGACTCAAGGTTTTAGGGAGAATGTTTTTTCCCCACAATGGTGCCTGCACTTATTAAAAATGGTCTAGATCACAAAATCAACCCGAAAAAACACTTTATTTGGAATCGAAATAGGGGTTCTAGGCCCATATGGCACAGATACCCTCAAAAGTTGCGCTGGTTTGCAATAGAGATACCCCAAAAACCCGAAGTTAAAAAAAACAAATAGATAAACTCATAAATCTATTGTTTAAATTCCATGAATTAAATTACACAAATTCTTTCATATTTAATCTACATAAATTAATTCCTATTCATGATAAAATTGTAAACTACATAAAAAAATTGTGGAATTCTAAAGACAGAGTTACCATTACAAGAAGAAATAACACAACTCCCTCAACTATTTATGGTTTTAAAATCCTGGAAGTAGATTTACCCTCATCACTGCCATACAATTGGTTAATCTACTTATAGAATAACATTCATCCACAACTAATCCAAGTTATTAAATTCCCTTATATATGAACTCAAAATAAAACATGCTAAATAATAACAAATAAACATAATAATGGTAATGCATTTAACTAGTAAGAACCAAGAATTTTTTCCATCAAGAATTTAATCAATGCTCAAATTAATTTCACATGAAAAAGTGAAAATTTTACCTAATACCAATTTATGTTCCCTCTTCCCCAGCTTCCTTTAAAACTCCCAAATACTACCCGATTTTTCCAGCCAACCTTATCCAGGGAGAACTTCTCCCCATGGAACCCCTGAAATAAAGAGTTGATCGGATTTAATGAGAAGAACAAAATGAATATAGATTATTAAAATATTCTTAACACAAAATAACAGAGATAAAATAAAACGGGTTTTCTATTCAATAAGGAAATAAGCTAAAACTGTAAAATGCAGCAGAAAACAAGCTTGCTGGAATGGTCGTGACTTATCTCTAAGAAAAGACATGACAATTGAGCTCATTTGCAAGAAGAAGGTTACAATGAGGCTCTGAAGACCTTTTACAATAAACAGGAACGTCAAAAACCCTACACATCCAAAAAACTAACCCTAGGAGATGAAACACCAAAAGTCATGTGGGCCCCGTTTGGGTAAGTTAGTACATCAACTTCTTGGGGTCGTAACTTTTGCATACGATCTACATTTTAGGCACACGATATCCCATTGGAAAGGTATAACTAAGAAGAAATTTTTTTAATTGGCCCAGGGCAATGCTTATGGCAGTCCCCTGGGCATAAGCATTGCCCTGGGCCCCAAATCCCCAAAAAATGTCGTTTAGGGCCTCAAAACGGACTTGGAAGTTTGGAACTCGAAAAACTGTTGAAAAAATCCGAAGGTGGAAAACTGTTTTACGAGTCAGTGGAATAGGTGGGTGGCCACTGATTTCCATTGGGATCAATCCTCCCTCCTTAGGAAGCAATGGTATCCATTGCATTGAGTTCCCCCATCAAATGAGGAAATTTCTACTGAATTTGGCCTCGGGTGAGCCACTTGCCTTGGTGCAAGCGCTTCCCTGCTTTAATGACTCGATAAAGATGGATCCTTTAATGTTGAGTTCCCTTGATTTGTGTGTGTCCAGAATCTGATCACTGGATTCATTTTTCATGCAGTCAGGGTTGAGCTCTGTTGGTGTCAATTTCTTTGTTATCTTTGAGGTGTCCAATAATGGTGGGAAATATTTCCGAAGGAGAGCCACATTGAAGAATGGATGCAGACCAAGGAAGGGGGAAATGTTGAGCTCAAAATAATTGTCACACGCAACCTTGGTGATGGTGTACGACCCATAATGAAGTGGGAGAAGCTTTCGATGGGGCCGTGCAAGGCATTCTTTCTGAAAATGCAACCAAACTTTGTCTCTGACCTAAAACTTATGTGGCACCCGATGTTGATCATGGTGCTTCTTGTACTTGGCATTAGACATTTGTAGAATATCTTGAACCTATTGGTGGATGTGACAGATACTCTCAATGAACCAAGTGGATTTGTTAGATTCTAGTGGAGCAGGGGACAAGTCGGTTGAGGTGGTTGCCAGGAGTAGTGCAACTTGCATGGGGCCCAATGATTGGAATCCCAACCCCACCTGAAAGGGGTTGTGGCCATTTAAGGTATGTAGGGCTCAGTTGTAGTTATCCTGGACATAAGGAAGACTCCCATCCCATGTGAAAGGGTGTTTGTAATTGCACATGCAGAGGATATGTACAACCATCTGATTGACAACCTCAGTTTGGCCATCTATCTGGGGGTGGAAGAAAGTGGATTTGGTGAGCTTGGTATCCAATAGTGACCAGAGGCTTGACCATAATGAGTTGAGGAAATGAATATCACAGTCCGAGATAATGGTTTGTGGGATCCCAAAATGTACCCATACTCATTCAAATAATATCTTGATAGTGGCTTATGTTGTGATGTTCTTCTTGCAGGCGACTAGAATCGCCATCTTAGAAAAGCAATCAACAACCATAAAAACACAGTCATTTCCCCTCTTGGTAGACGGGAGGCTCGACATGTAGTCCATTGAGATGGATTCCCATGGCTTGTTAGGAGCAGGAAGAGGGGTGTACAAGCCTTGTTTTTTAGTGGTCGGTTTGGCAATAGCGCATGCGATGCAGGACCTAATATACTTGTCGACATCTTGTCAAAGTTTCCTCCAGTAGAAATGTTTCTGCAACACTGCCACTATATTTTCAACGACAAAGTGTCCTACAACCTGATTGTAGTGAGCTTCCAAAATTAGCTTCACGTGCTCGCTTGATAGAACGCAGATGTTGCCTAGATGACACAACATCCCATCCTGAAGATGAAAATTAATGACTACTGATTTGGTTCCCAACATTTGGTAGGTGTTGGAGAAGTCAACGTCTGTCTCGTAGAGGTGGGGCCATCCAAAGGTCTCATGGCTGCAAGAGTCTAGAACTGGTGATTGTTGCGACTGGAGGTCGGATGAGGTAGTCAACAACTCGATTGGTACTTCCTATTTTATAATTGATGTTGAGGTGGAACTACTATAAGTATGTTGACCACTTCTGATGGAGGTCATTATGCAATTTTCATTGGGTCTGCATGAAATTTAGTGGCTTGTGATCAGTGTGGATGACTATCTCCTTCCCAAGAATGTAATGTCTCCACTAGTGGTAGAATTGCCCAATGGATTACATTTCTTTGTCATAAGTAGGGTACTTATAGACAACATCTGATAGTGTGTCACTATGATATGCCATGGGATGGTCGTGTTGAGTGAGAACAACATCCACATCATAGTCTAAGGAATTTGTCTCGATCTCAAAGAGATGTTGCAGGTTTGGTAATGAAAGTAACAAGGATGAGCACAAATGATTCTTAAATTCATGGAAGGCTTGTTTTTTGGATAGGACCCACACAAAGTTTTCCTTACCGCCAACCTTGGTTAGTTGGTTGAGGGCCCATGCGATATGAGATAATCCTAGCATGAACCTGCGATAGAAATTGGTGAGGCCCAAGAAGCTCCGAAGTTGAGTGATTGTGGTTGGGGATGGCCAGTCACGGATGACCTAGATCTTGGTTGTATCCACATGCATACCATGTTGATCAATGATTTAACCTAAGTAATGGACCATGTCCATGTCGAAGGAGCATTTTTCCAAGTTTGCATATATTTTGTGTTGTCGTAGGGTGTGAAAAACATACTAAATATGTTGCAAGTGTTCCTCCCAAATCTTTTTGTCAATGAGGATGTCATCTAGATACACCACTACAAACTTTCTGGTGAAAGGTCATAGGATATCGTCCATCATTCTCATAAAAGTTGTTGGATCATTTTTCAAACCAAAGGGCATGAACAACCATTCAAAAATACCTTCTTTTGACTTGAAGGTTTTCTTCCATACATTTGTATGTTCTATTGGGACCTAGTGGTATCTAGACTTCATATCAATATTACTGAAGTATTTCCCCCCCATGATATGATCATGAAGGTCGTCATTTCAGGAAACCATGTACTAGTTTTAGACTGTGATTTTATTCAGGGCCCGGTAATCAATCCATAGTTGCTAGGTCCCGTCTTTCTTCTGCACCAACACGATTAGGCTCCCACAAGGCGATGAGCTAGGAAAGATGTGCCCCTTCTGGAGTAGTTTTTGGATCTACCTCTTGATCTCCCCATTTTCTAATAGAGAGAAGTGGTAGACTATCCCATTGGGTAGCAGTGTGCCTGGGGTGAGATCGATGGGATGCTTGACCTGGAAGTGCAGAGGTACCCCGGTAGGAGAGGAGAATAGAGTTGAGTATTATTCCATGACCTTATCCACTTTCTTATGTTGTGTAGAGAGATCGGTCGTGAAGGCCCTGTATGTGGCTGCGATCTTTCGCTCTCTCTGAGAAAAAATCACAAAGAAGACAATTTTCCTGGTCTCAGAGATGACCTTCCTGCATTGCTTGGAAGATATCAAGAAAATATCACTAGGAGGGATTGCCTCAGGTATCATGTACAATTTCTTGTTCAAAGTAATAATAACACTACAAGTCCTAGACTCATATACACCATGATGTTTCCATAAATAAGGTTGGCCCAAAACAACATTACAAACTTCGAGAGGAGAAACATCACACAATACCTCGTGTTTGTAGGGCTTTATGTCTTACGACAGTTGATACTTTTGGCTGATGCGGGGATCTCTTCCTTGGCAGAGCCATCCAATGATGTAGGGTTGTGGGTGTGGCATTGTTAACAGAGCCAACCGCTTGATGACCTCTGTAGATATGAGGTTCTTATGGCTACCGCTATCAATGATCAAGTGTAGTGGGGTGCCTTTTATCCACATATGTGAATGGAAGAAGTGATCTCCTTCTTCTGGCTCATCTGGTTCACCAGGATGAAGCTTGGTGGTAGCAATGGTGGCACTGGGTTTCGCTTCATTGATCTGTCCTCCCCTTTTTGGTTCTGACTTAGAGTCAGAACCTTCATATGATTTAGAGGCTTTCATTTCAGCCAACAATGACTTCTTTGAGCAGTGGTCAGCAGTGTTATGCCAAGGGATCTTATGGAAGTCGTACCACTTCCAGGTATCTTTATTTGTCTTTATGGTGTCCTTATTTTCTTGCGGCTTGGATTGGTTTTCCTAATACTGTCCATCTTTTCTCTGTCCTTTGTTGTGCGGGTTGCGATTGCCCTTTCCTTCTTTTTCTGTGAGGGGTTCCCAGGCCCAAATTGTCACATCTTTTGTTTGAGCCTCTGCTCAATTTTAATGGCATATCGTTAGGTCACGCCAAAGGATGAGATGTCCAAAAATTCCATTTCGATTTAGATGTATCTATGTATAGAACCATGATACTTGAGAACCATATTTCTCTCTGAATCTTTGATACCCATCTTGGTGTGCAAGGTATGGAAGATATTTGTGAACTCTGGCACTGCTTGGTCTCTTTCTTGGTGCAGTTTGGTCCATTTGGTATACAAGTCATCATAACTTCCAACAGGGTAGTATTGTTCCTTAATCTCATCCCCGAAGGATTCCCAAGTGGCTGTGACTGTAAATAATGAGGGTTCCTCTATTTCCTTTTTCTCACATAAAGTTTCCCACCAATCTTTGACATGGGGAACAACTTTGAGGAGAAAAAAAGTAATATTTTCTCTATTCGAACAGTTATGGATAGAAAAATAACCTTCTAGTACATTCAACCACTTGTCTACAACATATCTGTCTATCTAACCTTCAAATATAGGAATATATAAGTTGATTTTTACCTTGAAGGGGGTCGTGCCTCCGCTTGAGGAAGATGCGTCACCTGTTCATAGTCGCCGAAAGATTTGCATGAAACTATCCATTATCTTATTCCTCTGTTGTGTGAGGGATTCTTCAAGAAACATTTTGAAAGGATATTCTGTCCCATCATTTTTTTTCTCCTTCCATGGGATGTCTCTTGGGCGTGCGAGAGATTTTTTCCTCGAGAGAAACAAGCTCGAGACCCAATTCTTTGTACCTTGACCTCGTTGGGGACATGAATTAAGATGAAAAGGAGAAGACCGCTCTGATACCACTTATCTGAATTTTATGAGAATAATGAAATGAATACAGATTATTAAAATATTCTTAATACAAAATAATAGAGATACAGTAAAACTGGTTTTTTATTCAATAAGGAAATAAGTTGAAACTGTAAAATGTAGTGGAAAACAAGCTTGCTGGAATGGTCGCTACTTATCTCTAAGAAGATATATGACAGCTGCCCTCATTCGCAAGAAGAGGGTTACAATGAGGCTCTAAAGGCATTTTATAGTAAACAAGAATGTCAAAAACCCTATACATCCAAAATCTAACCCTAGGAGATGAAGCGTCATAAGTCATGTGGGCCCCATTTGGGTAAGTTAGTACATCAACTTTCTGGGGTTGTAACTTTTTCATAAGATCTTTTTTATAGGTGCACGATAGCCTGTTGGAAAGGCTTATCCGAGTATAAATTTTTTTGAATGGCCTAGGGTAGTGCCTTCAGCAGTCCCCTGGGCCCCAAATCTACAAAAACCATTGTTTAGGTCCTCAAAACGGCCATGGAAGTTTGGAACCCGAAAAAATCCCAAGGTGGAAAAAACAATTTCGAGCCAGTGGAATAGGTGGGTGGCCACCGATATCCACCTGGGTCAAGAGCTCACAAACCCCTCCTGAATGAATAAATGATACATAGGAAATTCTTACTCCTAACACCACTCAGATCACCCTCAACCCAAGAAAGACTACTTAGATAACTAATTTAGAATTTCCCAAAGCCAACAACATCTAGGTACTCTCCAGGTCACACCCCCCACCATTGGGTTCCTTCCTTATTTATATGTTTTAAGTGGGGTGACACCTCACCCTCATGCAAAATTCCAATATTTATCTAATTCCCAAAAATACTTATTATTCATCACCTTCCTTTTGAGGTGGCACTCCCAGAATTTTCTTATTAATTAAATTACCTAAACTACTATAATATTCATCATTCCATGTGTCTTATTATATTATTTTCCATTTATTAATATTTTTTTAAATAAGTAATTTTCCCCTTTTATTAAAATAGCATTTGTTTATTTAAAATCCCTTCAAAGTGGGTGGTTTGAAATTAAATTGATTTGAGATTTAACTTAATTTTTTTCACTTGGTTGATTGGTGTCCCTAAGTGGTGTTTTCTCTATGGGAGAATAGGGATTCCACACCCCTATTTTTCACCCTCCAGACCCATTAAGACTCTACGTCCTTTCTCTACAACTAGGACTCCATGCTCTAGTAGATTTAGGACTCCACACGCTGATATATACCATAGATCCAAGACTATATGTATTGATCTTCGATGGATTTAGGACTTTGTTCCCTAACCTCCATGGATCCTCATATATTCTTCTTGAAATTCCATGTTTCACTTCTGGGTGTTGGTTGTGAGATCTTACCATTTGATGGTCTTATTGGAAAGATCTTGATTTCCTAGACCTACACACACCATAGCCTTAAAGATTAAAATCATCAAATAAAATTCATAATGAATTACATTAATCACATTTTAACCAATGTGTACATTACCTCCATGGTCATTTCTGATCTATGTTTCCTTGTTAGTAGTAACTAAGTTCCCTTCCAAATCATGCTCATTACAAGGTTAGGTGTAGATAAACATGTAAAGCATGCATCTTTATGTAAATCACATCAGCTATGTGTTACACATAACAATGTTCATCCATATCACAAACATATATACTAATCCATATCATTAACTTGATGCAGGAAACAATAAGCATACATAAACATATTCCTAAATAAAATTGATTTGATACACATAATCAAATATACTAACATTCATAAGACGAGACACATTCATATATATAATATAGGCATATACATATTAGTGTTCACATGTAAAGTGACGCCACCAGGTCCATAATATATAAGTTGGGCATACATAAACCATCAAAATCACCCTCTTTGGGTGTCACAAATCCATACTAGCCAAGATAGACAAGGTCCATAGTATATAAGTCTGACATACATAAACCATCAAAATCACCCTCTTTGGGTATCACAAAACTATATTATCCAAGATGGGACACTACATAGTCCTATGTAGATCCTTGGAAAAATTATTAATATATCTTTTCATATTTTATGGAGAGGTAATAAGAATAAGATTTCAACACCCTGAGTTAAATGGAAATGGACTAAAATCCTAAGTTACTAGGGGGACATAGATTAAAAACATTCATAAATTTTGTAGGTCATTCACTACAAAATGTATTTGGAGGTTGATAATCATGGGTAGTCTCTGGATAAAGGTGATGTATGTTAAATATTTAGCACCTCTTTCCATTCAATATTAGACTATGCATCCCACAATGCATATCTCCATTGCATCAATTATTTGGAAATGTCTTGTTTTGGATTTTTCTATAGTTGAGAAACAATTATATTGGGAGGTGGGGAATGATAAGTGTATGATACAAGGTTTTTATATTTGGGTTTGTTGTAATAGTTAATTCACAATATTAATGTAAAAACTTAATTTCCTTACACTGTAGGACATTTTCGCTTTAAATGTTGTGAATATTGGCTTTGATATGTGGTAGAAGGGATACAAAGGAAATGGTTTTCTTGGATTGGATAGTCATCTACCTACAATACGTGAATCTTTCACCCTAATATTATAAAGGGAAATTTGTATACTCAAGAGGGAAGACAATTCACTAATATGGTCTAAAAATCCTATAGGAGGGAATATACTACAAAATTGGGAGACATTGCTAGCTTCCTTGAAAACCAAAATGACATTCACTCACATAGTATTTACCAAATGTTCGGGGTGAACCCCCGTGTATTTTGTAAACATTCCCCTTTGTAATGTGTAATGGTTTGAATCCTAACTACTCATGGTATGAAACACATACATCCCTTGGATTTTCCTTTGTAAGGATATCAACTGACTGATTATTCGTTTTGTATCATTGTAGTGAAATTTCTCCTTCTTGTATGCAATTTATAATGAAGTGAGAATGAATATCTATAGTTTATTTCTTCTATATAAAAAAATTATTATTCACTAACCAAATGGTATTTGATGGGTGCTCAAATTGACATATTTTTGGCACTCAATATTCCATTTCAATACTTATTCATATACATTTTTTAGGAGATTATTAGTTTTCATGCTAAGAATGATTTACAAGAACAAAGCAACACAAGAACCTTCCCAACATGAGAGTTGCAATTTTTTTTAAAGTGTAGTTGTTACAACTATGGTCGTTGTTGCAACTCTCATTGCTACAACTCCAAGTGTTGAAACTCTGATCGTTGCTACAACCCATGCAAATGCAACTCCTAGTGTTGCAACTGTCACTGCAAATAGTTGTTGCAACTTCGTAATATCTCATCGATCAACCACATGACCATCACCAGGGATCGTCCATTCAACCAACAACCACTCATAAAAATGAAAAGGGAAATTCGGTGCTAGTATGGAATGGAAAACTCAACTACCACCTGTCGTGGTCGATCTTATTCAACATGCACATGATTTTTCCCTCTTTTGGAAAAGACAATGTAACAAGATGAGACAGTATGATTCTCATGGATGTCCATCAATTTTCTTAGATCATCTAGGAAGTAGTCATTTTGTATAAATACACCCACTCTCTCTGACCTGCGGGAAGAAATATATTTAGCAGAAATTTTGTAAGGAAGATTTGTGTTGATCCACCTACTTTTGTTTATTAAAATGTATGTTTCGTTCTTGTTTAATTAATGGTGCATTAAGAGTTTAGTGCCTGTTGCATTCTTAGACCAATTCCTTGTCTAAAAAGGTAGGTCCCCTTCCTTAGCTTGGTACTATATATATCTTGTATAGCTTGTATAAGTATTCATAGTTCCAATTCTATCCTCTTATTTATTTCCAGCAATTCCTTCATTAACATTTCATTGTTCTACATTATTCTATATTTTGATTTTTGAATGCTAACATTTCAAGGTAGTGATATTTGATTGGTGAGCGAGTAGTTTTCGTTTCTCTTCCTTATTTATTTCCAACAATTCCTCTATAAAACATTGTGCTACAACTTTGGTGTTTTCTCATTGTTGTAACTCTATCGTGGCAACTTTATGCTAACATTTTAGAAATTTTATTTGGATTGGTTAAAGAGTGCTTGTATCATTTTTCATTTATTTCCATTTATTTCCAACAATTCCTCTATTTAACTTTGTTGTAGCATTAATATTTCCTTGTTGTCATTCTGGTTGTTGTGGTTTGTGTCATTATAACTCATGCTGTTGTGACTCTTGTTGCTGCAAATATTTTTGTTGAAAGTCTAGCTACTGAAATTCCCATTGTTGCAACTCTCACTACTACAACATTGCATCTAGATTTCTAATTAACAATTGTGTGATTTTCCAATTAAGATAGCTTATTTTCCTTGTGTACAATAATAGTTTGGTTTGATTCTTATACTTTGAGGTGCTTGATCCATAACATAGTTATCACAATAATGAAAATCAATTTAATTCTTGGACAAGTCACCTTTACTTTCTTGCAAGAGTGATTTACTTTTCCGCAAGTGTGATTTACTTTTCTACAAGGGTGATTTACTTTTTCGCAAGTGTGATTTACTTTCTTGCAAGAGTTATTGACTTTTCCTCAAGTGTAATTTACTTTCTTGCCAGAGTTATTTACTTTTCCTCAATTGTGATTTAATTTACTACAAGAGTGATTTACTTTTTTGTAAGTGTTATTTACTTTCCTACAAGAATGATTTATTTTTTTGCAACTATGATTTACTTTCTGCAAGTGTGTCATTTAATTTCCTGCAATGTGTGCTTTCACTTGTGCAAGTATGGATTTGAAGTAGTTTAATTCAATGAATTTCTTAAGAATTTTGGTATCTTTCCTTTTGACAGTCACTCAAAATTACTACAACTCATTAGAAATTACAACATTATACTTGCATATATGGTGCATCACAATTTATAAGTGAAATATGACCTCAAATTGATAATTAAATGCACAACTCTTCAATTTCCTACTAAATTAGTGGCAGTGGTGAAAATGAATGTTGAGTTACTTCACACACACTTGGGATTTTATTTTCCTAAAGGTTTTTCCTATATTTATTAGTCTTTATCCGGTCTCCTAAAGTTTAGAGAGAATAATCCCCTAGAGGAATATTCATTGATTTTCATGGGTTTGATGACGCTAGTTGAGTGTAGTCTAGATACTGCATTGGTTTGTCACCATGAAACATTGGGACATCACCAGCTAATAGGAATTATCCTTGGGATCACATCACCATATTTGTGAATTACCCATGATTCCTTGATATTCTCCTCACTTCACTATGTTTAATGGGTTCTTGGTGGTAGATTAGTTAACTTAACTAGGTGGCAGTTCACTCTCGTAATTTCCCGAAATACTAGACTAGGTGGAAGTTCACTGTCGTAACTATTGGTGTGTGTTCATATCACTCTATACCACAAATATGGCACATTGGATTCTCCTCTAGTGCGTATTATTTGAGTTATATAGGTATATCATGTGTAAATTATTCATTATTCATTTATGGTTGTCAAATTCTTCCATTCTTTCTCTCTTAGCTCTTCTTTTCTCGTTTTTTCTCTCTACAGAGTATTATTGGTGTGTATATATATATATGTATTATTATTGGTATCAACACATTTGGTTAGTCAATGGATTGGAATAGTTCTAGGAAAATCTACACCAAATTATTTTTGGTACCAAAGATTGAAGGCAATGAAAATAAGATTTGCAAAGAATTCATTCTTACACCTTACAATTACTTTTCATGGAGGAGAGAATAATCATGCATATAAGAACTAGAGGATTCTTGGTTTAACCTTGAATACAAGTATATAGCATCAATATACAAAATCAAATTATCTAAATCAAATGGATGAAGCATTCATAACAATTTGTAGTCTCATCTCTCCTGATCTCCTTTTTCACATATCTTCTTGTAAAATACAATGAATCCTGGACCACCTTGGAAGGTCTCTTTTGAAAATAGGACTATATTAGGGGACACATGATTGAGGTGTAATTTCTCACGTTGGATCGAAAAATATTCAACAATCTCCAAGATTTCTTTACAAAATGCAAAGGTTTCCTGTTGCAACTCAAAGCTTGTGGGGTTGATAAATTTAAGGAAGAGAAAAAAATGGTTCTCCTGAATTCTCTCCAAACTTGTTCCTAAATTATTTTTGTTCATATCCACATTCCATTCAATCAAATTCACCTCTGGAGCCCACTGGGAATATGCCTTATCTTGAGGGTCCTTCGAAACATTGACTGAGAAAACAAGATCATAAACATGGGAAAATCAATGGCCCAAAGGTTGCATGCACTTACTGTACAATATGGAATCCATGAATATCATAAATATAAATATAAATAAGAATTAAAGATCATGCAAATTTGAATAAGGAAGGGTACTCAAAACCTTTTGTCGATGCCTCTGGATCAAAGGTGGAAATGGAAAGAAAATGGGAGAAATGCATAAAGGATTCCATCAGAATCCACATGCATGCAAAAAATAGATCTAATGGCTCCGATACTTCATAAAAATAACAGCGGATACCTCTCTAAAATTTGACAAGAAGAATAAGCTAGAAGATCAAAATCCCAAGAGAGACAATTCTAGCCATGCCTTGATTACCATCAACTCCTCTCCCAATTCTTGGATTGTGGGTTAGGAGCATCACATTACATGGCTGCCACAAAAGAAATTATATTATTCATTGGATGCATGAAAAGTTCCTCATATTATGATGGGGGAAAACTCTCGAGTCGAGGGTCGGTAAAGGAAGGATTGAACTCACCGATAGAAGCTTCGAAGAATGTGCTTCCTGTTCCCAAAATTTCCATCAATATTCTCTCCATGTATAAGATGATGAATTACAACACCAAAAATAAATTTACATTCACACCTAATGTAGTGGACATCTATGATATGCAAACCAATTCAGGGTTGTTACCCAGTGGGGTAAATCATCAATCTAGATTGTATACAATTTCTAAATTTATTGAATCAGATTTTGCTTTACTGTTGCTTACCCATGCTAATGAAGTAGTAGGATATGGCACGAAGGTTCGGAGCATTTGAATTTCAGATATATATGGAAACAACTCCAGCAAGAAAACATTTGGTTGATGGTCTGCAGGAAATTCATTTCTCAAAGGAATGCTGTGAGGGTTGTGTTCTTGAAAACACCCTCAAGAGAAATAATCAACAAAAGGAAAAGGGCTTCAGAGAGCTCCCTTTCCTTTATATTTGATCATAGTGACCTCATGGGCCTATTTCCGCATCCGTCAATTAGAAAATAAAGGTATGTTCTCCTTGTTGTTGATGATTTCTCATGTTTCCACATGGATTTACTTTCTCGAGGAAAAATGAGAGGTGCTTCAACACCTCAAATATTCAAAGCCATGATTGACATACAGTTAGGAAAGAAAACCAAAGTCCTATGAACTGATAATGGAAGATTATGTCAACCTTGAGATCCAAAA
This sequence comes from Picea sitchensis, assembly GCA_010110895.2. Taxonomy (NCBI): domain Eukaryota; kingdom Viridiplantae; phylum Streptophyta; class Pinopsida; order Pinales; family Pinaceae; genus Picea; species Picea sitchensis. The sequence continues at coordinate 70,699 of SNQJ01S0007860.1, read as the reverse complement.
TATTTTTCATAGAGGTAGGGATTCAATTTCAGCTACCATGAGTTACATACTCTCTTGACAAAACAAAGTTGTTGAGAGGGAAAAAAGATCTAAAGAGATGGCATCTTGCATTCGAGGCAAATTCACTACCACCGAGACTATGGGATGAAGAACTTAATTTTTCAAACTACATCCGAAAACAAATCTCCCCATAAATCTGTTAAGAGTTAAGACCCCCTCTGAGGCTTGGAGAGGACTCAAACAGGAAGTGAACCACTTTCGCATTTTCAGTTCACATGCATGGGCCATGTTTCCCTCTGAGAAGAGGAAGGCAAGTGATCCACGGAGAATAGAGTGTATCTTTGTTGCGTTTTGATGGTGTGAGGGATATAGACTTATTGAGATTTCCTTAGACCGTCTCATGATTGAGGTAAAGTGTCCAATTGGAGGAAAGTTTCTCGCATGTACCTCAACAAATGCATGCACCTTTATTCTTCCACACATGCGATATGATGAGCATGCAAATGCCGATTCTTCTTTATATGAGAGTTTTGATTCATATGATTCCGATGATATAGATAAAGAGTCAATACAATCGAATGTAGAGTCAGTGCATCCATATGAATCACCGAGGAAACCCTGCTTGTGAGAGGCCCAGGTGGGCCCAAACTACTCTCTAGGATGTAGGGAATATTATTGGTTATCCAGCTGATACTGAAGTCAGTCAGATGAACCATCCTTTAGATCCATAGCCTTTTGGTGAGGCTACTAGAAATCCCTTTGGGAATCCACCATGTAGGAGGGAGTACAAATCTCTCCTAAAGAACTAGACTTGGGATCTGGTTCCCCTTCCTTACGGAAGGAAAAATGTTAGGTGAAGATGGGTCTAGGGATAAGAGTGTAACAAATGAACATATTAGCATATACAAAGCCATACTTGTTTCCAAAGGCTTTTCGGCGGTGCATGGCATTGACTATGATGATACCTTGGCAGTAGATGGATTCCATACGATTGGAACTTTCCATTCTGACAACCAAGGGATGGGAAGTCCATCAAATGGACATGAAGAATGCATTTCTTCTCAGTGATCTCTCTAAGGAGATCTATATGGAGCAACTCCAAGGATTTATGAAGGACTCATCTGCTGGTATGTTGAAGAGGTATATTTATAGCCCATAGAGAGTCTCTAATGGAGGTGTTGTTGAGATGGACTCCCTACTATTCTCCATGAGAACTTTAATGCGTTGTAAATGAAGACCTAGATGTCTGTTCTCAGGACAATTGATTCACTTCTATAGTTCTATATGTTGATGATCCTTTTATCACCGATTTCTCAACTTCAACGATTAATGTGAATTAGAAGTTTCTATATGAAAGGTTTTTGATGACGGACATGGAGTGCTACACTTCTTCCTTAGTTTCGATATTGGTATGCATCAGGAATCAAACTATCTCTGGACAAGTATGCTTGAGATCTCATTGAGAGATTTAACATGTGGGCGCAGAAGTCTACTCATAATCCTTTCCTATCATTATTCAAACTTGAGGATGGAAGGGACACTCCATTGGTTGACAACTCATTGTATGGAAGCCAGGATAGTGGGGAGCTTGTCATTTCTCACACACTCTAGAACAGACCTCTCCTATGTAGTTGTCCCTGAGTTTCTAGGTTGATGGGCAAGGTTGCATGAGCTTCATTGGAAGGTTTCAAAGCATATACTTTGATACATACAGGGCACCATGCCTTGGGGTTCATTATGGAAACAAACTCTACATTACATCTCAACGGTCTCACTGATTCTGACTGGGATGGAAATAACATTGATCACAAGTCCACAGCTAGTTACTCACTTAATTATTGGTTACGGGCCACCATCTGTGGTTGAGAAAGAAGAGGATACTATTGGGTATTTCTTGGTAGAAGAGTGAGATGGGTGAGTTATATAACCATTCATGATATGTGGCTACAAAATTTTATCTCAGCGAGATGGGCATTCCAATTTCAATACAGTTGATGGAGTCATTTGGTGTGATAACTAGAGCACTTTGAAGTTCTAAAGATCCACAGAGTACATCGGATGAATGGCATGTCGAGATCCCACATTACTACATGGGACTTATTTACCTTGGGGGGATCCTTCGACCTACAATTTTTCCTTCAACAAAACAAATTTCATACATCTTCTGGACCTTCACTGAGCAGAGTTCCATTCTTATGAAGTCGTCTTGGAATGAAAGGACACAGTTTCCTAGAAATTGTCAGTTCTTCTTTTTACATAAAATTGTACCTTGAGGGGTTTCCCATGGTTTCCCTCTTTCGTATTTTATTTAAGTGTAATATCTTTTGTATTTGGAATTTCTTGTAGCCTCGTTGTCGGGACCCGTCCTTTATTTTCACCATAGTGATGTTCAAGGGGGTTTAAAGTTACCTCACACACACCTAATATTTCTTTCCTAGGTTTTCCTATGTTTATTAGTCTTTATCCGTATTCTAAGTTTAGGGAGAATATTCTCCTACGTTTTCACTTTAGTTTGACTAGTTGAGTGGAGTCTAGATGCTGCATTGATTTTGTCACTATGAAACGGTGGGTTCATCACCAACTAATACACATTTCCCTTGGGATGACTAGAGCACATTACCCATGATTCCTAATCTCCTCCTCACTTCACTGTGTTTCGGTCAGTTAATTGAATACTGATAGACTAGTTAACTCAGCTAGGTGGCAGTTCACTCCCATAACTTCCCGAGAAACTAGGTTGGGTGAGTTCACTCCCAAAATTGTTGGTGTGTGTCCGTATCCTCCTATACCACCACTATGGTGCATTGGCTACCTCAGTGCATTGGTGGGGTTATAGGAAGTATATCATGTCAAATTATTCATTATTCATTACAGTTAATGAAATTCTTCCATTCTTTGTCTCTTGCTTATTCTTTCTCAATTTCTCTGCAAATGTGTGTGGTATTTTCTAGCTAGATCTAATTATGTGTAGGTTCAACACATTTACAAAAAGTGATTCAATATGTTTGTTATCAAAATGTATAATAGTAGATAACATGAATTCCTATTGCAAATATATTAAACATATTCATAGTCAAACTACTTAAAAACACACTAATGGTGTTTCTATGTGCTTTTCCTCTATGATAGAAAAAGAAATTGTCTACTTATTCTTCAAAATCAATAACATAATTCCATTCATAGGACTTCTAAAACAATATCATGTTGTTTTTTTTAAATCATATACTTAATATACTAATATGCAAATATTGTAATTATATGAATGTAAAAACATTACTCTCTCCAAACTCTCTATGTGTAATGAATTGCATGACCTTCCATTTCTCTTTATATGTCATATTACTCTCTTCTTTTCTCTCATATGAATTCATGTACATCTATCAAAAATATGGAAACAAGACTTACTATAAAAGTGATATATATCCTAGTATATGTAAGCTACATTAGCCTACCAACAAACCTCCAAAATTTACTTGCATCAAAGTTATTTCTCTAGTAAGTTATTCAATATGTTTGTTATCAAAATGTATAATAGTAGATAACATGAATTCCTATTGCAAATATATTAAACATATTCATAGTCAAACTACTTAAAAACACACTAATGGTGTTTCTATGTGCTTTTCCTCTATGATAGAAAGAGAAATTGTCTACTTCTTCTTCAAAATCAATAACATAATTCCATTCATAGGACTTATAAAACAATATCATGTTGTTTTTTTAAAATCATATACTTAATATACTAATATACAAATATGGTAATTATATGAATGTAAAAACATTACTCTCTCCAAACTCTCTATGTGTAATGAATTGCATGACCTTCCATTTCTCTTTATATGTCATATTACTCTCTTCCTTTCTCTCATATGAATTCATGTACATATATCAAAAATATGGAAACAAGACTTACTATAAAAGTGATATATATCCTAGTATATGTAAGCTACATTAGCCTACCAACAAACCTCCAAAATTTACTTGCATCAAAGTTATTTCTCTAGTCTTATTTTCTCAAATTTTCATTTATCCTAATGGAGTTTCTACTTCCTTGAACTTTTCCATTCCAAATCATCTCAATAGATCTTGGGCATAATTTTATTAACAAATAGTGATACCATCTAGTGATTTCTATACCTCGACGCCAACAAAGTAATGCATAAATAAAAAACTATTCATCTCAAATTCCACCATCATTGTACCATTTAATTCATGCTTCATTCTACAACTCTTAACATACACATAAAATTCTAATCATCCACATAAAGGAAAACAATTAAAATCAATTTTCTTTCCTTTTTACACACATTGTTAGTTGATTTTAAGTCTAAAAAATCCACAATGTTATATATAACTATCAATTCTAGAATACCAAGCTCTAGGAGCTTAATTCAAACCATACAATGCCTTCTTCAATTTGTAAATAAAACTAGGTTTGTTTCTACCTTAAATAGAGTTGTTTTCTACACATAAACATCTTTTTCTATGCATTCATTCATAAATTTAAATTTTACATTCATTTTGTGAACTACCCAATAAATAGGATGATTGATGCAGACCCCCCCACTACCTCTCTGCCTCGGTAGGGATCCACTGACCTCCTGGTCTAAGGATAGTTCTTATATTCTTAATGAGACAAAATGGCTCTTTGGTTCCTTGCTGGAACCTTCAACGAACAAATCCACGGGTCCAAATGCGAACTCAGTCCATGCAAGCAACACCAAGCATGATATCCCTCCACGTAACCACGACCCTGTGACCACAAGCCTACACAATAGGTTTGTCGAAATTCGTGATTTCATGAATCCCACTATTGATTCCCCTGAATCCTTCAAGTACCAATACCTAAAAAGGGCTAACGAGTCTTCAACTCCTCCTTTTATGCGTCCATATGACCCCTGATATGAAACCTGGGGCCAAGCCTCAAAATCATTTCAGGACTTCGCAATTCGAGGAATCACGATGCAATGAATATTTGCTTCCCTTTCAAATACCTAAGACCCGATACCTCCTGGATCTATGGTCCAAATCCTCCACATGATCAATGTCCTATATTAATTCCTGGCCTTTTGACTTTCAGGAATTCTGGCGAGGTCTTCACCTCCAAATCCCTAGTGATCAAATACTCAATGACTTCCGGATATCTACCAAGTGTCCTCCAAAAAATGGATGGCCATGATGCTTTCGGGGAACCTCCTTTCGTGAGTCTAGGGAAGTCTTCCCCTCTAATTTACTGGTGCCCAAATCTCTGATGGGTGTGGATATTCGACACCTGTCACTCCAAATCCGATGGCTAGAATGATTTCACAATTTCGGTGATCGTGAGTCCTCACTCCTCACCACTGTTGTGCACCTACGTTCTGAAACCCTGACGACTTCAGGATCTCTTCCACTTGTCCTCCAATATGGATGGCTTCGATGCTTTTCGAGACTTCCCAGGTTGAGAAGTCGAAAGAATCCTCCCTTTTTCCTTGCAATACCTGATTCCATGAAATACATGGATCTCCACCATGTGTCCTTCCAACGATGGATGGTCCCGATATTTTTGGGACTTTGACGGGCCTTCTCTCCTCTTCGTATATGAGGGTTAAACCTCATGGACCTTCTCCAGTATCCGACGACTATCAGTCCATGTTCTTAGATTTGATGGTTTAGACTTGTTTCCTCCTTGCACTCTCTTTTGTGCATCTGGACATGAAGTTCAATGGTCCAGATATCGTGTCTCATGCTGATCTAATGGTAGTTGTGCTCCTTCCTCCTGAGCTTGCAATTTCTTCCTGACTTGGAAGATTTTCTAAGTATCGAAGGTATCGGACTTCGTTCTTTCTCCTTCTTATGAGCCCTGCAACCTTGGTCTCACCTGCGTTCTTGGGACTTAGAGTAAGTCCTCTCTTAGATCCCACTCCTGATCTTTGGGACTTAGAGTAAGTCCTCTCTCAGATCCCACTCCTGTACTCAACCTCCTGAGCTCCATACTTGAAACAAATTCTTCCTGTGCTCACTCCTTGTGGTTGACGAGCCTTCAGACGGATTTCTATCAACACTTCAATCGAGTGTTGGCCTACTGCACTCCTTACACAAGTACTTGTCCTCCTTGAGATTCAATTGCTTGGACCTCAATGGTCTCTGCCCCTTTCTCTCCTTGAAGATATGGAAGTGCCCTCTTCTGCACCTTCCTACTCAAGAAATCCTTGTTGAGCCTATAAGGTGTTCAGTAACCATGTGAGTGTCTTCCCTTGACACTTCCCTTATCTCAGAACTTGAAAGAGAGTTTTCTCTCATGCACTCTATGCACTCGCTCGATGCCCTCCTGACAGAGCTTCTACAGAACATTCAATGATTTTTTCTTATCTCTCTCTCTCTGTTCCGTCCTCTGCATAGTATCACCTCTAAGGTGTTCAACAACCTTGAGGCTTCTCCCCTAATCTAAGACTTCCTCTGGTGTGCCCTCCTGGCACGTCTTTTCCTGAATTCTGTAGAACTCAGAAGTGAACTCATACACTGGCCTTCAGAGTCCTCGGTACTTTGTCATGCAACCTCTTGCATGAAACCACAAAGAACCTAGACTTGAAAATCAAATAACTCTGAACATATAAGAAAATCTATCTATCTCTTGTAGATGTAATCTACCATACATCTACATCATAAAACAAACACATACATAGCATTCATGGAAGACACATAAACACATAAAAACACATATGCAGGAAAAACTTCTCTATATTAACATAAATGTCTTATTACAATGTGTTCGAGCTCAGACTGCAACAGAGTCTTAACTCTCTCCTCTTCCTCTCTCTATGTTTTAAGTTCTATCTCAATATTCGAACTCCCTCTCCAAAATAAGGTGCTAAGATATTTTTACAGGAAGGGGGCTCCTCGATCTCTTCCCTCCATCTCACCTACTCTCATAAATTACATTCAATGGATATTCAATGGTTGTCTAGTCTGAATCGGATCTATATATACAGCCTTACAACCATTTAAGGTGACACTAACTACAACCTACATACAATCCTAGATTTGACTCTACCAGCCTTACAATCATTTAATTCACTTCATTTCAATTTGAATTTTGAAATCGAGAGGGTTGGTGCCTCTCTTCTCCTTGAATGCATGCTGTGTGTGCTGTCTAGATCACTTAGTTGGGTTGGAGTGATGCTCCTACATCATAATCCACTTCTGCAAAAAATTCATGAGCTCCTTATCATGAGATTCCCAGTTATGTCGTTGAAAACCACCTGGATCCCAAATTGTTCTTTGGATTTTTCCATCTGCTCCACTTCTTTTCTTCTGTTGCTTCTTCCCTGCTGTTATGGTAGGCTTACTTCTGCTCATGTTCTCCTTGCTGGAAGATTCTGCTGCTGACCTCAACATCAACCTTCTTATTCCCTCAATTACCTCATCCAGCTACTCCAGTGGATGGCTCTCTTTATGTAGTCTCCTCGGTTGCACTTCTTCCTCATCAGTCGGTAGATCTACTTGATCCCTCTTATGATATTCTCCATATTTTGTGGCCTTAACTTGCCACTTTGCTGCAAAATTCAGTTTCACAGTCTCGCCACTAAGTTGTTGCTCAGCTTCTTCCTTTGATAGTTTTGTCTCTGCCATTTCTTCTTGAGATGGTTCAACTCTAGCCTCCTCTAGCTACTCCCTAGACTGGAATTTTGATTCACCTTGTGTTGCATACCTCAACACTATAGTCATCATCTGTTCAGCTTCCCGACTGAAATTTGTGAGCAATTTCTCTAAATTCTCTTCTCCCAAAATATGCATGATTGTTTTCTCATGGCAGTCATACACTAGCTCTGGATGGTTCAACCAATCCTCCAGCATCTCTAACTCCTTCTCCCATGGAGTCAACATATTATATGCATTTTCCTCTTCTGTTGGGGAATATTTTGACGTCTGTTCCATTTCTTCTTTCTCTTTGACAATCTCGGTTGGTTGTCCTTCTATTGTTGTTGCATATGTAACAACGACTTTGGCCTCAAATGGGTTGTATGGTGGTAATACCTCTATCCCTCCAATGATAAGAAAGTGTGTATGATCCTTCTCTATCAACTCTCCTTGCTGATATGAACTCACCTCTGAGCTCATCTTCTCTCCTTTTCCCACTTGGCAATATGGGATTTATTCTCTCCCCACCTGGAAGTCTATGAGATCCCCTAGTGATCCCATCTCATTGCCCACATGGCAACTTGAAATTTCCTCGTTGTTCACCTAGCAGTCTCTGAGATCTTCCAGTGATCTCTTCTCCTCATCATCATTGAGATTTCTCTATGCTTTTGGCTCACAGACGTGAACCACTTCCTCTATGTCTCTAAGGCTTTCATCATACCACAACCACCTTCTCAACAACTGTCATTTTCCTCTGGCCAACAATCTCTGAATCAGCCATTTCACCTTCCTCCTGATGGGCCATTCATATACCCAACGTGTTCTTGCATCTTGTTGCATCTTCAATGCAAGTTGTTCTAATATCACCCTCACCTCAGTGAGTTCTCTGTCCATTTCATATTTTCCCTTCTGTTGGTGGTCCTTTCCTTGACCATTCCTATGGATTTTAGTAGCCATCTTCATCCTCCTACCTACCCTCCTGGCAAGTCCACTGCTCTCACTCTATGACTGAGAGCACTTCCAGCATCTCCTACAGTCCACCCGATTATACCATTTGTTGCTGCATCCTACAACAATATTTTCACACAGAGCATCAACACTCTATCTTCCTTCACCTCCTAATGCCACCTAATGGTATCGAACCATCTCTTATTTACTCTTCCTCCCTCTTCCTGAAATCTACAAAAAAAAAGTGGCTCTCATAAATAGGATGATTTATGAAACTTAACACATATATTATTATATCCCATCAAGAAATTCATACAAAGGTTTCTTCACATTCTATTATATATAATTGTACATATATATTGGTGACTAGCCTCCCCTTATGCATTTCAATAGTGCCATAAGTCTTCTGATTTTTTCATTTTAATATTATCAGTTATTATCCTTAGAAATTTTAAAGAACTAACAATGTTTGTTTATCTCAACTTCCCTCATTTCTTCTTCCCTTCAGTAAAACCAAAATCTATGCTATAATGTATTTTCATAACATCTTGGTTAAATTTGAATTTAAGAAAATTATAAATAATTAACAATTTTCTTTGTATCCACTTGATCACTTATAGTTGATATTGAAAAATATATTCTCGGAGGCATAATCAAACTACCATTGAAACTTCAATGAATACTAGTACTAGTGGGGATAGTAGTGATGTCATCTTGTGATGAATATATTTCCACACTTATTAATTCCTCCTATTGCACACATTTTTGGCAAAATCCCCTTTCATCACATATAACATCACATGATCTGATCGCATTTTCCAATATGGGTTTTTAATGTTCTACTTTCTTGGAGTAACCAGTAAAAATGCATTTTTTTTTTATTATCTAACTTTGTTCAAATATCTTTCGAGACATGTACGCATATTAATGAAAACAAACTATGAAATGTGTCACTTTGGTTCATACCCCATACCATTCTTGTTTTGGTGTACTATTCACTACTATTTCATAAATGAAACTAGGAATGTAAACAAATATGGCTACTACATCCATCCAAAACTCATTTCCCATGTGCTTTTCTTGAAACATGGATATTTCCATTTCAACAATGGTCAAACGTTTTTCAAAAATTCCATTTGTGATGCAGCCCCCCTTCCCTCCTCAAGATTATACGACCTCCTAGTCAAGGATATTCAAAACACTTAATCCGAATTGGCCTCTCGGGCATCTAATAGACCCTGGAAAAACCTACAGAGGCCCTCTTTTGTTACCTCTCTGGATTGAATTACCCACACTGTCGTTTTCAAGCACCTCTTGTAACCTTAAATGGCGGGTGATAGCTCCACTAGCTAATCTCTTCTTTTCTCTGACCTAGGGCTATAACCTTGTGAAAGCCTCTTCCTAATTTTGGGCTTTGACGGTATTCCAACCTCCACCCTTGTTTCCTTCTAAAACTCTTTCTGCTGAAACACACAGATCCATGTTGCTTGTCCTCCTGGATTTGACAGTCCAACTCTAATTCAGCCTTTGCAACTTCACGAAGATTTCACTTTCCCCATGCAAATTCTTTGAACATTGATCTCCCAAACTCTCCAACCTGCTGCTACGTGTCCTCCTCACAACCAATGACTAGGATCACTTCACAAAATCGCAACTTTGGTGACTTTGCTTCTCACAATACTTCAAAACACTCTGAACGACAAAGTGTCGAAAGGCTCCACAAATAATCTCTGCGCAACTCTCCCAGATCTGGTAGTCTAGAACTATCATGCTCCCTCATGAACGAATCTTTCTCGTCAATTTTGGGAGACCTTAAAGAGATCCTCCCTATTGAATATTTCTCACTCAATCTCCCTCCTGAGCTTGTTCCTTCTCGAAATTTTTCTCCTTAGAGCATTTTCTTTGACACTTAGTCGAATTTTTTCCTATGCACGCCTTGCAATAGGTCCTCCTCCACAAATTATATTCTTTGTCGATGATTGTGCACACCTTGCGACATTTCTTCACACCCTTCTGCAAATACTCTTAGGTTACTCTTCTTGATCTTGTGAGTCAAAAGACCCTATCACACACTCCTTGTCAACAATATGCACTCTCTGCATATCATCATTCAAGTTATCTCTCTTGGAATTGTTCCTTCTCGACACTCTGAACTTCTCAGAATGACTCCTTCAATACTTATCCAAGTATCGACTCTGCACACACCTTGTAACAAGATTCCTTCAACTTAAGTTTCGATAGGCGACTGTGCACTCCTTGCAATAGTCCTTAGATGACTCAATTGTTCCTTCTGAACAATTTGGTTATGAGCACATCTCTGTCTATATGTACTTTCAACCTATCCCTCATGAACTTTTGAGCCAAAATAGACTCGGTCGACACACACCTTGTGGACTCTTATGCACTCCTTGCATACAAAAGTTTCATGCTGTCTCTTCTAAGCTTCTGAGTTGAAACAAAGTCTCTCAATGCACACCTTGTGAACAATATGCACACTTTCACTTTCTCGTAGAAGATAAACAATTGAAACTTATCTAATGTCTCATAGATCATACATTCAACCATGTAAATGCATTCATAACATAAGAACAAGAAATAACAAAGAATTGAAATTAATAGAAAGCCTACCATTCATTCATTCATATAGACACATCGACACTTGAAATTTGGAACAATGCCTCTCTATTATATTCGTTCAATTGAAAATATACATCGGATCATACACCTCTCTCCAACAACTCTCAACAATTCTCATCTACAATCGACTAAATTTCAAAAACTAACAACAACCTCTACAATAGTTTTCAACAGTCTCATTTGGGGAACAATACATTTATCAAGAGGGCTCATAGAGATCTCCCTCCAAGCTACCTTAGTGTTATCCTATTGAAATAAAAGCATTCAAATACTAAGGATTTATTACAATAAATGTTTGAGACAAACATATAAGAGAAAACACATCAAATATGTAATGTAAGATACTACATTAAAATAAAATACATTCATCATCAATCCCATGCGATCGTCCAGCTCAAAAACATTTAAGAACTTCTTAAATTGTAGTATTTTCATAATATTTGCATGATATGCCTTCTTAAATTCAAAATCATTGTTCAAAATGCACGCTAGTGCACTTAGCTATCCTCCATTCGTTCTTTGATCGTGATTCTTGTGCATCATACTCCTCTGGACAAAAATTCATGGAATCTTGTCCATGAGCTCTTGCACTGACTTTCCATGCTTCTGAATTTCTTATTCATTTACCCAACTGACATATTTTATTGGGTGTCCTTTCCACTTGATCAAATATTCAAAATATGTTTTTCTCTTGGTCTTCTTACGAGTTCTCTGATCTATGATCTTGTCCATCTATGGATTTTATTCTATAGGCATATGCTACTCCCACTGGATCTCTTTTTGGTCCTCTGATCCTCTATCATCTTCCCTATAAGGATACAGGTCTAAAATATTGAATATGGGTGATATACCCACGTCCTCTGGAAACTCTATCTCATAAGAATTTTCATCCAATTTTTTTAGGATCTTGCATGGTCCTATATTATTTAGATTCATTTTGTTATATTGTCCCCTTGGGAACCTTTCCTTTCTGTGATGTTCTAGAACTTGATCTCCCACTTAAAATTTAATTTCTCTCCTATGTTGATCAACTATGTTCTTGTACTTTCTACTGTTGTTCTGAAACTACTCTTTGATTTGGTTATGAAGCTTCTATATTCTACAGTGAAGTCTTTTGCTCCAGCGGTTCTGAATTCATTCTTCTCCAAATATCTCAACTCTGATACTCCTCTTGGATTCATCCCATATACTATCTGGAATGGGCTCTTTCTGGTAATTCTATTTACTGAGTCATTGTATGTAAACTCTGCTTGTGACATAATTTTATCCCACTAGCTATGATGTTCAGTGACCAAACTCCTCAGTAGATCTCCTAAACTCTTATTTACTACCTTAGTATGTCCATTCGTTTGGGGGTGATATGCAGAACTAAATGATAGTTCTATTCTCATTTTCTTCCACAATGTTTTCCAAAAATTACCAACAATTTTTTTGTCTCTATCTGAAACAATACTCCTAGGAAACCCATGAAGTCTCACAACTTCCTTGAAAAACAAATTAGCAATGTGTGTTGCATCACTAGTTTTTTGGCATCGGAAAAAGTGTTCCATTTTTGAGAATTTATCAACTACCACAAAAATGGAATCACTTCCTCTTTGTGTTATTGGCAATCCTAGCAAAAAATCAATGCTTATTCCATCCCAAGGCCTCTCTTTCCTTTTTCATACTGGAAAATCTTACATCTGTTTACAAATTTATTCACTTCTGCCCTCACACCTGGCCAATAGTATGAACGGTTCAACTATGAAAACATCTTGTCATGGTCGAAATTTCTGGCTAGACCTCCACTATGTTTTTCCTTCAGTAGATTTTCCCTCATTGAACACTTTGGTATGCACAACTGACAACCTTTAAAGAACAATTTGTCTTCAATCAGATACTCTGTCCACTGGATTTTTTCTCTAAGAAAAATATTTTCACATGCTTCACATGTCTCCTTAAAATCTAGATCATCACAATAAATCTCCTTAAGGTGTTCAAAACCTAAGGTTTACACTTGAAATTCTTGCAGAATTAGACTTCTCCTACTCAATGCATCAAAAAATTTGTTAGCTATACCAGAAATATGTTTAATGACAAAAGTGAAAATTTTGATAAACTCTATCCACTTAGCATGTCTTTGATTCAACTTCTCATGTCTAGTTATGAATTGTAAAGCTTGATTATCACTATACAAAACAAAGTCTTTTTTAACAAGGTAGTGCCTCCATTTCTTCAAGGATTGAATTATTGCATAAAATTCCTTATCATATGTAGAGTAATTTCTCTTAGTATCATTCATCTTCTCACTGAAATATGCAACATGCCTATTATCTTGGCTTAAAACTGCTCCAATTGTGACTCCACTAGCATCACATATTACTTGAAATGCCTTCCTAAAATCTAGCAAGACCAGAATCGGTTCTTATTTTATCCTCTCCTTTAATATATTGAAGCCTTTCTCAGCTTCTTTTGTCCACTTAAAAGACTTGTGTCTCTTCTTCACCATATTTAGCATCAGTGTACAGATTCCACTGAAATGTTTAATGAATTTTCGATAGAAACTTGCTAATCCATGGAAGCTTCTCACCTCAAATATGCTTCTTGGCGATGACCATTCTTTGATTTCTTTCACGTTCTCTGGATCCATCTTCAATTCATTTGAAGAGATCAGAAAACCCAAACAAATGAGTTATGTATTCATAAAAGAGGATTTCTTCAAATGTATCTGCAGCTTCTCTTTCTGCAATCTTCTCATCACCAATGTTAAGTTCCTCAAATTCTCTTCTTCAGTTTTACTAAAGACTAATATATCATCCAAATATACAATAACAAAATTACCAATGAAATCTTTCAATACCTCATTCATCAACCTCATAAAAGTACTTGGGGCATTTGTTAAGACAAATGGCATAACAAGCCATTCATACAACCCTTCATTTGTTTTGAAGGTTGGTTTCCACTCATCACTTTCTCTCATTCTTATTTGATGATATCGACTCTTCAGATATATGAAAAATAATTTTCTTTGCTCAAACAATCCATTAAGTCATCCATCCTTGGTAAATGAAATATGTACTTGATGGTGATATTGTTTATGGCTCTTAAGTCTGTACACATTTTCCATCCTCCATCCTTTTTCAGACTTAACATAGTTGGTACTGTGCATGGAATCGATATTTCTCTGACCAAACCCTTGTCTAATAAATCTTGGACTTGTCTCTTTACCTCCTCATTGTCTTAAGGTGTCAATATGTATGTTTCTTTGTTTGACAAACTTTCTCCTAGTATTATATAAATGTGATGGTTGATGCTCCTGATAGGTGGCAATGATCTTGGTAACTCATCCACTACTATGTCAACAAAATTTTCTAACAACTCTTGAATTTATTCAGGTAGATCATCCATAGAAGTACTTATAAGGATAACTCTTGGTTTCCTCACCACAAAAAACTGCATCTCGTGTTATTTCTTAACTTCACTCAGGATTTCCTTCCCACTCATGAGAAGTATACTTTTGTTGGCTTCTTCCTTTACTTTCTTATCCTCTATTGGCAGTAACATATGTGTCCTACCATTATTCTCCAAAGTATAAGTATTCCTCCTCACATCATGGATGACATTGTTGTCAAACTTCCATGGTCTCCCCAAAAAAACATGGCATACATCTCTATGTCCTCCTATTTTAAATTCAATGAGGCATTGTTTAGTTACCATTACCTGGTGACCTTTCTGCAACCATGTGACTCTATATGGACTTGGGTGTCCAGTTGTCTCCAACTCCAATTTATCCACCATATCTATGGATACTAAGTTATCAGTACTCGCACTATCAATTATCACCTTGAATACTCTATCTTTAGTGTTGCAAGCAGTTCTGAACAAACTATTCATCTACACTGGCTTTTCAACCTCTGGTTCTGGTTTCAAGAGAACCTTCTTCATCATAAGATATTTTCCATCTTTTTCACCTTCTACTTGAACATTCCTCTTCTATGCTTCTGAAATGTGAGCTTCACCTCCTCCTTGTTTCTTTTTCTCGAGGCATTCCCAAGACACGTGTCATGTATTTCCACACAAAAAACACTTCACTTCTCCTTCTCTGCCTCTTCCTCTTTCTTGAGGAAAATAATTTCTTCCACCACTCTGTCTTCCTCGGGAAATTCCTCTACTTTCTAAGTGACTATGTGGTTTCTTAGTATCACCCTTGGGATTTCGTTCCTTCTCATGGAAAATTCCCATGCCTCTATTTAAAATTCTACCTCGGCTTCCCTGACTCTGCTTCCTCACCAAATTTTCTTGTGATTTTACAGAAATATGATAAGCATCCTCCATTGTCCTTATTTTCATCATGTTGATTTCATCCTGCATTTCATATCTCAGGCCATTGATATACCTGGAAACCTTTTCCTCATCTCTCTCTCCCTCTGTCTAGCCCTGATGCTCAACCTATAAGACTCCTTTGTGTACTCCTTGAATGTCATTTCCTTTTATCTCATGTTCTTCAATCTCATGAACATATTTATATAGTAATCCGAGGGTATGAATTTATCTTTCAACTTCCATACCATTCTATCCCAACACTTGATTTTTTTTTTCCTTTACATCTTCTGCCAACCTGTAGTTCATCCCACCATAGTGCTGCATGTCCTTTTAATTTGGTGACATCATGTTTCACCTTATTCTCCACATATATGTATTAATAGTCGAAATAATTGTCCATTTCTCATATCCAATCATGAAATTATTCAACATCTAAATTTCCTTCGTACATTAGGAAATCTATCTTTACTCTAGCTCCTAATTTCACAAAAGATTTCAGCAAGTGTTCCTCTGCATCATCCTTTGCCATAACTTCTTCAATTTCCCTCTCTTCGCTTTCTACATCAGTGACGTATCCAACATCAGATGCCCTCCTTTGTGTTGTCTCCATAGCATCCAATCTTGCTCAGATTTCTCTCATCTCCCTTTCCACTGCTCGATTTTTTACACGTGGCGCCGCACGTCTCCTAAGATACATTGTGCTGACCTTTCTCCTTCACACAGAGATTTAAAATAAAACTTGTCCTTATGATACCACTTGATGATATCAGACTGCCTCTTCTTTCCTACATAAATTAATTATGTGTCTCTGATGCCACTTGATGCAACTCCCCTTCCCTCCTCGTGATTTTGCGACCTCCCGGTCAAGGATCCTAAAAATACTTAAGATGAATTGGCCTCTCGGGACTCTAGAAAACCCTGGAACAACTTACATAGGCCCTCTTTTGTTACCTCGCTGGCTTGAATTACCTGCACAACCATTTTCAATCACTTCTTGTAACTTTAACTAGTGGGTGCTAGCTCCACTGGCTAGGCTCTTCTTCTCTGTGATTGCGGGCTATAACCTTGGGCTAACCTCTCCATAATTTTGGGCTTTGGTAGTATTCTTACGTCCACCCTTGTTTCCTTCTGAAACCCTTTCTTCTGAAATGCATGCATATCTACAACATGTCCTCCTGGATCTGATGGTCCAGCTCTAATTCATCCTTCACGACTTCGCAAATATTGTGCTTTCCCCACACAATTTCTCTGAAGCTATATCTCTCAAAATCTCCAATCCGCTACCACGTTTCCTCCATGCAACCAATAGCTAGGATCACTTCACGACTTTGCAACTTTGACGACTTCGCTTCTCACAATACTTTAAAATAGTCTGAACCAAAAAGTGTTGAAAGGCTCCATACATAAGCTTCACAGTAGCTCTCCTAGATCTGGAGGTCTGGAATGATCCTGCTCCATCCTGAATGGATCTTGCTCATCATTTTTTGGAAAACTTAAAGGGATCCTCCCTATTGAATATTTCTTTACTTCTCTCCCTCCTGATGTGACATCCCCAAAAATAAATTAATTTTGAATTTGAAATTTCTTAGGAAAATTATTTCATTTTTGGCAAATTTGAATTTGGAAACTTTTTGCCATTTATGGAAATTCTAAATTTCGAATTTGGTTAATTATAATTAATGATTATGACTGTTGGGAAGATATATGATCTGAATCAACTAACTACTTGAATTTGACACTTGTATGAGACAAAATATTTTATATTATTCCAGGAGGACAAATGGAACAACCATGTTAAAATCAGTTGACCATGACTCCATGAGTGGGAAACATGTTGGAACTACCTTAGGGATGATTGTTACAAGTGGAAAATCAGGAATTTGGCCATTGGCAGACCCTAAAAATTAGGGATTTGGAAAGATGCGAAAATTCCCAAGAGGGAAAAGACCTAGGCATTTTTGGTTTTGGATATATAGCATATGTGAGGAGGCAGGATGCTGTCGAGTATGCCATGGGGGAATATTAATGATTGTTTCTTGTTATGAACACTACTTGCTGAGTGTGAGGCGAGGAAAAGATTTCTGAAGTTGATTGACATTGTTGAGGAGGAGTTCTGAGTTAGCCCTCATAGATTAATGGTTAGGCTAGGGGGTGAACATGGCAAGTGATTTGGATTCCCTGTTCTATGGTTGTGAGGAATTTGGTTGTTCCCATTGTCTTCCCATGAACTGGTTCATATATGTTAATCTTTTCCTTCTCTTTTTGAATGATTATATAATTGATGTAATGCACATATTAGTGCTAAATTGAAATATATCCTTGGATGAAATATGTTCGTTTGTGTGAAGGTTATAACAAATGACCAAACGCCTCAAGAGAAATTAGTGGAGTAACTCTTCTTTCTGTTGATTTAAATTTTGAATGAATGTTATAATTCCTTTTGGTCACTAAAAGGGTATGAATGACCAAGTTATGGAAATGTTCCTTCTGTAGTTAAATTTCTAGGAATAATTATCTATGTATAAATGGACTTGAAACATATCTATCTACAAGTGTATGTATATTCCTGTAATTAAATTTCTAGGAAGAATTATATATGTATATTTGGATTTG
>SNQJ01S0007860.1:32251-42681 GCA_010110895.2 Picea sitchensis | reverse complement strand
TGTATAAAGAAAAATAATCCATATATAATTGATAGAGTCATAAACTCTCAATCTATTTTATATACTAATAGACCCAGACCTGTCTAAATACTTAATGCATAGATCCAGTCAATACCACTGTGACCATAAATAGTATAGCTTCAGACAATTAATATGCACAAAAGTAAGGTAAATTAAGATCAACCTTGAATACACCTTGGAATGAAATAAGTAGTTTGTCTAACTATTACAAGTTCAGGTTGAAATGTTATAACTATAAACACAAAATTTTATACACCCAGTACTCTTATTTTTTCGAGGACCTACAATGATAAAGATTGAAAATAAATCTACAGGAATGAAAAGGACAAATAACATATTATTCATAATATCATTTAATTCTAGTATGTTAAGAAAAATTGTAAATCATATTTCCATTCCAATAATGTCGAGTTAGGACATTGTAAAAAAATACGACTTGATCCTTTCGTGCAATCCTATAGATTTAAAGTCGACCCTCTTATTGGCCCGAGAAAATAAATAACATAGGTAACACCAACGTAAAAACAAACAATCTCTACCATAGAGAGTTAACTCTTTCTTTCTACCCTGAGTCACCTAAGCTTCTTGAAAAGGGCAGAACGACACCTGAATAACTCTTAAGCGGATGACAGAGGTCATTGTAAATGTCTCGCATGGCCGAAAACCCCTACACATGTTGTGACAAAACCATTAAAACTCATTCAACATAAATAAGAGGATTAAATAATAATAGGAAGGAATAGATGAAGTAACACTTAACTTTAGTTGGAGGGATTTGACACCCTTCACTATTACGACAAAACCATGTACTGTCCAGACCGAAAGTGGAGGAAGAGCCCAAAACTCTATGATAGGTACCCTCACAAATCAAAGGGGCCCACCATTAGTGATAAGAACCAGTGAATAACTAAAGAAAAACATTACAGAGAACAATTACACAAATGTTGAACACACACATAAGTCACATGATAAGAATAAACCCAATGTTTATTTCTAAAAGTGTAAAGGGACAATAAATAGTACAAACAATCTATCTAGCACTCTATGAATAAGTTTAGTTAAGGAAAGAGAATGCAGGGTCAATACTGTGCCAAAAACACTAGATGTGCATGCCCTTTGTAAGGCGTCCAGATTATAATTAGTGGGCATGAAGAGAATGAACCCAATCATGTTTAGTATAAAGTTAGGGTATAATCCTTTGTTTAAGGGTTAGGTTGATTATTATTTTTATGGGAGACTCTCAAATAAGAAAATTACAGTCTTAATAATTCATCAAGTAGTTTGGGAAATAGAGAAACCAAAATAAAAACCCTTTTCCATATGCTCAAACAAGATAGGAAATGACATTCAAGTCTTGCCATAGATATTCTCATGTCGTACCACTGTGACCATAAATAGTATAGCTTCAGACAATTCATATGCACAGAAGGTAAATTAAGATCAACCTTGAATACAACTCAGAATGAAATAAGTAGTCTGTCTAACTATTACAAGCTCAGATTGAAATGTTATAACTGTAAACACAAAATTTTATACACCCAGTAATCTTATTTTTCTGAGGACCTGCAATGATAAAGATTGAAAATAAATCTACAGGAATGAAAAGGGAAAATAACATATTTTTCATAATATCATTTAATTCTAGTATGTCAAGAAAAATTGTAAATCGTATTTCCATTCCTATAATGTCGAGTTAGGACATAGTAAAAAAATATGACATGATCCTTTAGTCCAATCCTATAGTTTTAAAGTCGACCCTCTTATTGGCCCGAGAAAATAAATAATAGAGGTAACACCAACGTAAAAACAAACAATCTCTACCACAGAGAGTTAACTCTTTCTTTCTACCCTGAGTCACCTAAGCTTCTTGAAAAGGGTAGAACAAAACCCGAATAACTCTTAAGCGGATGACAGAGGTCATTATCCATGTCTCGCGTGGCTAAAAACCCCTGCACATGTTGTGACAAAATCATTACAACGCGTTCAACATAAATAAGAGGATTAAATAATAATAGGAAGGAATAGCCAAAGTAACACTTAACTTTAGTTGGAGGGATTCGACACCCTTCACTATTACGACAAAACCACATACTGTCCAGAACGAAAGTGGAGGAGGAGCCCAAAAATCTCTAATGGGTACCCTCACAAATCAAAGGGGCCCACCATTAGTGATAAGAACCAGTGAATAACCAAAGAAAAACATTACAGAGAACAATTACACAAATGTTGATCACACACATAAGTCACATGATAAGAATAAACCCAATGTTTATTTCTAAAAGTGTAAAGGGCCAATAAATAGTAGAAATAATCTATCTAGCACTCTATGAATAAGTTTAGTTAAGGAAAGAGAATGGAGGGTCAATACTGTGCCAAAAACACTAGACGCTCATGCCCTTTGTAAGGCATCTAGATTATAATTAAGTGGGCACGAAGAGAATGAACCCAATCATCTTTAGGATAAAGTTAGGGTATAATCCTTTGTTTAAGGGTTAGGTAGATTATTTTTTTTCTGGGAGACTCTCAAACCAGAAAATTGCAGTCTTAAGAATTCGTCGAGTAGTTTGGGAAACAGAGAAACCAAAATAAAAACCATTTTCCATATACTCAAACAGGATAGGAAATGACATTCAAGTCTTTCTAGAGATATTCTAGTGTTGTGAAATAAGTATAGCATATAGGCACATACAAATCCCTAACCTAAACAAACTTCTGGCCATAATTTCGGCGAAGCATAGTATGGGCTAGTACAAAGAGAAATTCAATTAATGAAAACAATGGGTGTAGGAGGAGACTAAAGAACAGCCTACAGGAAAGACACTACCTGCATGAAACTTGTTGGGAGAGAATACAAATGACAGTAAGCCAAAAAACAAAACAAACCTTCTAGAATGTCTGAGTAAAATTTATACAATAGAAGGGCCACTTACCGATAGGAATATTAGTCATGGGAGGCGCTCCAAGCCACCATAATCCCCATGCAGAGTGAAGTCAAGGGAACAAAGGGGAAACACAGATCCCAACTTCAGGACAAGCTTGCACAAAATTGACAACGAACAACTACTGTTACCCTAAAGCATGAACCATGTGCATATTGAATGCAGTGGGTACAACATGAAACACGCCATGTGATATGAGTGACTTGGTGTGTTTGGGTTGGATGAGGGTACAAGGTTGGCTCTTGTTCCTCATCCACCTCCATTAATGGTTGGTCAGATATTAACTCCTGACTATCAAAACCTATTCTTATATTTAATATATCTACGAGGATGGGTCTCCTCGAAACCTACATTTAAAAAAATATCAACCTCTAGTTACTACTAGTTCAGTTAGCACTGGTAGTTAGACTTCACCTAAATATGGTAAGGTTTAATCAACTATCAGCGTAGATTTTTGTTTGTAACTAAGAAATATTGTTAGGTTGCATTGTGAAGGAAATACTCTCAGTCAACCAAAGAGTTATAGAGGAAGCCATCAAAGTCCTTGGTCATCTATGAAAAAGCCAAACAACTAAATATAATGATAAAGAAAATAAATTCGACACCCATTACTATGTGTATAAATTTTTATTTGTGGTCTTGGAGTTTAGGATTGTGCACATATATGGAAGTATGTTTTAAAGAGGAGGCTAAGGTCCTAAGTCCTAGGCCTATGTTTTATTTCCAATTTATTACCAAGTATAAACTTATAACAACTTGCAAAAGATAGCATGAATTAAACAAAAGTTGAAAAGAAAATGCTAGGTTATGGGTTTGTCATGTTGGGAAAGGGAAATTGAATACATTGGGTATTAGGGTTTAACAATAGGAAAAGGGTATTTCTCTTATTATGAGTCTGTTTTAAAGATTCGGAGTTTAATGTCCCTTAGAAGATTTTTTTTTTTTATGACGAAATTGAGGTACATTACATATGGTCTCAGAGAAAAGGTTACAATGCTTGGACCTTGAATAGGGCCACATTATTTACCTAGTACATATTTTTGTTTATGTAAAACCAATAAAATTTTCTTGTTACAAATAGAGAAATATTTTATGTTTCATGTTAATCATGGCAACCCAGCATGACGAAGAAATCAGACTTGATGGGAATCCTAAACAAAGACATCCTGAAGACCCAAGACAGAATAGTGATGGGAGCTCACCTACCGAGGTTATGGAAATGTTGAGGAGTCTTATTGTTGAGCTACAAGTTTTCAGAGCCGACAATGAGAAACTAAAGAAAGCACAGCAGGAGCAACAAGAAATAAATGAAGTCCTGTTCGCAGTATAGTGACAAAGAAAATCCCAAAGGATGATAACCATGAAGAAGAGGTCAGTAAAAGGGCCTCCAAGAATTCTAGTCCTGAAGCAGAAGAAGGGGACATCTCATCTGAAGGTACACCTTCAGCTGAGGATAAAAGAAAAACATACAGAAAAAGAAAACAAGTAGACCACCTTGAAGGATAATTTAAGAAAATTAAACCAACTACATTTGACGGGGAATCCAGAACAGGGGAAGAAGCTGAAGCATGGTTATTAGACGTCAAAAAATATTTCCAGATATACAACTATTCCAGCAATATGAAGGTCAGAATGGGCATTTACACTCTGAAAGGAAAAGCCAGCATTTGGTGGCAAGATCTGAAATTAGCCAAGGGCCTAAAGGAGAAACAGATGGAATGGTCTTACTTTAAGAAATATTTCAAGAAACAGTACCTATCTGAAAGCTACTATGAAAGGAAAACCAAATAATTTTATGAGTTGCAACTTGGTCAGATGATGATGGAGGATATTATAAACAAATTCCTGGAATTACTAAGGTTCGTACCTTATAGCCGGGAGGACAAAGTAAAAATCCAACGGTTCCTAAGCTATTTACCACATTCTTATAGGGACATAATTGAGTTTGATAATCCCAAGTCCCTAAGTGAAGTATTCAAAAAATCCTGAATGTGTTGTGATCAATACAAACAACAGAAAAAATTTCCCAAAGCTTGGAAGGATAAGAAACAAGACCGATTGAACCAACGGAAGAAGGGATACCAACAAGCCCCTTATCAGAATGCAACAAAAAGATTTCCAAGGAAATATTTTCACTCAAACCATCAAAAAGCACAAAGCAGTACTAGATTGTTATACAAAGACACTTAAGTATAAATATGATTATGACACTACTAGAACAACCCAATGTATACCAAAACCAATATCAGTTCAAGAAATACATGATAAAGGGTTGTAGAGTTTACACCATCCAAATAACGAACCTGTTAGAAAAAGAAGATAATCCCAACTTGGAAGACTTTGTTGTTCTATGTGAATTCAAAGATGTGTTTGTTTGTTGGACAAC
Source organism: Picea sitchensis (assembly GCA_010110895.2). Lineage (NCBI taxonomy): Eukaryota > Viridiplantae > Streptophyta > Pinopsida > Pinales > Pinaceae > Picea > Picea sitchensis. Next base: position 37,335 of record SNQJ01S0007860.1, on the reverse strand, counting down.
TGAGAGGGGGGGGTGAATCAGTTGTTACTGAGCTTAAACAATTATGCTTATTTGAAACTCTTTACACAACATTTAATGACAGTCACAATAATGCAGAGAAGTAAGCAATAGCACATTCATCATCAACCACACATATGAGATATAAAGAGACAAATATTTCCTAAGGAAACCCATACAGGGTAAAAACCTCTTCTTCTTTATATGATAAGTAATCTTTACATTCTTTACATTATCATACATATGAGAACCAACTCATAATGAGGCTACAAACTCTATTTTGCAAGCTGCTACTTGCTGAGAGTACCAACTCTCTGGATTTTCTAGCACCAACTCCCTAGTTTCTCTAGAACCAACTAGAAGGAAGCACCAACTCCCCGGTTTCTCTAGAACCAACTAGAAGGAAGATGCAAATCCCTATGTTCAAGAACCCACTTGAACCTTTGAGGACAACAGTCCTCCCTACCACCCTAAAATATAAATTTTTGCTAATGAAACTTATCACAGTGATACAATATTTATCATCGGCTTACCAGACTTATCACTGTTCTACTATGCTGCTCTTCTCTCTTGTATTAGTGTCTCTTTGTCTGCATCTTCTTGGGATTTTTGATCTTCTATTTTTCTCTACAAGAGTGCCTCAGCCTTCCTTTAGTGTCTTACTGTCTTGCTCCACACATTCCTTGCGCTTTCTGTGCTTCTTCCTTTTATGCTCTATGTGCCATGTCCATTCAATGCTCCATTCCTCTTCTTTGTATTTCAGTTGTTGGAAACTCCTCCTTCTACACTCCTGAATCCCTCTCAACAACAACAACCCCCATCTCTTCTATGTTCTAGATACTTATTGTCTCTGTGCACCTTGTGCATGTTGTCCCACCATGCTTCTGCATGCTCTCTCATGTCGAGTACTCTACCTATTCATCATGGAAACTCCTTAGATTCTATGGTAGTTAGATCCATCTGTCAATTGCCTCTACAAACCATCTTCATTCCACTGGAAGATTCCTAGAGACTCTTCAACTCCTATGGAAATCACACAGAAGTCTCTTTGAGTCCTCTGATAGAAACCATCAGTGGTTTCTAGCAGTTACACTGTGAACCTCCAAAGACCTCTTCAGCAACTAAATCACCACTGATCGATTAACTTTGAAGAGAAACAATAGCCCTTCAATCATACTTAAATTCATCTGTACCGTTGGATGGAGTTCGTAGGGTCTTGCGTTTAATTCATATGCCCACTGACTATGACTGAGAGCTAAACAGAAGTTTAATTTCATGATCTCACATCTCGGCATTCCTATGATAAAGGATCTCGACACTCCAATTTGCCATCGTTGAGACTCTGAGATGGAGCTTAGCACCGCTAGCTTCTTCCCTTCACGTGACCACCAGTGGTGACCACAGGCTATGCCAAAAGGCACTTTGTATTTCGTGAATTTATAAACTTCATCGATCTTGATCAATGGTCGAGATCTTTGACGATCCAATGGTCCAGATCTCATCGTGATTCCTATGATGAAGGGTCTTGATGCTCTAAGTCGCAATCGGTGAGACACCGAGATGGAGCTTAACACTGCTAGCTCCTTCCTCTATCCTCTGCCAATGTAACCACTGGATGTAACCATATCCTTATTTGAAAATGCATTTCGCACTTTCGCATCTCAGGTATTATGTGATGAGTCCTCTCGACTCTCCATGTCATGAACTCCAAAATAGGGTTTGGCTTCTCTAGCTCTCGACAATGTGACCATGAGATATGACCACTTGCCAATCAAATGAGCAGTTTGCTCCTTTGACTTTCCAGTCAGCGAAACGATGATCTTTCACCATGTGTCCTCTGGATCCGACGGTCCACGACTGTCCTTGATGGACGACCAAGATTCCTTCATAGTTTTGGAGAGTTTGATGACTCTTGGTCTTATCTGCCTTGCAGCTTCACCATATCTAATGGTTGTTGGTCCTTTGTAATTACTCTAGATTTGACGGTTCATATCTTATCGCGACTTCACCACTTCATGAGCCTTCTTCATGCCTGATCAACGGTCCACAATCCTTGGTGATCTGAGGGTCCAGATCTTTTCGTGATCTCACATATCGCGAGTTTGAACCTCTTTCCTTTGGATTTTTGGATCTGCAAAACTCAAAAAAAAACCTTTGTTGTTCACCACGTGTCCTTATTGAATCAACTGTCAAGATTGTTATCGTGATTTCTCATATCACGAGTTTGAACCTCTTTCCTTTGCATTTCCCGATCTGCGAAACTCTGAAACAAAATCTTTTTCATTCACCATGTGTCCTTCTTGAATCACCTGTCAAGATTGTTATTGTGAGTTTGAACCTCTTTCCTTTGGATTTCTCAATCTGCGAAACTATGAAAACCTTTGTCACTTTGATTGTTTTCCTCCTTTTGAGCTTACACTGTTGATCTTTCCATTCGATCATTGTTGTTCTTCTTCCTTGCCTGCCTGTCTGCTGATCTTTCTTGCCTGCCTATTTGTCATCATTTTTGTTTTTCTTACCATCAATGACAAGTACACTCTTCTTGTAAACATGCCAACAATATCCCCTTTTGTCATTGATGGCAACCCTAAACAGTTGCGCTAATCTGTTTGGACCTCCAACTATAGCATCCAGTCCGAACCACTCCTTTTCTCCCCCTTTGACATCAATGTCAAAGAAAACACACTCCCCCTGAGCTATTGCAATACATTTAGGAGGTATCAAATGTTCAACCAATACAAACTCCCCCTAACAGGATGGACTTGCTTATATGTGAGATGGAATGACACCCAACTTCTATCGAAGATATTCAAATGGTGTCTTGGCTAGGGGTTTAGTAAATATGTATGCAATTTCTTCTATGGTTGGAATGTAATGGACCTTAACAACATGATTCTTGACCTGCTCTCTCAGAAAATGGTATTTTATGGGAATATGCTTGGCCTTGGAGTGGAGTATAGGATTATTAGACACACTGATGGCATTAGTGTTATCACAATGAATTGGGATCAGTTCTGTGTATTTTACCTCCAAGTATGCAAGTGTCTGAATCATCCATAATACCTAAGTGCAATAGGTAGCAGCAGCAATGTACTCTGCCTCTGTAGTCGATAAAGAAATAGAACTTTGCTTTTTACTAAGCCATTCTACTAACGAGTCACCCAGGAAGAATGCTCCTCCACTGGTGGTTTTTCTCTCATCATCACTGTTTTCCCAATCTGCATCTGAATAAGCAGTTAACTAAAAATTCTAATTTATGGGATACCATAGGCCATAAGTCATTGTTTCTTTCAAATACCTGAGTATCCTTTTGACAGCTAGAAAATTACTCTATTTAGGTGCAGACTGATATCTTCCTACCATTCCAATAGCATGCATTATGTTTGGGCGAGATGTTGTGATGTACAATAGGCTTCCTATCATTGACCTATATCAACTTTGATCAACATCAGGTGAGTCATCATCCTTTCTTAATTTGCATCCAATTACCATAGGTGTGCCCACAGGTTTAGAATCTTCCATCTAAAACCTTTTCAACATTTCTCTTAGATATTTTTCTTGAGAAATGAACATCCCTTCAGGCCTCTGAGTAATTTGCAGACCAATAAAAAATGACAGTTCACCTATCATAGACATTTCAAACTCAGACTCCGTGGCAAAAGAAAACCATTTTACCAATGAATCCTTATTACATCCGAAGATGATGTCATCTACATAGACCAACACAATGAGAAAATCATCACCCTCTGTTTTGATATATAGATTGTTGTCAACTATTCCTCTCTTGAACCCTTTGTCTTTGAGATACGTATCCAGTCTTTGATACCAGGCACGAGGAGCTTGTTTTAACCCATATAAAGATTTCTTCATCTTGCATACTAAGTCAGGTTTATCAGACAGTTTGAAACCCTCTGGTTGTTCCATATAGACTTCTTCATTTAAATCTCCATTTAGAAAAGATGACTTGACATCCATTTAATAAACTTTGAACCCTTTATGACAAGCATAGGCAATAAATATTTGGACAGCTTCTAACCTTGCTACAAGCGCAAATGTTTCATCAAAATCCAGTCCTTCTATTTGATCATAGCCTTTACAGACCAATCTTTCTTTGTTCCTGACAGCTTGTCCCTGCTCATTCAACTTATTCTTAAAGATCCATTTGGAACCAATGATATTTTTACCTTCCGGTCTATGAACCATCTCCCACGTATTATTCTTCTCAATCTGATCAAGTTCAACATTCATTGCTTTAACCCAAAGGTCATCTTTTCTAGCTTCATTAAATTTCTTGGGTTCCAGCATGGATATTAAAGCTATATGTGATTGCTCGGTATTTTTTATTATCTTTCTCCCGGTTTGTACAACTTTGTCTTTTTCACCAATTATCTAACTTGCGGGATGATTCTTTTGAGTAGTTCTGGGGGAGGAATTTGAAGGAGCCTGTGATTTGAGTCTGTCTGAGTATCTGAGTCTTCATCTAATTCAGAGTCTTCATTTTCTGATTCCTGGACTTGTTCATCTTCAGCTTTAGTTGTGTCCTTTGTAGAAGACTCATTATTGTACACCTCTCTTGCTGGGATTCCTTCATCAACTTTTACGTCAATACAGTCGACCATTTTATGCAGCCTCTTATTATAGCATCTGTATCCTTTGTTGTTTGTAGAATATCCTAAGAAGATACCCTTCTCAGCCCTGTCATCATATTATCCAAGGTTCTCATCATTATTCTTTATGTAACATTTACTCCCAAAGACTTTGAAGTGTTTGATTGAAGTAGGTCTCCCATACTACAATTCATAAGGTGTCTTGTCACTTTGTGGTCTGAGGTGAGCTTTGTTAAGAACATGGATTTATATGTGTATTGCTTCTACCCAGTAGGTTTGACCAATGTTCTTCTCATTCATCATTGACCTGGCCATTTGCTGCACTGTTGTGTTTTGCCTCTCCACTACTCCATTTTGTTGTGGAGTTCTGGGGATTGTGTATTCTCTCTTGATCCCGTGCTTATCAAAGAATTCCTTGAAATCACTTGACATAAATTCTCCTCCTCTGTCTGATCTTACTTCCTTTAACCTCTTGCCTGT
>SNQJ01S0007860.1:9493-23067 GCA_010110895.2 Picea sitchensis | reverse complement strand
ATATTCCTTCTCATTCAATATTATACAAGAAAGGAAGTCTTAACTAAGTAACATGATTTATGAAATTTAATTACAGGAATATACATACACCTGTAGATAGATATGTTTCAAGTCCATTTATACATAGATAATTATGCCTAGAAATTTAACTACAGAAGGAACATTTCCATAACTTGGTCATTCATACCCTTTCAGTGAACAAAAGGAATTATAACATTCATTCAAAATTTAAATCAACAGAAAGAAGAGTTACTCCACTAAATTCTCTTGAGGTGTTTGGTCATCTGTTATAACCTTCACACAAACGAACATATTTCATCCAAGGATATATTTCAATTTAGCACTAATATGTGCATTACATCAGTTATATAATCATTCAAAAAGAGAAGGAAAAGATTAACATATATGAACCAGTTCATGGGAAGATAATGGGAACAACCACATTCCTCACAACCGTAGAACAGGGAATCCAAATCACTTGTCATGTTCACCCCCTAGCCTGACCATTAATCGATGAGGGATAACTCAGAACTCCTCCTCAACAATGTCAATCAACTTCATAAATCATTTCCTCGCCTCACACTCAGCAAGTAGTGTTCATAACAACAAGCAATCTTTAATATTCCCCCCTATCATACTCGACAGCATCCTGCCTCCTCACATATGCTATATATCCAAAACCAAAAATGCCTAGGTCTTTTCCCTCTTGGGAATTTTCGCATCTTTCCAAATCCCTGATTTTTAGGGTCTGCCAATGGCCAAATTCCTGATTTTCCACTTGTAACAATCAGCCCTGAGGTAGTTCCAACATGTTTCCCACTCATGGAGTCATGGTTAGTTGATTTTAACATGGTTGTTCCATTTGTCCTCCTGGAATAATATAAAATATTTTGTCTCATACAAGTGTCAAATTCAAGTAGTTAGTTGATTCAGATCATATCTCTGCCCTACAGTCATAACAATTGATTACAATTAACCAAATTCGAAATTTAGAATTTCCATAAATGGAAAAAAGTTTCCAAATTCGAATTTGCCAAAAATAAAACAAATTTCCTAAGAAATCTCAAATTCAAAATTAATTTATTTTTGGGGATGTCACATCAGGAGGGAGAGCAGTAGAGAAATATTCAATAGGGAGGATCCCTTTAAGGTTTCCCAAAATTGATGAGAAAGATCCATTCAGGATGGAGCAGGATCATTCCAGACCTCCAGATCTAGGAGAGCTACTGTGAAGCTTATCTATGGATCCTTTCAACACTTCCTGGTTCAGACTATTTTAAAGTATTGTGAGAAGCGAAGTCACCAAAGTTGCAAAGTCATGAAGTGATCCTAGCTATTGGCTGCGTGGAGGAAACGTGGTAGCGGATTGGAGATTTCGAGAGATATAGCTTCAAAGAAATAGTGTGGGGAAAGCACAATATTTGCAAAGTCATGAAGGATGAATTAGAGCTAGACCATCAGATCCAAGAGGACATGTGGCAGAGATGCGTGCATTTCAGAAGAAAGGGTTTCAGAAGGAAAAAAGGGTGGATGTAAGAATACTACCAAAGCCCAAAATTATGAAGAGGTTATCCCAAGGTTATAGCCCGCGATCATAGAGAAGAAGAGCCTAGCCAGTGGAGCTAGCACCCACCAGTTAAAGTTACAAGAAGTGATTGAAAATGGTTGTGCAGGTAATTCAAGCCAGCGAGGTAACAAAAGAGGGCCTATGTAAGTTGTTCCAGGGTTTCTAGAGTCCCAAGAGGCCAATTCATCTTAAGTATTTTTAGGATCCTTGACCGGGAGGTCGCAAAATCATGAGGAGGGAAGGGGGGTTGCATCAAGTGGGATCAGAGACACATAATTAATTTATGTACGCAAGAAGAGGCAGTCTGATATCATCAAGTGGTATCATAAGGACAAGTTTTATTTTAAATCTCTGTGTGAAGGAGAAAGGTCAACACAATGTCTCCTGGGAGACGTGCGGCGCCAACTATAAAACATCGAGCAGTGGAAAGGGAGATGAGAGAAATCCAAGAAAGATTGGATGCTATGGAGACAACACAAAGGAGGGCACCTGATGTTGGATACGTCACTGATGCAGAAAGAAAAGAGAGGGAAATTGAAGAAGTTGTGGCAGAGGATGATGCAGAGGAACACTTGCTAAAATATTTTGTGAAATTGGGAGCTAGAGTAAAGATAGATATCCTAATGTACGAAGGAAACTTAGATGTTGAATAATTTCATGATTGGATATGAGAAATGGACAATTATTTTGACTATTAATACATATATGTGGAGAATAAGGTGAAACATGATGTCACCAAATTAAAAGGACATGCAACATTGTGGTGGGATGAACTGCAGGTTGGCAGAAGATGTAAAGGAAAAAAAAATATCAAGAGTTGGGATAGAATGGTATGGAAGTTGAAAGATAAATTCATACCCTAGGATTACTATATAAATCTGTTCATGAGATTGAAGAACGTGAGATAAAAGGAAATGACAATCAAGGAGTACACAAAGGAATCTTATAGGTTGAACATCAGGGCTAGACAGAGGGAGAGAGATATGAGGAAAAGGTTTCCAGGTATATCAATGGCCTGAGATATGAAATGCAGGATGAAATCAACATGATGAAAATAAGGACAATGGAGGACGCTTATCATATTTCTATAAAATCACAAGAAAATTTGGTGAGGAAGCAGAGTCAGGGAAGCCGAGGTAGAATTTTAAATAGAGGCACGGGAATTTTCTATGAGAAGGCACAAAAACCCAAGGGTGAAACTAATAAACCACATAGTCACTCAAAAAGTAGAGGAATTTCCCGAGGAAGACAGAGTGTTGGAAGAAATTTTTTTCCTCGAGGAAGAGGAAGAGGCAGAGAAGGAGAAGTGAAGTGTTTTTTGTGTGGAAGTACATGACACATGTCTTGGGAATGCCTCGAGAGAAAGAAACAAGGAGGAGGTGAAGCTCACATTTCAGAAGCACAGAAGAGGAATGTTCAATTAGAAGGTGCAGAAGACGGAAAATATCTTATGATGAAGAAGGTTCTCTTGAAACCAAAACCAGAGGTTGAAAAGCCAGTGCAGAGGAACAGTTTGTTCAGAACTACTTGCAACACTAAAGATAGAGTATGCAAGGTGATAATTGATAGTGCGAGTACTGATAACATAGTATCCACAGATATGGTGGAGAAATTGGAGTTGGAGACAACTGGACACCCAAGTCCATATAGATTCACATGGTTTCAGAAAGGTCACCAGGTAATGGTAACCAAACAATGCCTCATTGAATTTAAAATAGGAGGATATAGAGATGTATGCCATGTTTTTTTGGGGAGACCATGGAAGTTTGACAACAATGTCATTCATGATGTGAGGAGGAATACTTATACTTTGGAGAAGAATGGTAGGACACATATGTTACTGTCAATAGAGGATAAGAAAGTAAAGGAAGAAGCCAACAAAAGTATACTTCTCATGAGTGGGAAGGAAATCCTGAGTGAAGTTAAGAAATAACATGAGATGCAGTTTGTTGTGGTGAGGAAACCAAGAGTTATCCTTACAAGTACTTCTATGGATGATCTACCTGAAGAAATTCAAGAGTTGTTAGAAAATTTTGTTGACATAGTAGTGGATGAGTTACCAAGATCATTGCCACCTATCAGGAGTATCAACCATCACATTTATATAATACTAGGAGAAAGTTTGTCGAACAAAGAAACATACATATTGACACCTTAAGACAATGAGGAGGTAAAGAGACAAGTCCAAGATTTATTAGACAAGGGTTTGGTCAGAGAAATATTGATTCCATGCGTAGTACCAACTATGTTAAGCCTGAAAAAGGATGGAGGATGGAAAATGTGTACAGACTCAAGAGCCATAAACAAGATCACCATCAAGTACATATTTCATTTACCAAGGATGGATGACTTAATGGATTGTTTGAGCAGAGAAAATTATTTTTCATATATCTGAAGAGTCGATATCATCAAATAAGAATGAGAGAAAGTTATGAGTGGAAACCAACCTTCAAAACAAATGAAGGGTTGTATGAATGGCTTGTTATGCCATTTGTCTTAACAAATGCCCCAAGTACTTTTATGAGGTTGATGAATGAGGTATTGAAAGATTTCATTGGTAAGTTTGTTATTGTATATTTGGATGATATATTAGTCTTTAGTAAAACTGAAGAAGAGAATTTGAGGAACTTAACATTGGTGATGAGAAGATTGCAGAAAGACAAGCTGCAGATAAATTTGAACAAATCCTCTTTTATGAATACATAACTCATTTGTTTGGGTTTTCTAATCTCTTCAAATGAATTGAAGATGGATCCAGAGAACGTGAAATAAATCAAAGAATGGTCATCGCCAAGAAGCATATTTGAGGTGAGAAGCTTCCATGGATTAGCAAGTTTCTATCAAAAATTCATTAAACATTTCAGTGGAATCTGTACACTGATGCTAAATATGGTGAATAAGAGACACAAGTCTTTTAAGTGGACAAAAGAAGCTGAGAAAGGCTTCAATATATTAAAGGAGAGGATAAAATAAGAACCGATTATGGTCTTGCCATATTTTAGGAAGACATTTCAAGTAATATGTGATGCTAGTGGAGTCGCAATTGGAGCAGTTTTAAGCCAAGATAATAGGCATGTTGCATATTTCAGTGAGAAGATGAATGATGCTAAGAGAAATTACTCTACATATGATAAGGAATTTTATGCAATAATTCAAGCCTTGAAGAAATGGAGGCACTACCTTGTTAAAAAAGACTTTGTTTTGTATAGTGATAATCAAGCTTTACAATTCATAACTAGACATGAGAAGTTGAATCAAAGACATGCTAAGTGGATATAGTTTATCAAAATTTTCACTTTTTATCATTAAACATATTTATGGTATAGCTAACAAATTTTTTGATGCATTGAGCAGGAGAAGTCTAATTCTGCAAGAATTTCAAGTGAAAACCTTAGGGTTTGAACACCTTAAGGAGATTTATTGTGATGATCTAGATTTTAAGGAGACATGTGAAGCATGTGAAAATATTTTTCTTAGAGAAAAAATCCAGTGGACAGAGTATCTGATTGAAGACAAATTGTTCTTTAAAGGTTGTCAGTTGTGCATACCAAAGTGTTCAATGAGGGAAAATCTACTGAAGGAAAAACATAGTGGAGGTCTAGCCGGAAATTTCGACCATGACAAGATGTTTTCATAGTTGAACGGTTCATACTATTGGCCAGGTGTGAGGGCATAAGTGAAGAAATTTGTAAGCAGATGTAAGATTTTCCAGTATGAAAAAGGAAAGAGAGGCCTTGGGATGAAATGAGCATTGATTTCGTGCTGGGATTGCCAATAACACAAAGAGGAAGTGATTCCATTTTTGTGGTAGTTGATAAATTCTCAAAAATGTAACACTCTTTTCGATGCCAAAAAACTAGTGATGCAACACACATTGCTAATTTGTTTTTCAAGGAAGTTGTGAGACTTCATGGGTTTCCCAGGAGTATTGTTTCAGATAGAGACAAAAAAATTGTTGGTAATTTTTGGAAAACATTTTGGAAGAAAATGAGAATAGAACTATCATTTAGTTATGCATATCACCCCCAAACGAATGGACATACTAAGGCAGTAAATAAGAGTTTAGGAGATCTTCTGAGGAGTTTGGTCATTGAACATCATAGCTAGTGGGATAAAATTATGTCACAAGAAGAGTTTACATACAATGACTCAGTAAATAGAATTACCAGAAAGAGCCCATTCCAGATAGTATATGGGATGAATCCAAGAGGAGTATCAGAGTTGAGATATCTGGAGAAGAATGAATTCAGAACCGCTGGAGCAGAAGACTTCATTGTAGAATGTAGAAGCTTCATAATCAAATCAAAGAGTAGTTTCAGAACAACAATAGAAAGTACAAGAACATACTTGATCAACATAGGAGAGAAATTAAATTTTAAGTGGGAGATCAAGTTCTAGAACATCTCAGAAAGGAAAGGTTCCCAAGGGGACAATATAACAAAATGAATCTAAATAATATAGGACCATGCAAGATCCTAATAAAATTGGATGAAAATTCTTATGAGATAGAGTTTCCAGAGGACGTGGGTATATCACCCATATTCAATATTTTAGACCTGTATCCTTATAAGGAAGATGACAGAGGATCAGAGGACCAAAAACAGATCCAGTGGGAGAAGCAAATGCATATAGAATAAAATCTGCAGATGGACAAGATCATAGATCAGAGAACTCGTAAGAAGACCAAGAGAAAAACATATTTTGAATAATTGATCAAGTGGAAAGGACACCCAATAAAATATGTCAGTTGGGTAAATGAAGAAGAAATTCAGGAGCATGGAAAGTCAGTTCAAGAGCTCATGGACAGAATTCCATGAATTTTTGTCCAGAGGAGTATGATGCACAAGCATCACGATCAAAGAACGAATGGAGGATAGCTAAGTGCACTAGCGTGCATTTTGAACAATGATTTATAATTTAAGAAGGCATATCATGCAAATATTATGAAAATACTATAATTTAAGAAGTTCTTAAATGTTTTTGAGCTGGACGATCGCATGAGATTGATGATGAATGTATTTTATTTTAATGTAGTAGCTTACATTACAGATGTGATGTGTTTTCTCTTATATGTTTGTCTCAAACATTTATTGTAATAAATCCTTAGTAGTTGAATGCTTTTATTTCGATAGGATAGCACTAAGGTAGCTTGGAGGGAGATCTCTATGATCCCTCTTGACAAATGTATTGTTCCCCAAATGAGGCTGTTGAAAACTATTGTAGAGGTTGTTGTTAGTTTTTGAAATTTAGTCGATTGTAGATGAGAATTGTTGAGAGTTGTTGGAGAGAGGTGTATGATCCGATGTATATTTTCAATTGAATGAATATAATAGAGAGGCATTGTTCCAAATTTCGAGTGTCGATGTGTCTATATGAATGAATGAATGGTAGGCTTTCTATTAATTTCAATTCTTTGTTATTTCTTGTTCTTATGTTATGAATGCATTTACATGGTTGAATGTATGAATCTATGAGACATTAGATAAGTTTCAATTGTTTCTCTTCTACGAGAAAGTGCAAGTGTGCATATTGTTCACAAGGTGTGCATTGAGAGACTTTGTTTCAACTCAGAAGCTTAGAAGAGACAACATGAAACTTTTGTATGCAAGGAGTGCATAAGAGTCCACAAGGTGTGTGTTGACCGAGTCTATTTTGGATCAAAAGTTCATGAGGGATAGGTTGAAAGTGCATATAGACAGAGACGTGCTCAGAACCAAATTGTTCAGAAGGAAGAATTGAGTCATCTAAGGATTGTTGCAAGGAGTGCACAGTCGCCTATCGAAACTTAAGTTGAAGGAATCTTGTTACAAGGTGTGTGCAGAGTCGATACTTGGATAAGTATTGAAGGAGTAATTATGAGAAGTTCAGAGTGTCGAGAAGGAACAATTCCAAGAGAGACAACTTGAATGATTATATGCAGAGAGTGCATATTGTCGACAAGGAGTGCGTGACAGAGTCTTTTGACTCACAAGATCAAGAGGAGTAACCTAAGAGTATTTGCAGAAGGGTGTGAAGAAATGTCGCAAGGTGTGCACAATCATCGACAAAGAATATAAGTTGTGGAGGAGGACCTATTGCAAGGCGTGCATAGGCAAAAATTCGACTAAGTGTCAAAGAAAATTCTCTAAGGAGAAAAAGTTCGAGAAGGAACAAGCTCAGGAGGGAGATTGGGTGAGAAATATTCAATAGGGAGGATCTCTTTAAGGTCTCCCAAAATTGATGAGAAAGATTCGTTCAGGAGGGAGAATGATAGTTCTAGACTACTAGATCTGCGAGAGTTGCACAGAGATTATTTGTGGAGCCTTTCGGCACTTTGTGGTTCAGAGTGTTTTGAAGTATTGTGAGAAGCAAAGTCGCCGAAGTTGCGATGTTGTGAAGTGATCCTAGTCATTGGTTGTGAGGAGGATACGTAGAAGCGGGTTGGAGAGTTTGGGAGATCAATGTTCAAAGAATTTGCGTGGGGAAAGTGAAATCTTCATGAAGTTGTAAAGGCTGAATTAGAGTTGGACTGTCAGATCCAAAAGGACAAGCGACATGGATCTGTGTGTTTCAGCAGAAAGGGTTTTAGAAGGAAACAAGGGTGGAGGTTGGAATACCGTCGAAGTCCAAAATTAGGAAGAGGCTTGCACAAGGTTATAGCCCGAGGTCACAACGAAGAAGAGATTAGCTAGTGGAGCTAGCACCCGCCATTTAAAGTTACCAGAGGTGCTCGAAAACGACGGTGTGGGTAATTCAATCCTGAGAGGTAACAAAAGAGGGCCTCTGTAAGTTTTTTCAGGGTCTACTAGAGGCCCGAGAGGCCAATTCGACTTAAGTATTTTGAATATCCTTGACTAGGAGGTCATAGAATCTTGAGGAGGGAAGGGGGGCTGCATCACAAATGGAATTTTTGAAAAATGTTTGACCATTGTTGAAATGGAAATATCCATGTTTCAAGAAAAGCACATGGGAAATGAGTTTTGGATGGACGTAGTAGGCATAGTTGTTTACATTCCTAGTTTCATTTATGAAATAGTAGTGAATAGTACACCAAAACAAGAATGGTATGGGGTATGAACCAAAGTCACGCATTTCATAGTTTTTTTTCATTAATATGCGTACATGTCTCGAAAGAGATTTGAACAAAGTTAGATAAAAAAAAATATAAAATGCATTTTTACTGGTTACTCCAAGAAAGTAGAACATTAAAAACCCATATTGGAAAATGTGATCAGATCATGTGATGTTATATTGTGATGAAAAGGGATTTTGCCAAAAATGTTTGCAATAGGAGGAATTAATAAGTGTGGAAATATATTCATCACAAGATGACATCACTACTATCCCCACTAGTACTAGTATTCATTGAAGTTTCAATGGTAGTCTGATTATGCCTTCGAGAATATATTTTTCAATATCAACTATAAGTGATCAAGTGGATACAAAGAAAATTGTTAATTATTTATAATTTTCTTAAATTCAAATCTAACCAAGATGTTATGAAAATACATTGTAGCATAGATTTTGGTTTTACTGAAGGGAAGAAGAAATGAGGGAAGTTGAGATAAACAAACATTGTTAGTTCTTTAAAATTTCTAAGGATAATAACTGATAATATTAAAATGAAAAAATCATAAGACTTATGGCACTATTGAAATTCATAAGGGGAGTCTAGTAACCAATATATATGTACAGTTATATATAATAGACTGTGAAGAAACCTTTGCATGAATTTATTGATGGGATATAATAATATATGTGTTAAGTTTCATAAATCATCCTATTTATGAGAGCCACTTTTTGTCTGTAGATTTCAGGCAGAGGGAGGTAGATTAAATAAGAGATGGTTTGATACCATCAGGTGGCATCAGGAGGTGAAGGAAGACAAAGTGTTGATGCTTTGTGTGAAAATATTGTTGTAGGATGCAACAACAAATGGTATAATCGGGTGGACTGTAGGAGATGATGGAAGTTCTCTCAGTCATAGAGTGAGAGCAACGGAAATTCCAGGAGGGTAGGTAGGAGGATGAAGATGGCTACTGAAATCCATAGGAATGGTCAAGGAAAGGACCACCAACAGAAGGGAAAATATGAAATGGATAGAGAACTCACTGAGGTGAGGGTGATATTAGAACAACTTGCATTGAAGATGCAACAAGATGCAAGAACACGTTGGGTATATGAATGGTCCATCAGGAGGAAGGTGAAATGGATGATTCGGAGATTGTTGGCCAGAGGAAAATGACAGTTGTTGAGAAGGTGGTTGTGGCATGCTGAAAGCCTCAGAGACATAGAGGAAGTGGTTCACGTCTGTGAGCCAGAAGCAGAGAGAAATCTCAGTGATGATGAGGAGAAGATATCACTGGAAGATCTTAGAGACTGCTAGGTGAGCAAAGAGGAACTTTCAAGTTTCCATGTGGGCAATGAGATAGGATCACTAGGGGATATCATAGACTTCCAGGTGGGGAGAGAAGAAATCCCATATTGCCAAGTGCGTAAAGGAGAGAAGATGAGCTCAGAGGTGAGTTCATATCAGCAAGGAGAGCTGATAGAGAAGGATCAGACACACTTTCTTATCATTGGAGGGATAGAGGTATTACCTCCATACAACCCATTTGAGGCAAAAGCCTTTTTTACATATGCAACAACAATAGAAGGACAACCAACCAAGATTGTCAAAGAGAAAGAAGAAATGGAAAAGACGTCAAAATCTTCCCCAACAGAAGAGGAAAATGCATATAATATGTTGACTCCATGGGAGAAGGAGGTAGAGATACTGGAGGATTGGTTGAACCATCCATAGCTAGTATATGACTGCCATGAGCAAATAGTCATGCATATTTTGGGAGAAGAGCATTCAGAGAAATTGCTCGCAAATTTCAGTCGGGAAGCTGAACAGATGATGACTGCAGTGCTGAGGTCTGCAACACAAGGTGAATCAAAATTCCAGTTTGGGGAGCAACTAGAGGAGGCTGGAGTTGAACCATCTCAAGAAGAAATGGCAGAGACAAAACTATCAAAGGAAGAAGCTGAGAAAAAGCTCAGTGGTGAGACTACGAAACTGAATTTTGCAAAAAAGTGGCAAGTTAAGGCCACAAAAGGTGGAGAATATCGCAAGAGGGATCGAGTAGATCTACCGACTGATGAGGAAGAAGTGCAACCGAGGAGACTGCATAAAGAGAGCCATCCACTGGAGCAGCTAGACGAGGTAATTGAGGGAATAAGAAGGTTGATGTTGAGGTCAGCAGCAGAATCTTCCAGCAAGGAGAAGATGAGCAGAAGGAAGCCTACCATAGCAGCAGGGAAGAAGCAACAGAAGAAAAGAAGTGGAGCAGATGGACAACTCCAAAGAATAGTTTGGGATCCAGGCGGTTTTCAACGACAAAGTTGGGAAGCTCATGACAAGGAGCTCATGAATTTTTTGTGGTAGTGGAGTATGATGCAGGAGCATCACTCCAACCCAACTACGCGATCTAGAAAGCACACACAGTGTGCATTAAAGGAGAAGAGAGGCACCAACCCTCTTGATTTCAAAATTCAAATTGAAATTAAGTGAATTAAATGATTGTAAGGCTGGTAGAGTCAAATCTAGGATTGTACGCAGGCTGTAGTTAGTGTCACCTTAAATGGTTGTAAGGCTGTAGATCTAGATCTGATTCATACTAGACAGCCATTGAATATCCATTGAATGTAATTTATGAGAGTAGGTGAGATGGAGGGAAGAGATCGAGGAGCCCCCTTCTTGTAAAAATATCTTAGCATCTTATTTTGGAGAGGGTGTTCGAATATTGAGACAGAACTTAAAACATAGAGAGAGGAAGAGGAGAGAGTCGAGACTCTATTGCAGTCTGAGCTCGAACACATTGTAATAATACATTTATGTTAATATAGACAAGTTTTTCCTGCATATGTGTTTTTATGTGTTTATGTGTCTTTCATGAATGCTATGTATGTGTCCGTTTTATGATGTAGATGTATGGTAGATTCCATCTACAAGAGATAGATAGATTTTTTTATCTGTTCATAGTTATTTGATTTTCCACTCTAGGTTCTTTGTGGTTTCATCCAAGAGGTTGCATGACAAAGTACCGAGGAATCTGAAGGCTAGTGTATGAGTTCACTTCTGAGTTCTGCAGAATTCAGGAAAAGACGTGCCAGGAGGGCGCACCAGAGGAAGTCTTAGATTAGGGGAGAAGCCTCAAGGTTGTTGAACACCTTGGAGGTGAGACTGTGTAGAGGAGGGAACAGAGAGAGAGAGAGAGATAAGACAAAATCACTGAAGGTTCTGTAAAATCTCTATCATGAGGGCATCGAGCAAGTGCATAGAGTGCACGGGAGAGAACTCTCTTTCAAGTTCTGAGATAAGGGAAGTGTCAAGGGAAGACACTCACATGGTTACTAAACACCTTGTAGGCTCAACAAGGCGTGCTTGAGCAGGAAGGTGCAGAAGAGGGCACTTCCATCTCTTCAAGGAGAGAAAGGGGCAGAGACCATTGAGGTCCGAGCAGTTTAAGCTCAAGGAGGAAAAAGACTTGTGTAAGGAGTGAAGTAGGCCAACACTCGATTGAAGTGTTGATAGAAAGCCGTCTGAAGGCTCATCAAGCACAAGGAGTGAGAACAAGAAGAATTTGTTTCAAGTCTAAAGCTCAGGAGGTCGAGTACAGGAGTGGGAGCTAAGAGAGGACTTACTCTCAGTCCCAAAGATCAGGAGGGACAACGTCCCAAGAATGCAGGTGAGACCAAGGTTGCAGGGCTCATAGGAAGGAGAAAGAACAAAGGTCGAGACCTTTAATACTTAGAAAATCTTCCAAGTCAGGAAGAAATTGAAGCTCAGGAGGAAGGAGCACAACTATCATTAGATCAACGTGAGACCCGAGATCTGGACCATTGAACTTCATGTCCAGATGCACAGAAGAGAGTGCAAGGAGGAAACAATTCTGAACCATCAAATCTAAGTGCACGGACTGATAGTCGTCGGATACTGGAGAAGGTCCACGAGGTTTAACCCTCATATACGAAGAGGAGAGAAGGCCCGTCAAAGTCCCAAAAATATCGGGACCATCCATCGTTGGAAGGACACATGGTGGAGATCCATGTATTTCATGGAATCGGGTATTGCAAGGAAAAAAGGAGGATTCTTTCGACTTCTAAACCCGGGAAGTCTCGAAAAGCATTGGAGCCATCCATCTTGGAGGAAAAGTGGAAAAGATCCAGAAGTTGTCAGGGTTTCGGAACATAGGTGCACAACAGTGGTGAGGAGTGAGGACTCATGATCGTCGAAATTGTGAAATCATTCCAGCCATCGGATATGGAGTGATAGGTGTCGAATATCCACACCCATCATAGATTTGGGCACCTGGAAATTAGAGGGGAAGACTTCCTCAGACTCACGAAAGGAGGTTCCCTGAAAGCATCGTGGCCATCCATTTTTTGGAGGATATGGGGCAGATATCTGGAAGTCGTTGAGGATTTGATCACCAGGGATTTGGAGGTGAAGACCTCGCCAGAATTCCCGAAAGTCAAAAGGCCAGGAATTAATCTGGGTCATTGATCGTGTTGAGGATTTGGACCATAGATCCAGCAGGGATCAGGTCTTAGGTATTTGAAAGGGAAGCAAAGATTCATTGCATCGTGATTCCTCGAATTGCGAAGTCCTGAAATGATTTTGAGGCTTGGCCCCAGGTTTCATAGTAGGGGTCATATGGATGCATAAAAGGAGGAGTTGAAGACTTGTTAGCCCTTTTTAGGTATCAGGACTTGAAGGATTCAGGGGAATCAATAGCGGGATTCACGAAATCACGAACTTCGACACACCTATTGTGTAGGCTTGTGGTCACAGGGTCCTGGTTACGTGGAGGGAGCTCATGCTTGGTGTTGATCGCATGGACTGAGTTCACATTTGGACCCGTGGATTTGTTCGTTGAAGGTTCTAGCAAGGAACCAAAGAGCCATTTTGTCTCATCAAGAATATAAGAACTATCCTTAGACCGGGAGGTCAGTGGATCCCTACCGAGGCAGAGAGGTAGGG
>SNQJ01S0007859.1:173159-194564 GCA_010110895.2 Picea sitchensis | reverse complement strand
AAAAAAAAAAAAAAAAAAAAAACAGCCCATCAGTATACACGATCTTCCTAAAAGAAATGAAACATGTATTCCATTTATAATCTTATCTGTAAACCATTAGAGTTTAAACAATATAAGAAAATATAATAATTAAATTATCTTTATTATGATTTGATAAATCAATATTGGTTTGGTTTTATTAGAGAGTAGTAACATTATCATTAATAAATAGTTTTGCTTAAACAATATAAGAAAACATAATAATTAAATTATCTTTATTATGATTTGATAAATCAATATTTGTTTTATTAGAGAATAATAACATCATCATTATATAATCTTGGTAACTAAAATAAATATTTAATCTCTTAGATATAACTAACAACATTAAATATCTAATCTAAAATCTACACTTTGAAATATAAAATCAAAATGATATCATGTCTGTAATTTATACTAATAATAATAAATTCCCTTTTTAACTTTGAAAACTATTTTTTTTAACCCTATTAATATTATTCTTACTTAATTAAATTGCAAGCACAACAAAGTTGTCAAACACTTAGATGGATTCAATAAAACAATGGATGAAACGTTTAGTATCTTAAAACAACTAATAATAATATAATAATCTAATTTTTAAGGTTATGAACAAGCCAAACATCAAATTGGTGTATGAGATTCTTTTGTTTATGGGACAAGGGACCTCTCAGTGTAGCCATTTGACTGTTACAGTTTACAAAAGTGTACATACCCTATATCCTCTGAATTTGAACCTGTAACCTCCAAGGAAGAAACTACATGTAAATTAAATACTTATCTCTCATTTTCTTATGAAAAAATAACTATTCAAAATATTTCAACTGACTAAAATAAATTACATAAAATACATTTTCTATAAATGTTATCCTCAATCAATCCACCATTTATAATTTATAGTACAATTTGGTTTGTTCACAGGCATAGGATCATAAGGAAAAGAAAACTGGAAGGACTGCAGAAACAAAACCGGCACAGGATCATAAGGAAAGGAAAACTGGAAGGACTGCAGAAACAAAACCACATAAGTGGGACTTTTTGTTCACAGGCACAGGATCATAAGGAAAGGAAAACTGAAAGGACTGCAGAATCAAAACCACATAAGTGGGACTTATATCATAACAAGTAAAACTTCTAACAAATATTATAAATATACATAAGGCTAGGAAGAGTTAGTCAGCATTTATTTATAATTTCTCAAGCCATCCACCATTTATATTACAATTGGCTTGTTTACAAGCATCGGATTTAAAAGAAAGCATCAGAAAATATATATTTATGGAAAGGAAAACTGGAAGGACTACATAAACAAAACCAATTATTTGGAGGTTATTGGTTATATAATAACAAGTAAAACTTGTAATATAAATATATCAAGGAAACTCATTCATTTTGCTTATAAGCAATGTCTAAACTATCAAAATATGGATTCGGTTTACTAGATAGAGGATCAATTTAAAGATCCTTCAACAACTAGATCAGAAAATTGATTAGTGCCAACTGATACCAAAATTCATATTATAAACTGTTAACCACTCAGATTCAATCACAAGCTATATTAACGCCACCTGATACCAAAATTCATTTTAGAAACTGTTAACAACTCGAATTTAATTACATGCTACTTGCCTTATATCAGAACATGCTACTTGCCTTATATCAGGAGCAGAACTGTTCACAATAGCAAAAGCTTACTTGCCTTATATCAGAAGCAGAACTGTTCACAATAGCAAAAGCTAATTTGCAGAAGTGCAAAGGTTTACAATTAGAATAGAGCTGGAAGACAACCTTGAAAGAAAATTGTGAAGCACCTATGGTGTAAACAAATTATTGGATATTCATATCAGATTTCACAAAAGTTTCATAAAGTACACTCAATACAATGGAATGAGAGAATAATCCAGAACATAAAAAAGGAAAAATGCCTGTCAATGGCCTTCTCCCATTACAGATGGTGTATGGAAACGGACAACATTTCCTGTCTCTCTCAAGTTGTCAGTATTTTAGTAGGCAGTATTCAGATACTCTCAGATACATGCCATTTTATGTTGCTAAGGTGTTCACAATAAACAATCAAGTGGCAACTTGAAAAAAATCATACAATGATTTCAGCCCTCAATCAACAAACATGAAGATTTGAATTATCATTTAATACCTCTCTTCCATGGCTGGAGAGCAGAGTCACAATACTTTGTCGGCAATGCCTGAGATCTACTTCTCTTAGAGCAGCGCAATTGTGGGATCGCTATTTGATCTTCATCAGTCCCATTACCCACAACTAGATTTTCACTCTGCGTTATGCACGCTAGGCCACCCAGGTTACAGATGCTATCAGATGTCAGGAGAGGCTTTGAATTGGCAGCATTCAGAATCTTCTGTAAATCACGAAGCGTCTGCGGAGCATCCGGCTGGAGATGTTTAAGAACACCTTTGGTTCTTCTGACTACTCTCTTCTGCAAAAAGGGTGTTCCTATGGGAATGAAGAGTCCCTTTCTAATCCCTTTCTTTTGTGGGATATTCTCAGGGAAACGGGACTGATCATTTTGCAGAGACCGAACCGCAACATCAGCTAAAAGATGAAGCCCTGGAAATAAGTTTTCAGATTTAGCCTTCTGATTCTCAATTTGGAAAGGGCTCTCGCTGATCTCAGAGACCAAGCTCTGATCCTTCTTGGGTTTGTCATTGTCAGGCGGATGGCAGGGCCAGTTAATGTAATTAGAACCCAAATCCCTCAATTCCCCATTCATACTCGGTGACTGCAACTCTATGTCCTCTGCAACTATCTTAGAAATCGAACAAGCTGAAGAGGCCTCCATCGAGGGTTCCCTGTTGCGGGCTGCATACTGACCTGAACTGCCCGTCATTCCGTCATCAGAGAACAACCTATTCTGCTTAAGAGCTGTTTTTTGGCCCCTTCTCGCCACTCTCGGTTTTGACGGTTGCTTCTTGTCATAAAAACCCGGATCTTCGACAGAATTTTCATTCGAAATACCCAAAGGCCGGCGCAAGAACCGAATATCGGGGTCTGAATCACCGTGTTGATGATCTGACATTGAATCTGAATTAGTCTCAGATGAAGATACATGATGTCGAATTACTGATATGGGGGACTTCATCGAATCTCCATTCTCGAAGGGACCAACCTCCGCAATTGAATTTTGAACTGGCAAGCACATGTCCCTGCAATAAGCTCTGGATTTCAATGCATTTCCTTCAAAACTTGTTGAAGATCTGCGGAGGGAAGAATCATCAATGCATTGCTTTCCTTTCGGAATAATGTTTTGACAGAACCCGTCCGCAAGAGATCCGATTTTAGTTACTGAAGATATTCCATCCGCCATAGACTGGATTTTGCTCATCGTGCAAAGCTTCTTGCGAGCTCCGCACCACTGCCAAATATTATCGGATTTCTCCATTGGGCCCTTTTCCATGCAACGCTAACTAAGACTTCCTCAAATATCAGAGCCCTCAAATACGCGTACAAGGGCCGGGCGAGCGCTCAAATTGCACCAACTGATAAAAGATGGATCAATAGCCAACAATCATACCCAGAAGATGAACGGATCACAGCTATGGAGCATCCCAGGAGAATTGCCAAAGCAAATCCTGATACGATCAAGAAGACACTACTGTTTGCTTTTTATAATTTCCAGATCAAAGCCCCTGCAGGATCCCAAATCACCAAACTGGTTAAGAAATAGGGTTTATAAAAAAAAAAAAAACACCAAATTCATTGATCAAACTGATAACCCAACAAAATCCATTGATCGAATCACTGAAAAGTGCTGATCCCAATTACAGAACTAAAAAGCGCAAACTTACCAAAAGTGCAGGGAAGCAGCTTCATCTGCAAAATCTCAAGAGGTGGGAATGGAAGCATTGAACAGACTACCCAAAACAGCAATCGCATGGCAGACCCGCCAGATTAGGAAATACAATCGCAGAATCGCTAGAGAAACAAAAATATAAATAGATACCAGTCAAGGCAGAGAGCGCCTGTTCATCCAACCGTTGAACAAAGTCGGAGATTTGTTTGAGATGGTCCTCAAAGTTTAATTGGGGAATTGTTGACCGCCCTTGTTTAATGAGGTATATATAATTTTATTTAAAACCATTTAAAAAATGGTTAGACCTTAGGTCATTTTGTGTTATTCAAAAAAATTATGTATTTTTCATTGAAAGGTATAAGGTAAATCTCAACGGTTGTATAGTTGAATATGTAACTATTTTAATGAGGGTATATATAATTTTATTTAAAACCATTTAAAAAATGGTTAGACCTTAGGTGATTTTGTGTTATTGAAAAAAATGATGTATTTTTCATTGAGAGGTATAAGGTAAATCTCAAACGGTTGTATAGTTGAATATGTAACTATTTAAGAATAGGGGTATGGTTGGAGTTAGTGTGTAGGGGGATAATATGACTTATAATGTTAGAGTATATTTTTTTTGAGTGATAGGACGATGGAAAACTTGTATCATATAAGGTGGAAAATATTTATTGTTGGAGATATTACATACTTATTTAGGTAATTGTTTTCTTAAGGTTGATAGTTCAATGTTGAGAATGTTTTTTTAGATGAGAATATTCTTTCTAGATAATATTCCCTTATAAAATATGGTGCTCCTCTTAAGTTCACAGTTAGTTACAATCAATTAGATTGGTGGAAGTCATTCATGCATGGAAACTTTGGTTTTATCACCAACAATCTTCCACACATGTGACTCAGTTAATTGATGATTGCATGGATCAATTAACTATGACTATGTAACAACTTACTTCAGTTTCTATCAGTGAGTGTCTAAATCTCTCTAGATCACTACTATGGTGACTTTACTTAGTCATGTTGAGTATATTATGTGTAATTAATCACTCTCTCATTAGTGCATACAATTATATTGATTATTTTCCCTCATCTCTTCTCTCATTCTCTCAATTTGCAAGCTTTGTGCGAATCGTTGTTAGCTATATTATCTGTGCAGGTTTCACCACAATTCTACATGGTATTAGAGTCCACAAGTTGTTAGGAGAAAGACACACATGTATCTTATTTGTAGGTCCATAAGGGAGATGCAATAAAAAAAGATGGATTATTCATCGACAATACTTCTCACGCCTTATAACTACTTTGAGTGGAAGCTAAAAATTAGGAATCAAATTAGATGCAGAGGCGTGTACATGATCCAGATTATTTTGAGCACGAAATGAGAGCGAATATATAATAAAGATATATATAGAGATATAATTGATATCCAATAATATAACAAAGATTTATCATAGATATAACCATAAACATAGAGATACAATAATACACAATTTCTATTAATTAACAAAATGTACAAAACTGTAGAGATACAGAGTGAAAGACTCCCTAGAATGGTGGCAACTTATCTCTAAGAAGAGATGTGACGACTACTCGCATTCACAAGAAGATGATTACAATGAGGCTCTAAAGTCCTTTTTAACATAAAGAAAATCCAAAACCCTAACCCTGGAAAATGAAAAGCCAACAATTTTGTGGACCTCGTTTTGGGTAGTTTGGTGTATCAACTTCTTGATGGCATAACTTTGGCATACAATCTCTGTTTGAGGCGCATGATAGCTCGTTGGAAAGGTATCGCCGAGGAGATTCATTTTGGGAGCTCAATCTAATCCTTTAGATTTTATTGAGGTGCTCGATCCCAAAAAAAGTTCATTTAGGCCCTCAAAATGGCCCCGAAAGTTTAGGAACCGGAAAACTGCTAAAAATAGTAAATTGTCAAAAGATTGTTTTGAGCCAGTTGGAATAGGTGGGTCGCAACCGATATCCACGCTGATCAATAAAATATTGCTACGGATATAGAGGTTGATCCAACCTCTACTATCGAAAAGAACATGTATCTCAACCACATGGATGAGGTTTACGACCTCCTATGTGTATTTGTGTCCCCCGAGTTTTTGTTTCACGTTGAATCTTGCGCCACACCAGATGAGATTTGGACGAAGATGGAGGACATCTTTGGAAACTGGAAGAAATGTGTAATATCCTCTTCCAATTGACCATGATGGGGGGTGGTGACTCAATAACCTATATGACTCTTGTAGGCTATAGTCAACAAGGAAAAGGGGATTCAAGGAGGTATCACTAGGTTAAAAGATTGACAAACCCTAAAAGTGGCATTAGATAAAATAAACAATTATATTTAAATGGAGTTGGAGGAAAAATATTTGATTTGGTCAAAATGGGGGAAAGATCTACAAGGTCCAAAGGAAAGATAAATAAAGGAGCAACCCTTCCCCTTGTCATTGTGATTTGATATCTTATTGAGTGCTCTTGTAGCCAACATTTTCGTCGGGGTTTTGGAAAAAACCCTTCCATTGCAGGTTTAGTTTCGGTGGTGCAATATCCACCCTAGCTAGACAAAGATGAAAATTCATCCAGAGTCCTCTTTGAGTTCCTTGTGGTGCTTGATTATATTCTGGAGAGAGTTGGAGGTATATCAATGGGCATGAGGCATTTGCGGTGAATTTCAGGAAGAGTCCATTCTCCATATCCGTAGGTATCATAGGGTTTCACACAACTATAGCAGAAGGCATCCCTGTGAGTTGAGTAAGGGTCATCCGCGAGGCCCCATGTGACACGCCATAGGCATCCCATGAGGACCCTATATATTGGGGGTTTGCAACAGATCAGGTTTGTGAAGGTGTTCTGAAGAGTTCAGAGGGCCGCCTACAGAGAGGACGTCACTAGAGTAGAGTAGTGGAGGGATTGGAGAGCCTTAGGATTCATAGATTGGCATCATTCCAGGTTTTTCTATGTGTTTATGTAGTAGATTGTGATGCTTCCTGACAGCCATTAGTTTGTGTGGTTAGTATTATTCTGCAGTTGTTATTACAACCATTAGTTATCATTATACTGATTCTGGGAACTTCCACCCATAATAAGATACCATGGTTATCTATTCTATTCTTGTGTAATGAATGCTTTCTATTTGTTTGATAATATTTCTCATTGAGTAACTATTTTATAAGAAGTTAACAACACATTCACTTAATAAGAAATAATAATTTCAAGGCAGAAGCATAAAATATCCATCTAGCCTAGTTGGGGACATTACACTGGTATAAGAGCTGGCGATTTTTCCAGCCTGTGACTGCATTGATGCCTAGAAGAAAAGGGCGTGGGGAATGATTCTCTCGAGAGTCACTGGAAAAAGAAACAGAAGAAAATCACACAGATTCAGAGTCAGAAGGAGACACGGTGGACCATGGTGAATACATAGTCTCGCAACTATTGGATTCCATGGTCAGTGAACAATGACAAATGGTCGCTGAGAAACAATAATTGACACAATTCCCAACACAGTTCCTTACCAACACTCAAGCAAATCAAACCCCAGAGGCTCCAATGGGAACCATTTAGAGGGCATCCATAGATGAAGTGGAGCTTATACAAAAGGTAGTAATATCCATACCCCGACCCAAAACAGGAGCCTAAAGATCCCTAGGAATTTATTACCACAGTTCCTGATAGAGAAACTTATGGAGGCACCAGAGCAACCAGATCAGGGGTTTGATATTAACACCTCATACAAGGAGTACAATATGGTACATGAAGATATTCAGGAGAAAATTTCCTATAGAGACTTCTGTGGCCTTAAACATAAATATGGTCAGAAGGAGGGGAACAAGGGAGCAAAAATCCCACAAAACTTTGATCGCATGCGTAAGGTGGGAAGTTTGATTATTCCACCTTTCGATGGGTCTGTAAAGAGCATGGCCAAGGCCTAGGTACATAAGTTGGATACTTATCTCCAACTTAATCCAATGACCGAAGCCGGAGCAATTAAGTATGTCACCCTTCACTTGGAAGGAGAAGCTCACGAATGGTGGTACCATGGGTTGGTGACATTAGGGAACACAAACATCACTTCATATGTGGACTTCACTCAAAATATTTCATGGACAGGTTTGACGAAAAGGACCCAGAGATGCATTTCAAGGAGTTATCACAATTGGAATAGACAGGCACACCAAAAACATACATCCCATCTTTTCAAGGATGGCAATTATGGTGACATATATCTCTCAACAGAGATTGGTGATGTTATTCATGGAGGTTCTAGATTAACCCATGAGAGGATGGGTGAAATCCTTTAGGCCAACCACATTGCATGAAGCCATCATGAGATGCCAGGACATGAAGAATGCAGTCAACAAGAGGTACCAACAAAATCCTTCATCCCTCAAGGAGTTAAGGAGACAAAGCTTCCATAGAATTCATGGACAGGAAAGAACATGATGAATGAGGAGACTCAGAGAGAAATACGGAGGAATAATTTTTTCTTCAGTTGAAAAGATATGTGGGAACCAGGTCATAGATGTATAGGAAAAGGTAAAGTCCATTACATTGAGGTAGTTTATGACGGGGAAGATGAGGAGGAGGAAGAAGGTGTTGGATAGGACAGTGGTGAGCCATCACAGACCATATAATAAACACCATTGCAAGATAACCCCAAGGGAGTAACCATTGCTACACTTTTAGGGATCCCTAAATATTATACCTTTAGGGTCAGAGGTATTGTGAAAGGCTATAGGGTTATGACATTGGTGGACGGTGGGGCCACCCACAACTTCATTGATGTTTCACTTGTCACCAGGAGAAATATCCCTACGGAGGATTTTGAAGGATTCAATGTAGTAATAGTGGATGGGTACAACCTGATGTGTACTCAGAGGATTAGGGGACTAGAAGTAATCTTGGGAAAGTACACATTGACCGACGACTTTTACGTCGTGGATTTGACAAATACTCATGTGGTGCTAGGATTTTAGTGGCTATATTATTTGGGAAATATCCACATGAATTATAAGGACATGAAGATGTAGTTCCAGGAAAAGGATGGACATTGAGTTGTCCTAAGAGGTATGCCAACAAACGCCCCCAACATCGTGTCTAACTAGTGCATGGAGTTCCTTTTTAGACATGGGGGCGTGGCTTGCGTAATGGAGTGCTTGATCACTATGGAGAAGCCATCACAAGAATGACAACATTACCCTGTGGATATCCATAAATTGCTTAGAAAGCATGAGGGAGTGTTTGAACCATTGCCAGTAGGGAGACCCCCTGAGAGAGGATTTGAGCATGTCATTGATCTAGAAGAAGGGTCGAATCCTGTCATCACCAATCCATAAAGGAATCCCAAGTTATTCAAGGATGAAATAGAAAAAGGCCACAAAGGAGCTGCTAGAGATGGGACACATCTGGCCTAGTTCTAGTCCTTTCGCCTCGTCAATTGTACTAGTGAAGAAGAAATATGGTATTATGAGGATATGCATAGACTACATGGCACTAAACAAGAAGACCATAAAAAATAGATACCCAATACCCCAGATTGATGAGTTGATCGACGAGTTGCATGGGGCGGTGTACTTCTCAAAGGTTGATTTGTGATCAAAATACCACCAGATCCAAGTCAGGGAGGAGGATATCATAAAACAACATAAAAGTGTCACTACAAGCACTACAAGTTCTTGGTCATTCCCTTCAAATTAACTAATGCACCCGCTACATTTCAGTCATGCATGAACCATATATTCAACAAACAATTGACGGAATTTTTACTGGTGTTCTTTGATGATATTATCATCTACAACAGGACATGGGAGGAACACCTGAAGCATGTGGATGAGATTCTAACCATTATGGAAGAACAATTGCTTTTTTTCAAGGAGGCAAAGTGTGAGTTCGGTTTGACAGAGATCCTCTATCTAGGGAACGTGATGAGTTTTGAGGGAGTAAATGTGCATCGGTAGAAGATCCAAACCATATTAGACTGGCCCACCCCCAGGACACTCACAAATCTACAATGATTATTCGGGATATGTATCTATTATAAGCTCTTTGTGAAAGGATTTTCACAATTGGTGGTTCCATTAACGAACCTCACCAAGAAGGGGGAATTTTGATGGTCAGAGGATGAACATGTGGCATTTGACATAATGAAGAGGTTCATAAGTACTTGCCCAGTATTGGCACTTCCATATTTTATGCAGTCTTTTGTCCTGGAATGTGATGCATCCGGTGAAGGGATAAGGGAAATATTGATGTAGAACCGACATCCGTTAGATTTTGAGAGAAAGAAGCTAAGGGATCCTGAGAGGCTCTATCCAATCTATGATAAGGAAATGTTGGCCATCATGCATGCATTGGTCAAATTCAAATAATACTTGGTACATAGACGCTTCATGGTTAAGACTGACCACAACAAATTGAGATATTTCTTGGAGCAACAGGACTTGAATGAGAGATAACATAAATGGATGAGCAAGGTACACGGATATGATTTCAACATTGAATATGTTAAGGGGAAGAAGAATATAATTGTTGATGACTTATCTAGGAGACCTGCAACCTTCTCAATGACAAAGATCTCAGCAGGCTGGAAGTCCATTCTCTTAGTGGAATACTCCAAGAATACCTTCGTTTGTGAGATGATGGAGGGAAGTATCTAGGATGACAATTACAAGGTAGTAGATGACATCATATTCTACAAAGACACAATTTATCTTTCTTCAGAGTCCACACTCAAGGATATGGTTTTGAGGGCATCACATGATGCACCACTGGTAGGGCACCAGAGGTATATGAAATCCTATAGGCAGGTTAGGGAGAGATTCTCCTGGAAGGGTCTCAAAGGGGATGTACTTACTCATGTGAAGGAATGCATGACTTGCCAACAAATCAAGTCATAGTTCACACATCCTGTAGGACTACTCCAACCCTTACCGATACCAAAACATAAATGGGAAAGCATCTCCATGGATTTCATCACAAGATTACCAAAGGTGCAAGGAAGGGACTGTATTTACATGGTAGTGTACAGGTTGACTAAATATGTGCACTTCTTTGCTATTCCTATAGAGTACAATGCATATTAGGTAGAATATCTATTCTTCAGGGAGGTGTTTAGAATCCATGGACTTCCAAGGAACATAGTCAGTGACTGGGATAAGAGGTTTCTCAGTGCATTTTGGCAGGAGTTGTTCAGTTTATCTGGGAGAGAGTTGACACCTAGCACTAGCTATCATCCCTAGATAGATGGGAAAACCAATTTAGTCAACAAATGGATTGAGGGGTACCTGAGGAACTATGTGTTAGGGAAACGACATGCATGGATAAAATGGTTGCATATAGTCAACAAGGAAAAAGGGAGTCAAGGAAGTGTTACTAGGTTAAAATATTAACAAACCCTAAAAGTGTCATTAAATAAAATAAATAGTTATATTTAACTAGAGTTGGAGGAAAAATATTTGATTTGGTAAAAAAGGGGGAAATATATAGAAGGTCCAAAGGAAGGATAAATAGAGGAGAAACCCTTCCCCTTGTCATAATGATTTGATATCTTATTGAGTTCTCTTGTAGACAACATTTTCATTGGGGTTTTGGGAAAAAACCTTCCATTGCAGGTTTTGTTTTGGTGGTGCAATATCCACCCTAGCTAGAAAAAGACGAGAATTCATCCGGCGTCCTCTTTGAGTTCCTTGTGGTGATTGATTCTATTTCAGAGAGAGTTGGAGGTATATCAGTGGGAACAAGGTGTTTGCGGTGAATTTCAGGAAGATACCATTCTCCAGATACACAGGTTTCAGAGGGTTTCATGCAACCATAGCAGAAGGAATCCCTGCGGGTTAAGGGTCATCCCACAAGGCCTAGTGTGACACCCTACAAGCATCCCATGAAGACCCCTGTAGATTGGCGGTTTGCAACAAACCAAATCTATGAAGGTGTTCTGAAGAGTTCAGAGGGCCGACTATAGAGAGGACGTAACTAGAGCAGAGAAGTGGAGGGATTGGAGAGCCTTGAGATTCATAGATTTAAATCATTCTAGGTTTTTCTGTGTGTTTCTATAGTAGATAGTGATGCTTCCCGGAAACCTTTAGTTTGTGTGGTTAGTAGTATTTTGTAGCTATTATTACAACCATTAGTTATCATTGTACTGATTATGGGAACTTCCACCCATAACAAGTTTCCATGTTTATCTGCTCTAATCTTTTGAAATTGATGTTTTCTATCTATTTGATAATATTTCTCATTGAGTAACTACTTTATAAGAAGTTAACAACACATTCACTTAAGAAGAAACAATAATTTAGGGGCAGAATCATGAAATCTCCATCTACCCTAGCTAGGGACATTGCAAAATGAGAGGCCATATGCTCTAGGTCAAGCTAAATTCCTCAGATTCGAGGAATTTTGACAACATCCAAGACTTCTTTATGAATTTAGAGTCCCTCCTCCTTCATCTAAAGGGATTTGGAATAGAAAAATCCACTCAACACAATCAGTTAATCCTTTCTATCTTAGCAAAACTTGGTCCAGATTATGTTGTTTTCGTCTCATCATTTCATACAAACAAATTCACTTCAGGAGTGGCCTAGAAAATGTCGACATTGGATCCATTTATTGAATCCCTCACACATGATAAAGATAATCTCATCAATATGGGGATAATCAAGGAACCCAATGCGTATGCACTTTATTTGCATGAAAGTAGAAACACATGCAGTCCAAGACCAAGAAAAAAGGCAAGAGAAAGGCACATACAAAGCCAAAGAAGGAAGGGAGGTCCAAACCCTTCAATGATTCCTCGGGCTCCAAATGTGGAAAAGGAAAGAAATGGAATACCAAATGCGGTTACTGCAACTGCGTTTATCATCCTAAGTCTGCATGCATGAAGAAACAAATTGATTAGATGGTGCAGATTCTTCAGAAGAACAACCTGAGGGATCACATTCCTAAAGCTTCCAAGAAGAATCTATAAGATCAAGACAAACGAGGTAAGTCTCATGCACGCATTGCCATTAACTCTTCTCCTAATGCATGGCTCTTATATTCAGGCGTATCCCACCATATGGAAACAATAGAGAATGTTTTATATTCTATTTTTTCATTCATGTGTCCTCCCATCCTCATGGGAGATGATATCCTAGCTGAGATCATTGGCCAATGGAGATTAAAACTCCCACACAGAATTTTGGAGAACGTCTTGCATGTTCCAAAATTCTCCGTGAATCTACTCTGTTTATTAAATAATGCATTATGGTACAAGAAAAAGGGTGAAACTCAAACTTGATTCTATAACCATATATAATATGTGTGATAACTCCATAATTTTTATTGGTGAGGTAAACCACCAATCTTGTTTGTATACTTTCAGTAAATTCATTGCTAAATATGATTCTTCTTTACTACTGATGCATGCTGATGATACTAGTAGATTATGGCACGATATATTTTTCCATCTAAATTTCAAATACATGCATTAACTATGAAAATATGATATGGTCACTTGCTTTCCCAACATACACTTTTCAAAAGGAGTTTGTCGAGGATGTGTTCTTGGAAAACATCCTCAGGAAAATTTTGAGAAAGGGAAGGCCTGGAGAGCCTCCTCTCCTTTGGAGCTCATCCACAGGATCTTATGGGACCCTTTCCTCATTCATCCTTCAACAAATCAAGGTACGTTCTTACATTTATTAATGATTTATCATGATACACTTGGGTGCATTTTCTCGGGAATAAGTCCAAGGTTTTTGAGCATCTCAAAGACTTCAAAGCACATGCAGAGACTAAGTCTGGGAGAAAGATCAAAATCCTTTGCATAGACAATTGGGGAGAATATGTGAATTGAAATTTCCAACATATTAGTTCATAGGTAGGCATATAGCTGCAACACATAGTACCTTACACTCCACAACATAACGAAATAGATTAGAGGAAGAACATATCCCTCAAGGAGATGGCCACTTTCCTGTTGCATGAAAGATCTCTACTACCCAAGCTTTGGGCTGAGGCACTTAACTTGGCTAACCACATTCAGAACAAATATCCTCATAGACCTTTCAAGTGTTAGGATCTGATCCTAACCCCTCTCCATGGGTCATTATTTAGTAGGATATGTTTTCTATGCAATAAAGACCGACATTCGTTAATAAGGCCTAATAAATAAAGGAGAATAAGTCAACGTAAGAAGACCTAATAGAGCTTCTTCTTCTAGAAAGATCTTCCTCTAGAAGTTTCCTCAGAAGGTAGAATTAGTATAAATAAGAGTAGGAGGCATTGGATATTTTTGTCTTGGAGTTTATTGTAATAGAGCTCTACCCTGCTGGAGGTTGTCCCCTCGAAGAGGCAAGTGAACATTGTTATCTCTAATAAAGGTTCTCTTTATGGTGTTATTCTAGTATTTTTCTATCTATAATCTTGTTGTTCCACTACTGCTTGCTAAATATTTATGTTTCACATATTATTATTCATCTAGTATATTGCAAGTGGTATAAGAGCTCCTTCTTGGGCAGAACTTGTGGGGTAATTTTTTTTCCAGGGTAGAGACGTATTCCAACATATGTAAGCTATAGATATCTATTGTTCTGCACATAAACCCATGACTGGGGAATCATACATGCAAGAACTACAAGTGGTACTTAAGAGCACATTGTTGGCCACCCTTGTAACCCCTATTGGTACCCCTTCGAGTGGTAGCGCATCAAACAACACATGTATACAAATTGACCTAGATATCCTGAAGGCCTCCATAGATAAACCAATCGAGCACTTGAATGCTACAGTGCCACAAAGAATAACAATCAAGAAGATACTTTATAGTACCCTAGTAGTTGGGTAGTACATATAAGGGAACAATCTAGCCTCCTTTGTTGGTGCCCTAAGATATTTGGCCGAGTACTGCTGTTGGACCCCACACGTATATCAGAGAGCTATAACACAGGGTAAACCATTGTCTATAGAAACCTTGAATACCCTAAACCTTGGGACAGAAACATAAACATAAAAAACAAGATCTATTTTCATGTAGCTGTGTCTACTACATTCTGGTTGTGAAATTCCTACACATTTCTTCATGTTAAGCATTTGGCCATTTCGTCACTGTAGTATTATTCAGCTCAGAGTATAACTCTGCCAGCACCCTTATTTGTAACCTAGTCCATTGCATTCCTCTCTTCATTCTGATTGCAGTGGTACCCTTCACTTTTAAGCCTTTTTTTCTCTGGGGTCCCACCCCTTTGAAGACACCCTTATTTGACAACTATCCCATTGTACTCCTCTTTTTGTCCTGATCACCCTATTACATCTCACTTTTTGTAGTCTCAATTTTCGTTCTAAAACCTCATCTACTACCTAAGCCACTACCATTCCAACCACCTGAGCTCAGACCCAATAATATTGAGATACTAGGCTATCCAACTTAGAATTACGAATGAAATCCATCCCCTCTACCATACAAACAACAATCAATGACTCCCTCCATGCAATAATCCAAGCAGCCATCCATGAAGCCATGCAACCATTCACCAAAGGTAAGAAGGTAGAGCCCAATGCAACAAAACCTCATCATTCCCATTATGAGCATACACATTCCTCCCACTCCCCTTGGGGTTATCCACACTCTTTGAATAAGGTTCCCAAAGTTGACATGCATAAATTTGAGGGATCCAACCCAATAGGGTGGGTCTCTCAAATGGAACAATTCTTCTCCCTCCATAATATTTGGGATGATGAGACCA
The DNA here is from genome assembly GCA_010110895.2 of Picea sitchensis. Classification (NCBI taxonomy): domain Eukaryota; kingdom Viridiplantae; phylum Streptophyta; class Pinopsida; order Pinales; family Pinaceae; genus Picea; species Picea sitchensis. The sequence continues at coordinate 178,984 of SNQJ01S0007859.1, read as the reverse complement.
AAATCCATGTAGTGGTTTTGTACCTATATCAAGAGCGATGGCAGTTGTGGTAGTGGCATAAGAAATGTTATCCAGGAATACCCACTTGGAACATCTTCACTAAAGAAGTTTGTGCTTGTTTTGATAGGGAATCACATTTTTTGAGTAGACTCACCAAGCTGCGCCAAACTGGATTAGTCATATATTTCATCACGACATTTGAACAACTAGCCATCTAGACCAAGGGCTTATCTGATGCATTTTACCTTGAATGTTTTATTAGTGGCTTAAAAGAATCCATCCAAGCTCATGTGACCATGCATCATCCTACTACCTGGTTGCAAGCATTTCAATTAGAAAAAGGAAGCAAAGACCATCCTTCATGCCCCACCCATGAAGGCTCCAGTTCTCGCCCATCCTCAGCCTAGGACTCACCTAGCTCTGACACAAACATTGAAGGTCCAAAATGTATCTCCAGTTCAAATGGTGGAATGCCGCAAGAAAGGACTTTGGCATAAATGTAGAGAACAAAGGTTCTTCGAGATTGATGCATTCACTTCATATCCTTATGAAGAGATCCCATCAAATGAGGCTCTTGACCCAGATGAGGATCCACAAAATGATCACATTGAAGCTCCAGTTGTAACCCTTGTGGAGCCAACGGAACCCATCATTTCACTTCATGCACTCTCAGGTATTTTGGCCCCGTAGACATTGAAGCTCAAGGGCTACATCAAACATTGATTGGTGGTGGTGTTTATTGATAGTGGTAAAACCCATAATTTTATTCATCGTAGGCTTGCTGATGAGATCCATTGTTTTGTCATCCTTATTTCTAATTTTCAAATTCTCATCGCTAATGGTGGTACTATGAAGTGTGGGGGCCATTGTGAGAACGTCAAACTCCAAATGGGTGATTATACTCTGAAAACCCATATGTTATCTATTGCCTTGGGTGGTTTTGATATTGTATTAGGAGTGGAATGGCTTCGCACTCTGGTACCAATCACAATGGATTATAAATAATTATATATGAGCTTCACCCAAGACGCTCACCTCTATACCTTTCGAGGTCTCCAAGCGAGCTCTCCTGAAATCATCAACTCTCACAGGATGGAAAAATTGTTGAAGAAAGGCCACCTTGGTGTGATTGCTCAATTTAATGCCATCCAAGTCACTCAACATGCCTCTGAGATAGTTCCTCCCAACCTACAACTCATCTTGGAAAAGTACCCCAAGGTCTTTGAGATTCCCACAACCTTACCTCCCTCCAGGGGTGAGCATGATCATATCATCCCTCTCCTTCTGGGAAGTCAACCCCCCAATGTACGTCCCTATAGATATCCATTTTCTCAGAAAAATGAAATAGAAAAGATGGTACAAGAATTACTGGAGGTAGGGGTAATTCTCCCCAGTACCATCCCATATTATTCACCAGTTGTGATGGTATTAAATAAAGAAGGTACTTAGCGCACGCGATATGATTTTTGAGCCCTGAATAAAATGACCATCAAAGATAAGTTTCCCATTCCTTTCATTGATGATCTATTGGATGAACTCCAAGGTACTTATGTATTCACCAAATCAGACCTTCTCTCTGGCTATCACCAGATCCAGATGAAAGAGGAAGATATTCCAAAGACTTATTTCAAAACTCATGAAGGACATTATGAATTCTTGGTCATTCCTTTTGACCTTTGCAATGCCCCATCCACCTTCCAAAGTCTCATGAATAAATTATTGAAACCTTACCTTTGGAACTTTGTCTTGGTTTTCTTTGATGACATCCTCATTTACAACGACACTTGGGATAGCCACCTTCTTCATGTGCACAAAGTCCTTCACTTGCTGTAGAAAAACCAATTGTTTGTAAAAACCACCAAATTCTCATTTGGAGCTAGTGAAGTGGAATAATTGGGACAAATTGTCAGTCGAGAAGGGGTAAAAGTGGACCCCAAAAAGATACAAGATATGCAGGAATGATCACGAACCAAGACCTTAAAGCACCTAAGGGGTTTTCTTCATCTCACAGGATATTACAAGAAATTTGTCCACCATTATGGAAAAATTGCTAAGCCATTGACCGACCTTATTAAGAATAATGCATTTCATTGGACACTTGTTGTTGAGAAAGAATTCACAAAATTGAAGAGGGCCATGTGCACTACTCCTATCCTAGCAATTCTTGACTTCAACAAAACCTTTGTGGAGGAATCAAATGCTTCTGGCACTGGTATAGGAATAATGCTCACACAATATGGTAAACCTTTGGCCTTTACTAGCCAAGCGTTGAGTGGCCGCAATCTAGGCATATATACATATGAAAAATAAATGATGGCCATTCTCGATGTGATGCACACATGGCGGCCATATCTCTTGGGACATTGTTTTCATATCAAAACAGATCACCATAGTTTGAAATATTTTTTGGAGCAACAACTATCCTCCCCATAACAAAATAAGTGGCTAACCAAAATTTTGGGTTATGATTATGAAATTATATACAAAAATGCCAAAGATAATATAGTAGTCAATGCATTATCACTCCAACATGAGAATTTCGGCTCCTTTTTTCCCTTATCCTTACTGGTCCCTATTGGATTGAAGAAGTACACCGAGACTGGCTAACACTCCCTCCTCTCTCCAAGTTAATTCAAAACCTTCAGGATGACCCTAATCCTCCCATCAACTACACTTGGTAGGAAAATATTCTCATATATAAGGATCGCCTGGTTCTCTCACCCTCTTCAACACTCAAGACACGACTCTAAATGAGTTTCCCTTATCAATTATTGCGGGTCACTCAGACTTCCAAAAGACATATGCTCATGCCCATCGTTATTTTTTCTAGGAAAGCATGAAGAAGGATATCCTTCACTTTGTCATAAAATGTGACGTGTGCCAACGTAATAAAGGTGAAACTATCAAGTCTCTAGGTGCCATACAACCCCTACCCATTTCAACTTCTATATGGAAAAAAATATCCATGGATTTTATAGTGGGCTTTCCTAAAGCTGGGAACAAGCCCGTCATCATGGTGGTGGTTGATTGCCTCTCTAAGTATGCTGATTTTTGTGCCTTACCCAACCCTTTCACACCAGCCCTAGTAGCACAAGTTTTCCTTGATCAGATTTTCAAATTACATGGCATGCCCACCTCTATTGCATCTGATCTTGACCCCACTTTCATAAGCACATTTTGGAAAGAGATGTTTAAATTGCAGGGCACCAAACTAAACATGTGCACATCCCATCACCCCTAGTCTGAAAACTAAATGAAAGTGGTCAACAAATGTTTGGAAACCTAATTGTGGTTTTTTGCTTCAGACAAACAAAACCAGTGGGTGCAATGGCTCACCTTGGAAGAATGGTGGTACAATAATTCTTATCATACTACCACTAAAATGACCCCATATGAAGAAGTGTATGGCCAACGCCCACCTAGACTCACTACCTATCTTCCAGGCACATCAAAGGTCTAATCTATTGATACAATATTGCAAGGTCACACAACCACCCTCGTAGATATTAAGGACAACCTCCACATGGTCCAAAATCGCATGAAGCAATAAGCATACCAACATCATTCAGAAAGGGGATTTCAGGAAGGTGATCAGGTGTTTCTTAGGCTCTAACATTATAAGCAAACATATCTCAAAGCCTAGGGACATCACAAGTTGGCACCCAAGTTTTATGGGCCCTACCAGATAATCAAGTGTATTGGTTCAGTGGCATACAACTTAGCCCTTACGGCTACTTCCAAAATCCATCTGGTGTTCCATGTTTCATCTCTGAAGAATGTGGTGGGACATAATTGTAGGTTCCAAACCATCCTTCCAGAATTAGATGAAGAAGGATCCCTTTGGCTCCAACCATATGAAATCCTCAATCACTGTGAACGTCAGTTGCGTGGAAGAACTATCAAAGAAGTGTTGATCCAGTGGAAGGACATATCACCAGAGGATGCGACTTGGGAACCAACGACTATACTCCAACAATTTCCACACTTGCAGCCTTGAGGACAAGGCTACTTTTGAAGGGGGAGGGCATTCTAGGATCCAATCCTAACCCCTCTCCATGGGTCATTATTTAATAGGATATTTTTTCTATGTAATAAAGGTCGACATTAGTTAATAAGGCCTAATAAATAAAGGAGAATAAGTCAATGTAAGAAGACCTAATAGAAGCTTCTGCTTCTAGAAACATCTTCCTCTAGAAGTTTCCTTAGAAGGTAGAATTATTATAAATAAGAGTAGGAGGCATTGGGTATTTTTTCCTTGGAGTTTATTGTAATAGAGATATTCTCTGTTGGAGGTTTCCCTCTCAAAGAGGCAAGTGAACATTGATATCTCTAATAAAGGTGATATTTCTGGTGTTATTCTGGTATTGTTCTAGCTATAATCTTGTTGTTCCATTACTGATTGATAAATATTTATGTTCCACAAATTATTATTCATCTGGTATATTTCATCAAGGACTAGACTCCCTTTGAGGCATGGAGTGATAGAAAACCGGAAGTCACCCACTTATGAATATTTGGATCACATACATGGGCTTACATACCCTCTCAAAAGAGGAAATAAATAGATGTGTAGAGTACCGCATGCATATTTGTGGGATAAACATATGGTATGAAGGGTTATAGATTACTTGATCCCTCTACTAACATGCTCATCATTGAGAGCAGTTTTCAATTTGAGGAAGCTCCCTTGCACACACCATTGGAGCCACGTGCAAAGACCTATGTACCACTTCTTGCACTAGACATCAGTGATGATGAGTCTAATCACTCAGATCATGGTTAATATCTGAGATCCAAATATGATTCGGAATATGATGAGCATGTCGATAATGAGAATGCATATGTTCAGCCACCACACATGCCTAAGTGGGAACATACCACCCTACAGGAAACATGAGACCTTGTGGGGGATCCAACAAATTAGAAGAGGACAAGGTCTTAGTTTGAGGATCCTCCTCATGAAAAAACAACTACCAAACCAATGATTCCCATGCATTACTATATGGTTCTAGTTTTAGAATCATAGACCTATGAAGAGGCTACATGGAATCCCTTCTGGAAAGCCGCCATGCAGGAGGAGTATAACTCTCTCCTCGAGAACCCAACTTGGGATCTGGTTCTTCTTCCTTCAGACAAGAATCTCGTCATATGTCGATGTGTCTACATGACCAAGAATGCAACAAACATACAATTGAGCAGGTATAACGTAAGCTTGGTTTCCAAAGGATTTTAGTAGAATCACATGATAAACTATGATGATACATTTTCTCTCGTAGCAAAGATGGACTCCATATGATTGGCCCTTGCCATTGTGACAACCAAGGGGTGGGAAGTTCACCATATGGACATGAAGAATGATTTTCTTCACGGGGATATCTCATAGGATATTTCCATTTAGTAGGCTTAGGGGTCCATTCATAACTCATCCTTAGTATGTCAACTGAAGAAGTCCCTCTATGGTCTCAAGAAGGAACCTAGAGCATGGTATGTGAATATGTATACCTACTTTCTCTCTCAACACTTTGTTATATGAAAATCAGATCTAAACATCTACATGATGAGGACCTCAAACTCCTTACTGATATTGGTTCTCTATGTTAATGACCTCTTGATCACAGGAAGTTCAACCTCAACAACTATTGCGGTCAAAGTCATTCTACACAACAGGTTCTCTATGATGGACATGTGTTAAGAACCAAACATCAATATAGCATATAAAAACCTCAGGAAAAGTACTCAACGCCTTGAAAAAGAGATAATTTTAGATAATAAGCCTCTTCAAGGGGGCAACCTCCTTTTACCCCACTTAAATGTTCAAGTACAAG
>SNQJ01S0007859.1:159156-173149 GCA_010110895.2 Picea sitchensis | reverse complement strand
GGGGGAAACCTCCTTTTACCCCACTTAAATGTTCAAGTACAAGATGATTCAAAATGAAAATGTATCCTTGGTATATATAGGAGACTAGGAGGTATAATTACAACTAATGGCCTAAAGCCGCCATAAATAAAATAACATTACTAATCTAATATGCCCCAATTAAGGGGTAATGGGCCAATATTAGGGCTTAACAACATGGGTCCACTGTAATATTTCCTTGGTCTCGAGATTAGTTAATATGCTTTAGGAATAAAACTATCTCAGACTATGCATGTCAGTGATATCTTGGTTAGATATCTTGGTGACCGACTGCAATTTGGGAGCCAGACCCTTTATGTCTGGTACATATTGAGGATGGTAGGGATACACTAGTGGTGGAAAACATCTTGTATCAACAACTTGTGGGGAGCCTTCTATATCTCACCCACACTCGACCGTATCTCTCATATGCTGTAGGGGAAATTTCCAGGTACATGTAGGAGCCGCATGAGCTACACTGGAAGGCCACCAAGCACATCCTTAGATATGTTTAGGGAACCATAAGTTATGGGATGCAATATGCAACAAGTTGTTCATTGGATCTCATGGGATTCAATGATTCTTATTGCGTTGATGATAGAACAAATCACAAGTCCACATCTAGGTACATAATTAGTTTGGGTTTTGGTCCCATCTGTTGGTCAAGAAAAAAGAAATGAGCTATTGCTCTATTGTCAATAGAGGATGAGTACAGAGGAGTTATCAACGTCATTATTCAGACACTTTGGATTCAAAACTTCCTCATCAATCTTGGCATCCAATTTCATTGTCCGAATAAGGTAGAGATAAAATAAATCTTCAGGAAGTTTGTAGAATATATGAGACAATGGATGCCACTACAAACTAGGCAAAGGGATCACATTAACTAAGGGATCTACCTCAGGCCATAAACCTGAAATATTTGAGGAGGAATCCTAAATATTTAAACCTCAAAGGAGAAAAAGGTAACATCTGAAATCATTGCCTATGTCAAACTATCACAAACCCACTTTTAACCTTCATAAGAGTACCCCCTAATATGAGTTTAAAAACAAAGTGGAAGTGCATACATGGTTAAGAAAGATCAAGTCATCATTCAAGGTGAAACACATGCACAACCATGATTATAAGTTAAATGTGCCCCCATGGAATTTGGATGGGTGACCCATACTTAGAGTCAGGAAAGAATCATTAAATCCCCTATGGGACTTCGATGAGTCTATCAATACTTGAACTCAAAGAGTAGACTGTAACTAGGATGAGCCTGATCTGAGCATAAGATTAACAAATATGATCATAATCACATAAGATAGGTCACTATTCAATCCATAAGAGAGACAAACTTGGCCTAACTATACACTACACAACACAGATTAACAAATATGATCATAATCACATAAGATAGGTCACTATTCAATCCATAAGAGAGACAAACTTGGCCTAACTATACACTACACAACACAAATTGAATTAAAAAGAAATATTTGTAGGTTTTTACAAGGGAGAGAGAGAGAGAGAGAGAGAGAGAGAGAGAGAGAGAGAGAGAGAGAGAGAGAGAGAGAGATTGGAAACATTCTCCAATGAAATAATTAAAATATGGTAAAACTTGGTCATAATGGATCAAGTCTATTTACAAGAAAGAATAAAAAGGTATACATAATGACTACACTTAGTCCAAAATCATATACATAATGATCCTTGAGCCACATGTTGGGTCATATCAATTCCTCTTGGTTAAGTTTCAATTGTCCTCACTTTATCCCCATTTAGGAACGCTGTCTTCATCATCTTGAATTTGGGTGTGCCATTGGATCTTTGAATAAATATGTGAATTTTTCATGCGTTCTTCCAAGTTCTATTCACAAATGAAGATAAATTGGAAGTAATGAAGAAAATAAAGACCCATATTGGAGAGCTAGTTCATGAATCCAACAATTATTGGTGTACAATAAGACAATGTAAACATGGGACAACTGCATGTAATTGGAAACTAATACATTCCTTAGATATATAAGAACTAAAGGTAGAAACTATGGTGATGTCAAACCCTGTGTGACAACAAATGTAAAATGAGTTGTATAATATAGGTGTCTACAAAGAGTGACCTAGAATTGTTCAATGCTAGGTTCAAAATTCTTGATGTTGCATCAAGAAGTATTTTCAAGCTTCCAAGATCATAAACAACATTCTCCTCCAAAATAAAATTTGTAATAAGATCACAACATGAAAACTGAATTTTTACATAAGATCATTACAAACATTCTTATAAGAATCATTAAAAGTAAAACATAAAATTGCTTTCCATAGTATTGAAGTAGATTTTGAAAAATCCAGCCTACATGCCACACTATTTCTACACACAAAGGTCTCCAATAGAGAAGCTCACTAATGTAACCAAATTTGGCACATCATCAAACATTGCACACATCCTAGTTCTTTACTTTGCAGTAGGACAACCAACAAGATCAAATATTCTAACACCAATTTGTTGTTCTCACAAGAAATAAAGGATAGAAGTCCACTCAAACTTGTCTTTTTGTCCTTGTCACTTGCATCCAAGTGAAATATTTATAAATTGCATTTCCAAAGGTCCAACAACAATCCCCTGACTTTGTTTCTCTTTAGTTTGAATATTGGTGTTAACCATAACAATCCTAGATCGAACATCTACCTTCATGTTATCAACTAGCAAGCTACCAACAAATAAATGACCATTGCATGTAGGATTCAAGTTGGTAGTGGCTAATGTTTGTGGGCATAGAAAATCAACACCAATACTATGCACCAACTCCTTGCAATCGATCACTTGTAAAAGAAAACACATTTAATGCAAGGACATAAGAGTACTCATATTGGGATTAGATAAATTAAGGGATGACCAAAAATCTCTCAAAACCATAAATACACAAAATTTTGTGTCATCAATTGTACTATACAAAAAAAACACGTAATCTAATTTGAATATTCTCTCCTTTAAGAATTTCACCAAATCTGAGAAGTATGCCAATAACATGGTGCTTGTGATAAACATGTTGACACTTTCAACATCTGATTGATATAGACCAAGTGTCAAAGAGTGTATAGTTGTGTTGATGCTGGTGTCTATGTAATGAGTGGATGTAATAGCCTCCCTATAAAACATAAATGAAATTACATCATCATGTTGAGTTTGAACTAGAACATAAATTATGTTTCTATCCATCTTCCCACTTATAGTTCTTACCAAGAATATGTAGTAAGGAACTAGCTCCATGCTCCTTCTTTTGGAAATCAAATGGATATGTTATGAGATTAATTAATATACTAATTGGGAAAAAAGTAATAAATTGCATGTTTATTTTGCAAGTTCTAGATCATAATACTCAAGGGTTGTAGCAACTGTAATGTAACACTATAATTTTTTCTTATGTTTAAAATATAGGAAAATTTTCTAATATCTACTTCTCTATAAAAAACTACATTATATATTAGACTCACTACCCGATTAGACTCAATATCTCAACAAAATCCCCATCTAAATCATTTGCAATTCCATACTCCTCGAGTTGATCAGTGAGGTATTTGAATCCAAACAAGGAGAAAATGGAACACCCTTGACATCATTGTCTTATGTGTGCTTAATAATGACAACTCAAATACATGACACTCTCCTATGTTGTGTATGCATGTAGAAACTTGTAATAACTGTTGTGCTTGTAGTAGCCATGAGAAAAATACCTAGAAGGCTGGCAAGGTCATGCTAAAGTAAAATCATAAACAACAAGAGAAATGGTGGATGGAGTAAGAATGACATTGTCACATAGAATATATGGAGTTGATATGATCAATACCCAATGTGTTACTATTCACATAACCAACCATATGATATGGGAATACATAATTGATCATGAAAGTACCCTTGGAAGGAGGAGTAGTAGTTTCATAGCAATGATTTTTATATCCAAATGCTTTCCATGAGAGGAAAAAAACAATGAAAAAGTAGCTTTAAGAGATGCATAAATCATAAGTGTGCCAAAGGGATGGATCGGGGGAACAAGGATGAGCTAGGGGTGGGTTTAACAAAGTTTTCACTAGCATGTGCAAATGTTGTAGATGTTGCATTGGTGTTATCTAAAAGTCTGCATAAACTAGCTCTAGGAGGGTCATGTACATCTATGAGTGAGATCAAATATTTAGGTGAAATGGCAATGGACATATTAGGCATGGGCATCTAGTACAGGGATTGGTAGTTTGTGTTAAAATTTTAGAGAGTTACCAGAAAGAGTGGCTTCATGTGGAAAGTGTTATAGTGGATTCAAAGTGTCAGGGATGATAAAAGGTAAGAATAATGAATGAGGGTAGTGTGAAAGGGAGTGATTGCGATTGGTGCAAGGGAACAACTGAGGGTTGGAAAGCTGTAGCCAAAGACTTGAAAACTTTAATGCTTATTTTTTTTAATAAATTATCCAATGTGCAAGTCGTTTTAAATAATTAAATAAAAATGTATTCTTCAAAATTACTTGGAGTAAAATAATTCACCATTGAGATTTGTGGAAGTCCAAAATAATGAGGGAGTAGATCTCTTGAGGTTGTGAAACCTTAATTTTATCTTTCCAAAAGAGGTTTAGCATAGGTTTCATGGACCCCAAAACACTAGCCTATAGGTCTAGTGGAGGTTGCAAGGAACTAGACACACTTGCATATAACTAAATACAAGGTATAGAAGAGGTCACGTGGACCCAATGGCACTAGCCTAAAAAAAAGAAACCTACAATCTATGATTTCGATACCATTTGTTGTGAGCAAGCTAAGCCAAGCTTAAGATTAATCCATGTGATCATAATCACACATAAGATAGATCACCATTCAATCCATAAGAGAGATTAACTTGGACTAGCTATATACTACCCTTTACAAATTGAATCAAAAATAAATATTTATATGTTTTTACAAGGAGAGAGGGAAACAGACGGATTGAATAATTTTTCTAAAGAAACAATAAAAACAATAATAGACTTGGTCATAGTGGACCAAGTCTATTATGAGAAATAATAAACAATTATAAATAATGAATACACATAGTGAAAATCATATACATAATGATTCATTGAGTCATGCACTGGGGCCTATTAGAGCCTTACAATGTTCAACTCATGCACTTGTTTTAGAAGAACATGACAATGGAATAATATGATAAGAAGTTTCAAGTCTTAAAGTCAAAAGTCAAAGTTACTCTCTACTCATATGGTGAAAAACATCTACATATCAAATTTTAGGACATTAATCTTGACTAATGTAAGAAGTTTCAACTAAATTATTTAGAAAAATCCATTAATTTAGCTAAAAGTGTAGAGAGTCTTGTTGAATCCATTAAGAGAAAAATACTTGGGTTTAATAAAAAAGTGTTATGCATATGATGGGAGGGCCAATGAAGAGAGCTCACTACTACAATACAGGGTTGTAGCATCACTTATTTTCATTTCCACAACCCATTTTTCTATTTCCATTTTTTTAACACATGCTAGGATTTTGTGATGTGAATGTGAATCAAATGTGCATCGAATTTACAATGCTAAAAACATTGAAAAAATGTTATTTATGTTTTGCGTAATTCTTGCATTGATTAACATCACAGTTTTATAATTTTTGCATCGTTTTAGTGTTACAAAAAATCATAATTGTGTGTCATGGACATTGTGCTTGCATTGTATTGTGTCAAAATATCATCTCATATATAAATTTAAAACATCATATAAATGTCATATTAGCATCGTAATATTATATTCTGTAAAAAACATGTTGTGAAAATGTTGTCATACTTGCACCCAACTATGACATCATTCTTGAAGGGATTCTCAATTGATCATTGACGACAATGCAGTCTGTAGAACCTAATGTGAGTAATCTTAAGGTCATTGTGAAGAGAATGACATAATTTGATGCTAAGAATCATAAGGTAATTGTGAATGGACCCAAGACCGATATAGAACAAAAGGTTGCAAACATATATCTATTTATTTAGGAAATCATACATCCTCCCTAAAACCCATCTCTTCTCTTCAAAGTTAAAGTTAATACACTATAGTAAAGAGGAAAAACCACCATTCAAGTTTCTTCTAAGCACCTAGTGTTATCATATACCACCTAACCTATATTCATGCTAGATAATTATTATCTATCAACTTATTTGATTTCGGTGGGCTTGATAAGACCTTGATAAGACATACTCAATGACATGTATAGATTCATTTTTCTTGTGTTCAACCTTCTTATCTCCACCATCACCTTTGGAGTCATCTCCACCCTTCTTATCATCATCCCCTCCTACCTTTCGGTTTTATCCACTATCCTTCTCTGCACCACCATTACTACTACAATATAGGGTTGTAGTGTTGTTGATTTGTGTAATTGTATCCCATTTTCATCTGATCAAGTCTTTTTACTAGCACGTGATGGGTTTTTTTGATGGAATTTTTCATTGAATTTGTGCCATTTTTTCATTTTAATTACAACAATGAAAACAAGAAAAAAACATAATATTTTTATTTTAATCGTATATGTGTCAAGTATGTGTCTATTTGCATCTAATTTGTATCATTATTGTGTCATTGGTGTATCACAATAATCTATATTGTGCTAGATGCATCATGTTTGCATCAATTTATATCGATGGCATTGCTTATTCATAGATATATGTAGCATCGTTATATTGTATTCAATAAAACAAGATATGAGTTTTGAAATTATTGTTGTGATATTTGCACACAATTTGAATGCCATTCTTCTAGGGAGTTCCAATTGATCGTGGAAAGAGTGCAGTTTGCAGAACCTAATGTGAGGAATCATAAGGTCATTGTGAATGGAACAATATAACTTGATGTAAAGAATCATAAGATAACTATGAAGGGAATGATATACAACAAGAGGTTACAAACATTTATTTATTTTTTAGGCAAACACACATCCTCCTTGAAATCTCTTCTCTTCAAAGGTTAAGCTAATACAGTACATTGAAGAGGAAAAATCACCATTTATGCTAATTAATTATTCCCTATCACGTTATTTGATTTTGGTGGGCTTGATAAGACCTTGATAAGGCATAGTCAAAGACATATCTAAGAATTAGATGAGTTTGAAAATAATTTATTAATAGATAATATTAATTTTTTAATTGATTAAAAATGTTATTTTAATTAATAACAATTTTTTATAATTAAGGATTATTTAATAACTAATATCAAGTATTATAATTAATTTTTGAATAATAATAATTAATACTAATTATTGTAAACAACAATTACAACAACAACAATAATCAATTAATAATATTATAAATTATAATAAATTACTAATCACAATTACATTCCATTGTGTATGTTGTATTATTTATTAGCCGATCACTAAAGTTGTCAAAGAAAAACAATGAAGATATTGGAGATTGAAAATTTATGTAATCAAAACAACTAAACTCTATATTTTTTCTAAAGAAAAAAAACATAATTTATATTCATAGCTAAAGGGATAATTACATTCTTAATGTGCTCATAACACTAGCCATAGACCATATATATAGATATATGCATATCCTTCATGACTCAAAAAAGGGTTTATAGCGTCAGGAAATGAAAGACACTTCCACACTAATCCTAGCAGAAGAGAAGACGAATTTAATCAAGAACGTAAATGAAACAAGCAATCACACAGTACACCGAGATTTTACCCTAGAACCCTTAACCAGGAAAAACCATCATTCCTTTGAGCATTATCCTGTCTTGTTGTCTTATTCAATCTGAATAGAAGGTTACATGTCTAACCTTGGTCCACACCTAAGACACAATCGACATCATACCCTCTTTCTTGCACAAGAACAACCCTGTAGCCAATTCGACTTACATATGAATGACTAACAACCTACAATTACACATGCATTAATCTGCATAAGTGCATTCTACGATTACCCTTTACAGTGTTACAACACACCTATTTATAGGCTTTACAATAGGAAAAACCCTACAGATTGGCACCCAAAAATGGTTACAGATCCATGCATATCATTGGCTTCAAATCCCTCAAATCCAAGGATTATGTTATAGTTGAATATAATTAGGGTTACCGATCGACTACTAGTCGGTCCTTCATTCGGTCTCTAGTTGGTCATCTCACACCCACACTTTGACCTCTTTTCTGTTGACTTGCCGTCGATATCTTTGACTTTGAATTTACCCAGTCGACTTCCTTGACCTTTGAATTGACGTCGATCCACCTTGACCTTGACTGCATTCGATCCACCTCGACCTTCAACCACCAGTTGATCTACCTCAATTAGACTTTCACTAAAAAGAATATAAAAAACCAACATTCTCCCACTTATTGTCTTCTTTGTTGAAACATGAGATTCCTGAAATTTCATTAATAGACCCAGGGAAACAATACCCATTGCCTCTCTGCACCAAGAGAACTTCACATCACTCACAGACTTGGTCAACAAGTGTGCTATGTTTTCTAACGTGTCTACTTTATCTAGTAACACCTTGTTACTTTCCACCTCTCTTACGAAATGGTATTGTACATCAATGTGATTAGTATTTGAATGATAAGCAAGGTTCTTTGCCAGAAATATTTCTCTTTAACTGTCGCAACTCACCTTCATATCTCTTTTCTCAAACCCGATTCCTGAATGCAACCCTTAAATCCATACCACTTATTTTCTTCCATGAGTGGCCGCCATGTATTCAACTTATGTTGTTGACAAGGCTATGATCGCCTGCCGCTTACTCATCCAACTTATTGCTCCATCAAACATCTTGAAGACATATCTGCTAGTCGACCTTCATCAATCCAAATCTCCAGCCCAATCATCATCGACAAAGTCATGTACATTTACTTTACCACTGTCGCCTCCAGGTTTTTCTTGGTAGAATATATCATATTCCTTCGTGCCACACAAATACCTAGATATTCTCTTAACTGTTGTCCAGTGCTCCTTTCTAGGTGTTGACATGTACCCTCTCAACACTCCCACTACATGGGAAATATCTGGTTGAGTGCAGACCATCACATACATTAGAATACCAAAAAAACTTGCATAGGGAACACATGCCATTTCCTCTATTTATTCCCATGTCTTTGGACACTTCTCAACAATAGGCCTCACTCCCACAAGAATTGGCACCTTCACCGGTTTTCAATCCTGCATATTGAATTGTTTAAGAACTGTTTCAATATACTTCATCTGATTCAACCAGATCTTTCTAGCGGATCGATCTGTCTTAATATCCATTCCCAAAATGAAGTTAGCTGCACCTAGATCCTTCATGTCAAACTTGGAGGATAACTACTTCTTCACCTCCTTTATTGCATCCATGTTGTTTCCAATCAACAACATGTCATCGATATAAAGCTACATATGCGAAACACCCACCTTATTCCTTGGAATATATGCTGTGATAAAATTTTCTTCTCAAAAATACCAAACTAAGGATGTATGTGTCAAAATTATGGTACCACATCCTTGGTGATTTCTTTATACCATAAATGGATATTTTGAGTTTGCACACTAACTCTTGTTTTTCCTTTACTACAAATCATTTAGGTTGTTTCATGTAGATTTCTTCTTCCAGGTCCCCATGTAGGAACAATGTCTTCACATCGATCTGTTCTATCTCTAGATCGAATACTGTAGCCAACAACATTAGTACTCTAATGGAATTTAGTTTCGAAACAAGGGAAAAAATCTCACCGAATTTGACTCCTTTGACTTGGGAATAACCTTTCACTACCAGTCGATATTTCAACTTCTCGACTTGTCCTGTGAAATTTGTCTTCTTCTTGAACACCCACTTGCTACCAACGAGATTCCTTCCACTAGGTAACTTGACTAAATCCCATGTCTCATTCTTGTGCAAGGATTCCATATCTTCGACCATGGAATCCTTCCATAGTTTACCCTCTATCAATTCGACTACTTCACTGACCGACTTGGGCTCATCGTTGATGGTAGTTAGGACAAATGTGGAACAAAAGTCAGGCATACTATACCTCTCAACTAGTTTCTTTAATCTTTCTGACCTCCTTACCACCAGATTCAGTTGTTTCACCTCTTCCTTAGATTCAATCAACTCATATGAATCATATTCTTTGTTCCTCAGTTCAAACCACATTGTATCATGATTTTTCTTGGTCTGAATAACTTTCTTAGGCTCATACTTACCTCCGACTTCTCTGAAGACCACATCTCGACTGTACATTGTTCTCCCTGATGTAGGATCTTAGATATTATATCCTTTCATCCCTTCTTTATATCCGATGAAAATACATTTGACTTCCTTCTTGTCCATCTTTCTCCTCTTTCCCTTGGGAACATGCACAAATGCATCACAACCAAATACTTTGAGATGTGCTACCGAAGGATTCTTACCAGAACATACCTCATTTGGAGTCTTGTTGACTGGTGCCAACTAAGGAGACATATTTACCAGATATCTTGCAGTCTCAACTGCCTCCGCTTATAATTCTTGTGCGAGCCCAACACCACTGAGCATGCTCCTTGCCTTATCCATCAATGTTCTATTCATTCTCTCGGAAACTCCATTTTGATGTGGGGTATATGGTGTGTTATTTTGGCATGCTATGCCACACTTCTTACAGAACCGATCAAATTCCTTTCCATAAAATTCACCACCATTTTTAGTCCTCAACACTTTAATCCTCTTTTCTTTCTGGTTTTCCACAAGAGATTTAAACTCCTTAAATCTCTCGAAAACATATGATTTATTCCTCAGGAAATATATCCATGTCTTCCTAGAAAAATCATCTATGAAGGAGACATAATACATGGATCCACCATGTGAAGGAATTGTAACTGTGCCAAACACATCACTATGCACCAGTTCTAGAATCCCATTTGCACTTGTCGCTCCAGATAGGAACCTCACCCTACTTTGTTTTCCATGTATGAAATGTTCACAAAATTCGAATTCTAAACCACATTCAGTAAAAAATTCGAACATACATTTTCTTTGCATATCTTGAAGTCATTATTCTCCAATGTTTCCCATCCTCTCATGCCATAACTAGGTCAGGTCGATCTTATCATGTCTTGTTGATTTGGTTTGAACTAACTTGGTTCAAGTTGAGTCGAGTTGTGTTGACATCGAGTCAAGTCGAGTCACAGTCAAGTCGATTTCAGGACCAACTATGTTGTTGTATCCAGTCGAGTCAACATTACCTAACAACTTGTATAGGGTACCAATCCAAACTCCTTTCATTAATACCATCACACCTTTGACCATCTTGCATGAATCCTTCTGAAATAGAGTGTGCACTCCTGATTCACTCATCTTGCTCACATATATCATGTTTCTTTCCAAACCTGGAATGTGAAGCACACCTGGAAGGGTTATTTTCCTTCCATCCCGAGGTGTCAGTTAGACTCTTCCCCATCTAACAATTCTGGTATTCGAGTCGTCCCCCAAGAACACATCACCCCCATCATATTTTTCATATTCACATAACCATTCTTTATGTGGTTTCATATGATAGGATGCTCCTGAGTCGATCAACTAAACATATTGATCCAACTATGTATTGGTAAACACTAGATACACATCACCTCGCTTGTCCGAGGTCATCTTTCTCTCAGTTGATTGCTTCTCGTCGGATTTAACAATAACTTTTGTTTCCTTCAACTTACAGTCATTTTTATAATTCCCAGCTTTACCACATTTCCAGTGTCTTCACGTCGACTGGACCGGGAATTTATATCTACCCTTTGAATTGAACTTTCTACCAGATAATATTCCTTTATCTTTTTCTACTGGTCGACCTCTCACTACCAGAGCATATTTGGTTGATCCTTCCATGTTCTTCCTTCTCATTTCTTTCGACAACAAAGAAGCAAACATGTCCTCTAGCACTAGTGTGGTTGTATTACTCCCAATAGCCACGACTAAGCTATCCCAAGAGTCTGGAAAAAAACATAATAGGCTAATACAATTATCCTCATCAGTGATCTTAATATCCACATATGATAGCTGGATTAACATGGTATTAAATTCATTTAAATGCTCAGTCGCCAAAATGCCATCACTCATTCTCAGAAACTACCATTTCTTTATGAGAAACAACTTATTTACCAAATATTTTTACTGGTATAAGCTTCCCAGCTTTTCCCATATTTTCTTGGCCAAATATTCACATGAGACATTCAGTAGTACCTAATATGAAAGACAAAGCCGAATCATACTTCTTTATATTCTTTCGAGTTTCTCCCATTCTTTCGTCAACATGTTTGTCGGCTGGGTACCTAGATAGACCGTTGTCCATTGTTCCCGATCCAAAAGAAGATATTCCATTTTAAGCTTCCAAAGCTCAAAATTCTGTCCATTTAATTTTTCTATTTCTATTCTAAAACTGCTCGCCATTCTTTACCACGATCTTTAACACAATTTATGACTTATGACTCTTACTGTGACTAAGGTTTAGTTCTTAGATTCAATATTGGAAAATCAAGATCTGATATACTCTCCAAAGCATAGAACCACTCTGATAACTCGCTTGTCATGGAAAACCTAAGCTATGATACCACATGTCAGGAACTGAAAGACACTTCCACACTAATCCTAGCAGAAGAGAAGAAGAATTTAATCAAGAACATAAATGAAACAAGAAATCACACAATACACTGAGATTTTACCCTGGAACCCTTAACTAGGAAAAACCAACATTCCTTTGAGCATTCTTCTCTCCTGTTGTCTTATTCAATTTGAATAAAAGGTTACATATATAACCTTGGTCCACACCTAAGACACAATTGACATCATACACTCTTTCCTGTGCAAGAACAACCCTGTAGCCAATTTGGATTACAAGTGCATGACCAACAATCTACAATTACACATGCATTAACCTGCATAAGTGCATTCTATGATTACCATTTATAGTGTTACAACATGCCTCTTTATAGGATTTAGAACAGGAAAACCCCTAAATATTGGCGCCCAAAAATGATTACAGATCCATGCATATCATTGGCTACAAATCCCACAAATCCTAGGATTCTGTTACAGTCGATTCCAAGTCGGGTTACCAGTCGAATACCAATCGTTCCTTCATTCTGTCTCTGGTTAGTCATCTCATTCCCGCACTTCAACCTCTTTTCGATTGACTTGTCGTTGATATCTTCAATTTCAACTTTACCCGGTCGACTTCCTCGAGATTTGACTTGATGTCGATCCACCTAGACCTTGACTGTTGTCAATCCACCTCAACCTTCGAATGTCATTCGATCTACCTCGACTAGAATTTCACTACAAATAATATAACAACCTAACATATAGTTCACCTAGTTGAAAACATAGTCTCTAGTTACATCAATACTAAACATAGGATTGTTCTTTTATAAAGTTTTGTCTAGTTTCCTGGACTTTAGATAGACCCAACAAGAAAAATCAAAACTCCTTATTAGAACATAAATGATCAATATTAGAGTAGATATCATTTTCGAGATTAACTGTGTAGTGTAATTCATTAATCTATGACCCATATCCATGAGTATTAGTCGCAATTAACCAATAATTCTCATGATTTGAATAGTCCACTTAGCACTCATTGCATCGGGTGATGCTCACAGGGGTGAAGAAATGGGATTGAAACCAGCGAAATGAATCGCATAGCATCAATCATCAATTTCGGGGCTTGCACCCGGTAACCAGGACTTCCCAGGTGGTCACCCATCCCAAGACGCCTCTGGCTCAAGCGCGCTTAACTGTGGAGTTTTACCCACAATCAAGCCCACTTAGCTTGCTACCCCATTTTCAAAACCTTAGCAAGTATTGTGCCTTATGAACTATCCAGTTAGAGCTCCCTTAACTCTTATTATTTAAGCATAGAGGGGATTCCACAGTGCAACATATTAGATATCATTTTCAAGATTAACTGCATAGTGTAAATCATTAATCTATGACCCATATCCATGAGTATTAGTCACAACTAACCA
>SNQJ01S0007859.1:60316-150930 GCA_010110895.2 Picea sitchensis | reverse complement strand
AAAAAAAAAAAAAGTCTAACTCTTTTTCTTGTGAATTTTGAGCGAGATGTTTTTTCATTGGAGGGAACATGAGCATGAGGAAGTTGATTATTTAGTGTTTGATGACGATGATGCCAAGGAAGCACTCCGATAATGTGGCATGTATAATTTTTCCAAATTGGTGCATGCGAGCTCAAAAGAGATTACTCAACCTTCTGATTGACTACTGACATCCTGATGCATAAGTAGTCATGCTTAATGCACAGTCCTTGAAAATCATAGTTGAGGAAATATACTTCATCATAGGGTTATCTCGTAAAGGCGAAGTTCCCAACTTCACAACCCATGGAGGAGGCGTTCGGACCATTAATTATTAAATAAATGAATACTGTGAGGATGACATAGAAAATACGGGCTCACAAGTGCCGATCAAGCATATCACCAATTTGAGTCTTAAGGAGATATTATATACAATAGTGTGCATCGTGGGATATACCTCTTTTCACTTGGCTTCTCAATCCCAAATGAAACATAGGGTTGAGTGTTTAATGCCCATGATGTTTGACTAGAGCACTATGATTCTTTCTTGCATGAAAACTCAACTTATTGACTCCAAGTTACGAACAAAAAATTTGGGTTTGGAATCATCCTCTATACATTATTCTTCGAGATGGTGCTAATGATGAGACCAAGAGCTCATATCATAGAAAACTTACAACCATGATCTATTATGGTACGATGGACTGAGTTTTTGGCCTTCTTAGGAGGAGGGAAATTATCCAACCCTTATGATGATGAGTTATTTTCTTGGTGGGAGCATTAGGTTTCCTTTATTGAGGATTACTTGTACACCGGGATCGACTTTCAGGGAGATCCTGATGTCATGATTCCTCTCGGTGACAAGATTCGAGACATAGGTAACCTTTATTTTATGTTATTTGATTTTTGTTTTTGGATTATAAATTATATATACATATGAACGGAAAAACATATTATTTTTGGTGAGATCCATAATATTAAAACATGCTCTTTAAATGTGTAGATAGAGCACCAGTGAGGAAAATAGGCCTTCCAAGACATATTCAACAAGGGAGAGAGGAGTCTAGGCCCAATGATGGTGCGACGAGGACATTATGGAGCATGGGAAGGAACTTGGAGGCCTTGAAACACTCTATTCCGATGGCCATTATAGATGACCTTCCCGTAGGGATGCAACATCATGTAGTAGGAGTACCCTAGACATGGGTCCATTTGTTTCGGTGTTTAGCAAATGTCATACTTTTCTATGATAGAGTTCATTGGCCTCAGGCCAAGATTTTTATGTTCTTGAGAAATTTTTTGTATTTATAAACATTTGGGGCTAGTTGCCCAAATTTTTTACTATGGATCTCTTTTTGGACCGTATATATATATATATATATATATATATATATATATATATATTGTGAATTATATTTATATTCTAATTGCAAATTTAATTATATTTATATTCTAATTGCAAATTTTTAAAATATTTACATCTATAAAATGTGTGTTCTTTTGTTATGAACACAACAAATTCCAATCTAAAATGTAATTAGCATATGTATATGTAACTAGATTAACACACCTAGGAGAATTCTCATAGGTAACAAGACTGGATCACGAATATGATATAGACCATTCAAATGCGACTTAACCAACTGAGAATCCAAAAACACATGAAGGTGTTTATTACCATGTGACATAGTGTCTCACAAAATCTCGATGATAATGCTATAATCAAACAACATTATTTATAGTTGCCCTGAGACAAACGCCTCTAATAGATACTAGTTAGTTAGTGGGTGAATAAATCACCCAGGAAACATAAGCCAAGTTCTGATTGTGATGACTGGCATCGTCCATGAATCCAAAATAGACTGACGAATCCCCTAACATTTTCCACACAATGAAGCACAATAGTGAAAACACAAGGAAAATGAAGAAACCTATACAGACCTATATACAACAATAAACAATAATTACAAAAGAACTAGTAGTCAAGCCACCGGGATCAAGCATAGTAATTCTTAAGGTAGAGCCCATTTCTGGGCTCCAAAAACACGTTTCCATAAGAACACACAAACTCATAAGACCCTTTTTCTAACACTCATTGCATGATGTATGGAATGTGCCACATGGGGTTAAACTTGCCTGCCCCTAGGGAACCCTTGTCCCAGTTGTAGACTAACACAAGGTCTCCTTCGAAAAATATCCTTGGGAGGAAAAACTTGTCGTACTGATACTTGATACATTTCTTATGCACTTCATTTTCTAAATCTAGATCTCGACGTTTCTCATCAATATGTTCATGACAAATGAGGCGTTATTCAAGTTGCATAGTTTCAAGTAAGTGTTTGAAAACTATTTTAAGAGAAGGAATTTCTCATTCAATGGGAAAAATTGCTTCTACTCCATAAACAAGTTGGAGATTTGAGAATCCTGTTGCAGTTTTGACTGAGGTTCGGTAAGCCCACAATGTTAGATATAAAATCAAATGCCAATTTGACCTGGTCGAGTTAACCGTCCTCTTCAATATAGTTTTAAAGGATTTTTTAAAAACTTCAACCTGACCATTAGCTTGAGGATATTAGGGAGACGAGTGATCCTGTCTAAAACCAAGTTTTGATGCTAACTCAAACATCATGCAGTTTTGGAAGTGACTTCCATGGTCAGTGGCAATCTCTCTTGGAACCCCAAACCTAGTGATGACCTGATTGAACAAAAAAAGTGTTGCGGTTTCAACATCATTAGCAAATGTCAACATGGCTTCTACCCATTTTATGGAGTAGTCAACAATCACTATAATGTATCAATGTCCCCTAGACAAGTATGGGTCACTTGTCATGAAATATACCCCCCACTTGGTGAAGAGGATGAAAGAAATGACAAGAAACATACGACCAGGGTTCACGTGCATCTTATTTGTAAATATTTGACATGGATGACATTTCTTGACCACTTCTATGAAATACTTAAATATTGTAGGCTAGAAATAACCAACACGCAAAATATTCTGGGCTGTTTCCAACCCTGATAAGTGACTTCCACATGCTCCACCATGGTAGTCATTTAAAACAACCTCTGCTTCCTCATGAGTGAGGCAATGACGAAGAATTGAGTCTATCCCTCATCGATACAAAGTGTTGGAGATATTGAGATAGTTCTTCTCTAGGTGATGAATCTGTCGTCGCTCATCTCATGAAAAATTTCGAGGGAACTTCAACGTCTGGATATATATAAGGATATATCGATACCAAGGATCAAGAAAAGATATGCAGAAGATATGCTCATCCAGGAAATAGTCAATTACTTCTCTCTCCTCATTCTCTACTGGGAACTCTGACATCAATTCAGAGAAGATTAAATATTTCTTGGATTTCACAGAAGAAAAATCCAAATCAAACTCTTGAAGAAAAAAAATCCACTTGTTATACTTCCCACCAATAATTATCCATGTCAAGACATACTGAAAAGGATTAACGTCGAGGATGATGGCTGTCTTACACAACATAATGTAATGTTGAATCCACTGAACAACATGAAATGATGCTAAGGTCAGTTTCTCAACGTGAGATTACTTTAGTTCATGACCCAATAAAGTGTGAATTAAGTAGTAGATGACTTTCTCTTGGAGATGATCATCCTCTTGAACTAATACCATGCTAATTGACGATTCAACTACTTCCAAATACAACATGAAATCACGATTATAATCTAGGGGACTCAATAACGGAGTCGAAACCAACGCTTTATTTAATGCATTGAATGAACGTTGTGTTGCCTTGTCCCAATAAAACAAAACCCCCTTTTTCAAAAGATGCATAAATAATTTCGTAATATTATCATAGTTAGGTACAAAGTGTCGAAGGAAATTCACCTTTCCTTGTATACTTTGAAGATGAAAAATTGTGTGCGGGGGAGGCAACTGAGTGATTTCCTCCACTTTCAAAATTTCAACCATGATCCCTTTAGTTGAAACTATGAAACCCAACATATGTCCCAAAGTCACGCAAAAAATACATTTATGCAGATTTAACCGGATTTGATAGTAACGACATCTCTCAAAGACTCGGCGGAGGTGTAACAAATGATCAACTCTCTTAAGAGAGTGAGCTGTGGGATGATCCAAATAAGTCTCCACTATATGCTTAAGGTCATGGAAAGAAAACATCATGGCTTGCTGAAAAGTGGTTCCATCATTTTTAATGCCAAATGGCATCTTCTTATAAGTGAAGGTTCCCCAAGGAAAAATGAAAGTTGTCTTATGATGGTCTTCCGGTCGAATTCAAATATGGATATACCCCAAAAAACCATCCATGAAAGAAAAAATATCGCTCCCTGCACATTTGTCGAGAATCTAATCGATAGATGGCATAGGGAAGTTATCTTTTGGACAAACTTTATTCATGTCCCAAAAATCCATACACACTCGAATCATGCCCTGTTTCTTATCGACCAGAACTGGATTTGACACCCATTATGTTAAAGGCACTACATAAATAAAGCCAACTTTGAGTAGCTTCTCCACCTCAGCTTTAATTACCACTATTTTCCTTGGATTCACTGGTCACAACATTTTTGGAACCGATTTCACATTCTCATAGGTTTGAATCTCATGTTGAACGATTCAAGAATCGATTCCATGATTTTCCTCATACGATCAAGCGAAAATATCTCGAAATTCCTTAAAAATATCATGTACTCACGAATTTTTTCTTGAGAGAACTCTGCCCCAATTAATAAATTTTCAACAACATCAGGGGTCCAAGAAATTTTAATGGGAACAATTTCCGATATATTCACCATATTTCCTTCAATGTAAACACCATGCCTAGCCAAGGGATTTACCATCTGATCAACACTCCTACTCAGGATTGACTTGAATTATCCATTTTCCACATGACATATCAGGGAGGAAATACGATCTATGATGCATATCCTCCCATGGCCTCTCGGCTCCAGTCATTGCATTAATAATAGATTTTTCCGAGGGAAAGATGGTATCAATATAGTCCTAGGAATTTGAATAATTATGAGCCCAAGTAGGCTCTGGAAAAACATCATCCTCCTCCGTCAAAGAAGGAGTTTGATCCAATTCTACAGTAGCTTGTTGTATAGCTTGATATACAACTTCTACTGTAGATAGTAGTATATCCATCCTGACATGTGTGTGAACTTCAACCAAATATTATGGTGAGGTCACCTATGTATCTCATATATATGATTCTTTTAAAGAAATGACTCTTATAACGAGAGGTGAGGGACTCAAATTTCAGTAGCCAACCGAGGTGGCATAAATGTAGGACACTGGTGATGGAAAATTAAAGATACCCATAAGAGAAGGATACATACCAACACCGATGCTCTCAGTTTCTGACTAAGAGTTTTCAATCCACGAAACTATGGATCCTTGATTCACTGCGAAGATATAACAGTTAAAATCCATCTAATCGATGGTCACAATTATTTCCTCACAGGGAAAGCATAAAATTCTAAATACCAATGAGACAAAAAATGTCATTGCGTGAGTCCAACTCCTTCCCAATAACAAGTTATAGTCGAGCAGTGCATCGGCTACTTCTACTTCTATAGAAACATACTTTCCTCCTAACTTGACTCAAAAAGAGGAAATAATCCCATGTGGCCTAAATGATCATTCGTCGAATGTGGTCAACAAAGTGGGAGAAGTTGCAAGTTCTAGAGAGTCGATAGATTTCCAACAGGACAAATACATGATGCACGTAGAAGGTCCCTCATCAAAAATGATCCTCTTGATGATGTGTTTTGCATAAATGACATCAATTTGGAAGGACACATGATAAGGAATACAAGGCTTCACATCAATAGCGTCAAAATTCATAGTGAGCAGGCTAGACGAATCCACTGCTATGATCACGGGTAACAACACGGTGTGTTGCAAGGGGAAAATATGAAGCACCTCAAGAGAAGACATTGCACATGGTGTTTGAGCTAAACATTCAACAATAGAGTAGTTGGGTATGACTCTGGAATTAGGGTTGTGCGATGCTATTTTGTACACACCTTTCAATATGTGCATCATCGTTTCTTTCTCAGGTTTCTCTATGTCAAGAGGTCCCTAAGGATCAAAATATTTCCATTTCCTTGTTGACTTTGGATGAATATAATCACGAGACCTGGTTGACAAATACACCTCCTATTGCTTCAAATTTTCATAATTAACCATGTTAACGAATGAGAAATATCAGTCTAGCAAAGGTGCATGAGAATTTCCCCCTTGCGGATTGGAAGTGGAAGATCCAACTTGCATGTTTTGTCCTAATGGAAATGGATTTTGCAAAACATCAAGATGTTTTTGTTGTTGCAACTTTATCAAACATTGGGTCTCTTCCATGTTGGGGTATTGATGAGTAAGTTGATCATCCCCACAAATCTTGCATGGGAACTTCACTTTTCTCTTTTCACCCTTTCCCCCCTCAACATTCTTGTTAGGATTTTTTTCGTTGCCCCCATCACCCTTCTTTCCTTTTCCTTTATTTTTATATCCAAGTTGTTGAGGACCCTTCTGAGTCTTAGATTGCACAATATATACATTCGAGGACAAGTTTGTGGTGGTGGTCGAGCCAGAGGCCGAACCAACCACAATTTTTTGAATTGACAACTACTGCATCTGGTTGGAGACCGGATATGTGGCTTTTCTTTCATAGGAACCAATAATTCCATCGGCACGTGGTCCTAATTTTTTTTTCTCTAAGTTGAGGGTTGACCAAGGTGAGTTAGTCATAATCTCGTAGAGAATTCAAGATTGAGATTAAATCAATTCCAATTGATGTTCCCTTAAGATTGACTTCTCTTCTGAGAACACCCCTGAAGTGGTTACATACTTAGAAATTTAAAGAAGAAACGACTTCAAGAACCATTCTAAGAGAAATTATGGTGGAACCATGGATTTAATCAAGCTCTTACATCTCCTCCATTCTCGGATATGATCGAAAACGTGTGTAGCATTGTCTTGTTCAAAGTTGTCCAAAATCTTTGTATCGGCATCGTACCAAACAAGGAGTTGGAAGTGGCTGAGGAAAACCATGGAAAGGTTTCCAAACGTCGCATACTTTGACCTTTCCAGTTCTATATACCATTTCACAGTGACCCCAGTGAGGGTATGCTGGAATAGAAGTAACCAGATCAAATCATCATTCAAAGATTTGGATGAGAACCATAATCGAAACATCGTGACATGGTCCTATGGATCTTCACCACTTTTACCTTCGAACTTTGGAATGCACAATGGTAGTTTGGTGGGAACCACATGCCATCTTGGGTCATGATGAATTAGGTCGTTCATCAACTTGGACAAGTCTAGAAAGTAAATATTTTCTAGAAAAGGTATCTTGGGTTGTGTCATCAACTAATTAGAATCTTGAAAAGAGCATCCTGGATTTTAACTTGCACCAGGTTTCTAGTAAGAGTTTACAGATGGAAAAAATATTTGGGTAAAAAATTGTCGGCTTTGGTTAAAGGAAGGATAGATTCCACCTATCTGATTCTCGGATGGAAGAAAAGGGTTTCCCTCTGTCGGATTGCTTTGTGAAGGAACTAGTCCTTGGATGGGGTTATACTGACTAAGAAAGGGGTTTCCCCCTGACGACATCCCTTGCAAAGGGAAGGACCCTTGCATGGGATTCCAATGAGGCTAGAAGGGGTTTCCCCCTGTCGACACTGGTGAAAGGGTTACTTGTAAATCCACCTTAAAATGTAAACATAGTGGAACTTGAAGGAATGCTAGCGACACTCGTGGAAACGCCCCAGTCTCCGAATGGGTTAGGACCAAAATATGGGAAATCCACACTCCCAATGGATGAAAAAGATGGAGGAATGTGACCTCCACCACAAGGGATTGCTTGGTAGGGAATTGAAGAACTCCTTGCACCAATGTTAGAAACTTGGGATGTTGGTTGGGAACCAACCAACACATTGAGCATGCCCATTGATGGAATATTGAACAAAATAATTTGACATCGAAGACAATGACATAGATCCACTTATGGAAGGAGAAGAACCGATGACCAACAGATTAGTGTTGTTGATCGACGTGGATATGGTGGAATTAACCACACTAGTCATTATGTTGGACACATGAGGTGGAAAGATCCCACTGGTGACTATTGTCGAAGTGGGAGCTGTAAGGGCTCCTGACCCAGGCACTTGCAAAGTGCCATCCATAATGACCCAGTGAAGAGGGATATTATGAGTAAAATCCGATCTAGGAGGGGGAACTTGCACCACGGGTGATGATAAAGTTCCAATTAGTGGAGGGTTATAACATGGAGCGTATTCTCCAGCTTCAAGATATTCAACTGTTACAACCTATGGTTTCGAGGCATTAATATATTTGGGCTCCATAGCTATGATTTTGACCAGACCAATCAACACAAAATCCTTAGTGGAGGTGGGGGAGAGTTTTTTCCGATTTCCTCCT
This sequence comes from Picea sitchensis, assembly GCA_010110895.2. NCBI lineage: Eukaryota > Viridiplantae > Streptophyta > Pinopsida > Pinales > Pinaceae > Picea > Picea sitchensis. The sequence continues at coordinate 142,469 of SNQJ01S0007859.1, read as the reverse complement.
CAGGATAAATACCTTGAATCCTCCTTGATCTATGAGGCAGTTGGTCAACCACTTTGAGTTGTCAATTCTTGAGTGACCACATACACACCTATCTAAGAAAGTATATATCATGGATCACACCACCATAAAAGTATTGAAAGGAAACAAAAAGAAAAAAATGACCTTGCTAATATCCCGACTCAGGTGGATTAGGTCCTGAGATCACAACAATCACAAGGTAGGGTAAGGAACTTTCGAACGAAGGACCATGTTGACTAAGTACTATGGACCAATCAATGAAGGAATGAGAAATGGTTATCCTAACCTCAAATAACCAGCCTTATCTAGTGAAAGTAGCCACGCTTCGTGAGGCACCCTCCAACAATATTGAAAAGGGTGATGCGAAATCCATCCTAGGTACCACAAAAAACCCCTGTAGTCACCTCTGATATCCCTAGGAATGGACACTAAGGTCACCAAATCATAGTCAACGTCTGAGGGGTGCAATCGATAGTCGGGAGTGAGAAGGGTAGCTAAGCCCAAAGCCTCTAAAGAACCACCTCTCACATATGTATGGGTACTAAAGAAACCCCCAATATACAATCTCTCTGCTACGTTCACTTAATATCTAGAGGGTCGCTCCCCAGTTGTCCTTCACACGACCTCATGTTTATCTCTTGTGTTATAATAAGCTCCCTACTATACTTATACGATAGATGGATTTAGGCTCTTCCTAGCTCAGAATCCTACGTTTTTTTTAGGGCCTTGGAGAATTTTACTCTCCAACCTAAACCAAGGCCCTAGCATATAACTAGTCTATTCACCCTACAAAATGAAAGTTTCTGATAAATTTTATTAAGTGTTCATGTTATGGGGATTTTTTTACTCAAAAGGTACAGATGAAACTTATGTGATGTTTTGACCCACTCAGAGAAAACACTTTAAGAACTTAAAGAAAAATTTAAATGTGGTTTCTTCACTGAAAATAAGAAGTGCTAATCAACGCTTCAGAAAAACAAATTCTTTTCCTTTGTATTTTTGTAAATGAAAGAAAAATATGTTTGAATGCATGCAAGATATTTAAAATATTGAGCATTGAAGCCCTAGAATGCTTTGTAAACAATCATGCAGAACATAGAGAAAGAACTTGACACATTGATCTTATTTTCTTTTGAACAAGGATAAATTTAATTGAAGTAATTAACTATAAAAAAAAACAGAAAGCATGCAGGCATGAGTACTAGCAAACAATTTCTTTTCTTGATAAATTTAAAGGAAAAGGAAACAAGGAAATACAAATAACAACCAAACAATTTTTTGTTTTTTCGTTAAAAGGAAATGAACATGCAACTAAGAAAGGAAAATTTTATTTTTCTTTTTAAAAATGAAAGGAGAAAGGAAAACAAGAAGAAATGAAACAATAACTAACCACTTGAAAGGCAATCAATCTAGAAATCAACCCATATATACAACTCATCTTTCAACTAACCATAACCACCCTACAAAATGAAAGACAAGCTTATAAGCATGTAGGAACTTTTTAAGCAAAGTAAGAGTTTTCACAGACTGTAACCAACAATTCAAAGTATCAACAGACTCAGGGGGCTCACTAGACACTGAAAAACCAACCAATGCAAACCAATTCTGAGAAAAAGACTCAAAATTTCAAGCCAAATACACATGTCTACGAATGTGTTAACTACAGCACGTGGATATCCACGGGTCATAGAGTTGAAAAACGTGGATGTCTACCCCTTATAGAAGGAAAAATCATGGATAAGTTAGTTAAACTTGAAAAAATAAAAGTCAACTCAGAAGAGGGGCTTGCAAAACTTTTGGAAAAGTTTCTAACTGATAAAAACTATGACAATAAAGTCCAGAAACAGGAAAAACTGTAAAAAACCTAAGAAAACCAAAGAAACCATAAAATTGACCCAAACTAGGAGAATCCCCAGTATGGTCACCAATTTTGTTTAAGGGATTTTTTCCTCGTGATCTTGGGTCAAGTCATAACAGAGCAAGACCGAATTCCGAAGACATAACCAATCCCCATATATATTAATGCATAAAAGAAAAAAACCACTTTTTATGATCCAAAAAAGGATCCAGAGAAGACTAAGGACAACTCAGAACCCACAGAAGCAACTCAAAAAGCTCAGAATGGGCTCAACAGATAGAGAAAGGGAAAAAATTCAAAATTCTCAAAACTCAGTGAAAATTACATCATCGCAAAGAGTGCATCACAAGATTTCAAACAACACAAACGGCTCATCAAACGGAGTTATGGATCAAAAGATATTCACGGTCAAAGTTTGGTCAACCTAGCCTAGTCAGCAGGGGGATGAGTCAACATCCGTACTGCTAACGTCAACATCAGTACATATGACATAAAAATATGTACAACATACATGGCATGCACAAGAGGTGACACATGGCATAATGACGTCAACATGACATAAACATGGTGACATGGCAACACTAGAGGCTGCCATGTGTCACTCATATTTGGAATTTCTGGGTCATTTCGTAGACCAGTAAAATTGTGCCACATTGCAGTCCATACATCCACGTGGTAGTTTTTACAGTGACATGGCATGCTATGTTGGTAGACCATACACTGACGTGGTAGGGTGATTGTACATTGGTTGACGTGGCCCAATGGTTGGTTTCCACGTGGCCCAATCATGGGCTACCACATGGCAGTGGGAAAATGCCCAATGACATCCCATGAACGAAAATTCAAAAAAAATTAAAAGTTGGTGGCTCTGCCAAATCTAGTGGGACCCCACAAAATATGACAACCAACCATCATATCTAGAACACTGCTAAACTCGGCAGGAAAAACCATTTCAAATATATACATTAATACAATGAATACCCAAAAAGGGGAGGCCTGCAGGCTCGACCCCGAGACCTCCCCCTCTATTAAGGCCTTAATACATGCTCTGATAACCATAAGGCCAACGAACTTCTGTTGATTAAAAAGCCTCACTTTTTTCTTAAAAGGCGAATCCTCCCAGGTTGTAAGGGAGGCGCGTGAGGGTACATACCGACATGGATTTCAAGACAAATTCCTCAACATTTATTGTAGGTTGCAGGGCATGAAAACTGAGACAAAGTTTCTCTTGGGCATGGGAGTGCCAGAGTCGGATCGAAGCATGGAGACAATCATTTTTGGGTAATTCGATGCCACAAATTCAATGGCACTGTCTATTTTCTGATCTGAGCAAAACTTTCGTGGCTTGATTTCAGAATGAGGTATACTTATGTATTTTTCCAAATTCTTTGTTGAGTTAATAAAAAGTCCTACCCATTTGAGAGCAGGACCCAGAGACGTTGTCCACCAGGGATGAACTCGTTATCAATTTTTTGTGTTCAGATTGATGCTTATTTCTCTTCATTATTGAGATTTTCCTTCTTTAATGGTGCACTTTAATTTATGCTCATTTAATGAAATTCTTTATAAGTCACTCGATGAAAAGATCCTTGATCATGTTGGTATCAGAGCAGTCATCTTTGAATTGAATTGTTGAGTGTGAATGCTTACTAGGGACAAGAATAAGAAGGGTGAAGGAAATATTAAGACTTTCAATCCCGAAGTTGGTCGTGCATCCCGAAGGAAGAAAATGGCAGAGCAGGACAAGCATGATGAAGAGGAGAAAAAATTCCATATGGTATTTTATCGCATGTCATAAATGGTCGAACGAATGTATGGAAACTACGAGAAGAGGATGAAGAAGAAAGGGAATAAAAAGGAAGCACATGCCGATGATGATTATTTGGTAAATAAAGGGGTTGGAGGAGACCGTCCTGAGCCTCCATCTTTTCCATCAAGTTCTAGTTCTTCTTCCTCTAAGCATTCTCATCATTCTAGCCATAAAGCCTCTTTTAAGAAGCCATTATTAAAGCTTGATGTAAAATTTTATTTACCTATGTTTAATGGAGATGCTAATCCTGAAAAAATAGATAGTTGGATCTGACAGGTTGAAGTATATTGTCGTGTTCAACATATTGATGAAGAGGAAGTTAAAGTGCAACTGGATTCTCTTCGATTGGAAGGAACCGCTCTCGTATGGTGGGAGAGAAAACTTCAGGACATAATTAAGTGTGGTAATCTTCTTTCCTCATGGTCGGAATTTAAATCAACGATAAGGAAGCAATTTTATCCATTGGGTTATTTACATAAAGCAATGATGGAATGGAAACATTAAGACAAAGTAAAGGTCAAACTATAGAAAGTTTCACAGAAGAATTTAGGAAGAAAGATATTTCATTAAACATTCCTTTGGATTCTTATGAAACTTTAATGAAGTATATTGGCGCACTTCATAGTTATATTTGTCATACTTTTCTCTTTTTTAACCCCACCAGTCTTGACGAAGTTTGTGTGCAAACCACTCACCTTGAGAATAGGGGAAAGCATGTTCAAGAAGACCCCACAAAGAAACCTTCCAATCTCCCACATAATCCGTTTAATAAGTTTAAAAGGAAGGACAAGAAGACCACCATAGTGATGAGAGAAGGAGGAAAGCCATCTTTCATTGATTTCAAGAAAAGTGGTCATGATGATGAACATTGTTGGAAATTACATTTAGGAAAGAGGCCGAAACAATTTGGTGGAAAGGGGAAGACACAAACTGTTTCTATAGTGCAACAAGATCTTGGTTCTGACTCAGGAGATGAAGGGAAGATCACAACGGTTAGAGTACAAGGTAAATATTCCCTTCATGCTAGTTCGAATTCCAATAATGAATCTCATGATTATGAACAAAAGAGGAATGAATTATTTAATATAAGGGTTGTATCTAATCACACTAATATAGATACATTATTTGATCCGGGTTTCCAAGTAAACTTAATATCTGAAGCACTTGTCAAAAAGATGGGTCTTGAAACGAAACCACATCCAAAGCCTTATCCTCCTGGTTGGGTATGTGATAAAGCAAAACTTAATGTCACCAAACAATGTAGGTTCATATTTTCTATTGCTTCAAAGTTGATTGATGAAGTGGATTTGGATGTTGTATCACTTGATATATGTGGCATAGTGTTGGGCAGCCCTTATCTTTATGATAGAAAAGTAGTCTTATTTCGTCATGAGAACAAATATCACCTTACTAAGGGGGGAGTGGAATATACTATTAGAGCTTATAGCATGAGGGTAAACACAACACTTGTTAGTGCAGGACAAATGAAGAGACTCATAAACACTAATAAGAGATATGTACTCATGTTCGTAAGAGAGAAAGATGTCGGAAAATCCAACACTTTCCAGGGATGTGATCCTTCTCATAAGAAAGAATTAATTGATATTGTTTCTAAGTATGATGATATTTTCCAGGAACCAGATGGATTACCTCCTAAGAGGGAAATCCAACATGAGATACAACTTCAACATGATTCTCCTCTTCCTAATGTGGGAATGTACATGATGTCAGTTGTGGAGATGACAGAGATCAAGAAGCAGGTACATGGTTTATTGGATCAAGGGGTCATCAGGCCCAACTCGTCTCCTTGTGGTTCTCTGATTGTGATGGTACCAAAGAAAGATGGCACATGGCGAATGTGTGTCCATTACCATTCCTTAAATAAAATCACGGTGAAAAATTGATACCCTCTTCCTCATATAGATGATTTACTTGATGAGTTAAAGAATGTTGTTTATTTTACTAATTTGGATTTGTGCAGTGGATACCATCAGATCAGGGTTGCAGAACATGATGCATGGAAGACTGCCTTTAAAACTAAACAAGGATTGTTTGAGTGGTTAGTTATGCTTTTGGGCTTTGTAATGCTCCAACAACTTTCATGCGTGTGATGAATGATGTATTCAGGCCTTTCCTAGATGATTTTGTGATTGTATAATTAGACGACATTCTTATTCTTAGTGGGACTTGGGATAAACATGTGAGGCATGTAAAGCAAGTATTGGATACTTTGCAAAGGGAAAATTTGTATGTAAAATTGTCTAAATGGGAATTTGGTAAGACTGCACTTGTGTAATTAGATCATATTGTAGGAGGAGGACAATTAAAAATTGATTCTTCCAAGATTGATCTAATTGTAAATTTACATGAGCCCAAAAGTGTAACCGATATCTGGAGTTTCTTAGGTGCATTCCAGTATTGGAGGAGGTTCATTTCAAAATTATCCTTCATAGAAGCTCCTTTGCATGCCTTAACTAGTGTGAAGAACACTTTTTAGTGGGTTGTAAAGCAACAAAAATATTTTGACACTTTGAAGGAAAAGATCATTACCACACCATTATTAGCACTGTCAAATATTCAATATCCCTTTGAGATCAAGACAGATGCCAGAAGATACACCGTGAGTGAAGTATTGATGCAATATCATAATCCTATCTATTACCACTCTAAAACTTTTAACCAAAATGTTGTTAACTATCCTACATATGATAAATAGTTGTATGGATTAGTTCAAAGCGTAAAGAAATGGAAACACTACTTGTTAGGGAAGGAAACAATCATACATACAAATCACCAACCCTTACATTATCTCCAAGCACAAACCAAACTGCAACAATCTCGACACTACAGATGGATGGGTTTCCTACAACAATTTCATTTGGTAATCAAGTACAAAAAGGGTACAAGTAATAAGGTAGTTGATATGCTTTCTAGGCCTCCTATTGCGGCTTCTATTATTTTGAAGAATACTTCTTTATCTCATGATAGCTATGTGTAACAATATTCCATTGATGAAGATTTTAAAGAAGTATATGAGAAGCCAACCCATGGTGCACATGTAGAGAACTATTGTCTACATGGAAAACTACTTTACAATCTTGGAAAGCTATGTATTCCTACAAGTGAACGAGTCCATGTAATACAAGAATCTCACACTTCTCTTGTGTCTGGGAATTTTGGGGTAGGAAAAACTATGGCTCATTTACATAGATTTTGATACTGGCCTCAAATGAAAGCAATTGTAACTAAATATGTAAAGGAGTGTGTGATGTGTTCCACTTGTAAGCCCACTAATATAAAATTGGGGCTATTCTCACCACTATATGTTCCATCCCATCCATGGGAAAGTATCTCCATGGATTTTGTAGGGAGTTTACCAATGTCAAAAGGGATTCATGACTATTTGTATGTTGTAGTGGATAGGTTCAGAAAAACATGTATCTTAATGCCATGTAAAAATAAGATCACTGTTGAGCAGACTGCTAATCTCTTCTTTCAATATGTTTGGGTTCACTTTGGGTTACCCACATCCATTATCTCGGATCAAGATACTCGATTCCTTGGGGATTTTTGGACAAGATTGTGGAGAATGATGGAAATCAAATTAAAGAGGAGCAATGCTTTCCATCCACATACCAACAGAGAGATAGAGGTTGTAAATTGAACAATGGTACTTTTACTTCGAGGATACTGCAACAAGCATCCAAAGTTATGGGATGAACCGATACCCTATGTACAACATGCTTACAACCGAGCCTTATATTCCTCCACTCAGTGTTCGCCTTTTGAGACATGTTTTGGGTACCTACCTAAAGTTCCTTTGTACTTTATTTATGTGAGAGATGTCGATTCAAATGAAGAAAGAAAAGAGGAAAAAGCCTGCAAGTTCATCCAGAGGATCTACCAGGTGCACTAGGAAGTTAGGGAACAATTGGAGAAAAGTCAAGCATAGTATAAGGCTCAACATGAAAAACAAAAGGTTGATCATCAATTCTAGGTTGGATACCAGGTATGGATTCAAATAAAAAAGGAGAGATTGAAGGGTGAAGGAAAGAAAATCAAGCCCATTCGTTATGGACCCTTCACTATTTTGGAGAAAAATGGTACCAATTATTTTCGTCTGGATCTTCCACCTTATATGAAAATTTACTCAGTTGTAAATGTAGAGAACTTAAAACTTTTTGAGCCTCCCATGATCATGGATCAGGATGAGGAAGCTTCAAGACCTTCATTTTATGATTTTTCTCCTAATTACTTGGGTGAATTAAAGGAAGATATCATCCTGGAAATAAGGACGAGGACTTCATGCAGGGGTGATGTTGATTATCATAGGATTAAAGGGCACACATCCAAGCAAGGAAAAGTGGATTGAGAAGGACAAGGTCAGGGAAATTTTCCCTCACTTATCTTTTGATTGATGAAATCTTTTAGTGGTCCAAAAATATCTCAGTGGGAAGGCATGATCCAAAAAGGATCCAGAGAAGACTAAGGACAACTCAAAACTCATAGAAGCAACTCAAAAATGTTAGAATGGCCTTAGTAGACAGAGAAAGGGAAAAACATAAAAGTTCTCAAAACTAAGTGAAAATGACATCATTGCAAAGAGCACGTCGCAATATTTCCAACGACGCAAATGACTCATCAAACAGAGTTACAGATCGAAAGATATTCATGCTGAAATTTTGGTCAACCTAGCCCAGTCAGCAAAGGGATGAGTCAACATCCGTACTGCTAACATCAACATCAACATCCATAAAACATACATGGAATGCATAGGAGGTGACATGTGTCATTCTGAAATCAACATGGTGACATGGAAGCACCAGGGGATGCCACGTGTGACTCATATTTTGAATTTCTGGGTCATTTCTTGGACCGGTAAAATTGTGCCACGTGGAAGTCCATACAACCACGTGGCAGTCCGTACAGTGATGTGGTGACTAACATGGCAGGATAAGTTGGCAGCTGAGTTGGTAGACCGTATTTTGATGTGGCATGGTGATTGTACAATGGTTGACGTGGCCCAGTCATGGGCTGCCATGTGGCAGTGGGAAAATGCCCAATTACAACCTATGAATGAAAATTCAAAATAATTAAAAGTTGGTGGGTCCTCCAAATTTGGCAGGATCCCGCCAAATATGGAAACCAACCATCATATCTAGAAAACTGCTAAACTCAACGAGAACAACCATTTCAAATATATATATTGTTACAACAAATACCCAAAAAGGGGAGGCCCATGAGCTCGACCCCGAGACCTTCCCCTCTATTAACGCCTTAATACATGCTCTGATAACCATAAGGTCAATGAACTTCCGTTGATTACAAGGCTGCACATTTTTCTTAAAAGGTGAATCCACCCAGGTTGTAGGGGAGGCACGTGAGGGTACAAATCAACATAGATTTTGAGACAAATTCCTCAACATTTATTGCAGGTTGTAGGGAACAAAAACCAAGACAAAGTTTCTCTTGGGCCTTGGAGTGCTAGAGTCAGATCGAAGCATGGAGACAATCATTTTTGGTTAATTTGACGCCATGAATTCAATGGTACTGTCTTTTTTCTGATCTGAGCAAAACTTTTACAACTTGATTTCAGAACGAGGTATACTTATGCATTTTGCAAAATTCTTTGTTGAGTTAATAAAAAGGCCTACCCATTTGAGAGAAGGACCTGAAGACATAGTCCACTAGGGATGAACTCCGTTATTAATTTTTTGTGTTCAAATTGATTCTTATGTCTCTTCATTATTGATATTTTCCTTCTTTAATTATGCACTTTAATTTATGCTCATGTAATGCAATTCTGTATAAGTCACTCGATGAAAAGATATCAGATCATTTTATAAGGAGAGAGAAAGAGAGAAATAAAGAAGGGAAGGCCTCACACCTCAATTCCTTCTTTTGATGTCGATCCCTTCTCTCGCTTCTTGAAACACTCCTGATCTCTATTGGATTTAGCATGCAATAGGAAACCAAGAATATGCTACTATTAGATAATTGTATAGTCAAATAACATATATCATGTTCATAGATTCAAATATATAGGAAATGCATTAGCATATGACATCACAATGAACCAATAAACACACAATAGGAGGGAAATATAACTCTTCTATTACCAACAATGTGAGAAAGGTACTGGGTTAGAACCAACTTCCCTGGGTTCCTCCAAATTCCTTCAAAAATCAACTCAAGTAGTGAGGCTCTTCCTTGGATAACTGAACAGGGATAGGAACACATCCTGTCTTTATAAAGAGAAGGAAGGAACACTGGAAAAGGTGTTTCCAAGTATGGGATGATACTCAAAGAATGAAGAGGTATATGGAAGCTTGATAAAAATTTTGTCAGCATGATCTTGCACCTCATTTCTTCCTCCTCATCCATGCCCCCAATGGTGCATTTATACCATCCTTAAGAGGTTAAGGAGGTTTAATTTCATTTGGTACATACTTAGGGAAGTTGGAAAACGATCCCAACCAAAAACCTCACCCGAAAATGTGGAATTATTTTATTTTTCATATTTTTTGAGGGAATCTGTGGGCTGCAAGGTAAAAATGCGCGGATGTATGCATGTTGCAGAAAGGAAATCCATGTATATAAGAAGAAGTCATGTTTTTTAAGTGAATTTTATTAGGGAAGTTAGGATTTTGATTAGCAAGCTAGGGAAAAGGGTTGGGCCATGTCACAAATGCATAGATGTGGAAAATTGTGATATAATAGACATGAAATAATGAATACATAGTGGATCCATGTCAAAATAGATCATAGCCATGAATAGATACAAATTGGATCTCCGAATCATAGGAGGATAACTAGAATCAATGAGATGAACAAAATGATCCTCCACAAGTACCAATGTCATGTAAGGGAGTGGTACTATCCAATGCAACTCGAGCAGTAGAATAAAAGAGGTGATTCTACTACAAAACCAAGGTATACAAAATAATTCATTGAAGGTATGAGGCTATACCATGTGAATAAATGATCTAAATTCAAACATGGGATACACCATTTGATTATAGGTCATTGATGTATATTGTTAACAAACACAAGATAATTCATTTATGATGACAATGGGCATCAAGGTAATTAGTACATTCTAACAAGTGTGAATCAATGAGATGACATTGAACACTTGTAGAATCTATCAATAAGGGGAAATTGATGTATTTCCACTGTCAATAGAAAGGGAACTTGCCACTGATGATTGGAAGCACCAAGGCACAATAAAGAATCTAGATCTCAATACCAGAGAAAATATGATTGAGATTATGTTGGGAATGAAATGAATGCAGATATATAACAAATAAAAACACAAAGATATTGCAAGAAACACAATAATACAATTAGACTCAGATTCTATTAATGATTGTCTGAAATACAAAATACTATAAAAAATAAATCACTCAGGCTAGCTAGAATGGTGGCGGCTTATATTTGAAGATAGAGATGTGACGAATACACTCATTCACAAAATGATCATTATAAATAGGTCAAAAATACCTTTTAACATAAAGAATCAATGAAAAAACCCTAAACATCTAAAACCCTAACCCCAAAAGATGAAACACCAAAAGGTTTATGAGCCCCGATGTGTTTAGTTGATACATCAACTTCTCGAGGGCACAAATTTTGCATACGATATATATTTTGGGCACTTAGTACTATTGAGGGGTCCTAAGTCCCTTTAACTCAACAGTAGGAACCAAACCCGCCACCGAGGCCCAATTAGACTCTGTAGTGTTTGATAGTGGAATGGTTCTCCAGATCTTGCAATCCAGCCAATTAATTGATGAGATTTACGTAGTGGTTTACAAGATATCTTCTCACCAAAAATCCTCCTTCAGTTTGAATGTTCTCTCTTGTATTTTCTCTTATAGGTGGGTCTGATACAACATAGGTGCTGGAATAAACCAATCGGGTAACAAAGGGGAAAATCTTAACTACTGAGGAAGGATGAGCTCAGGATAATCCTCATGCTCAAGAATGCAGACAATGATTCTTACACCTACGACAAGACTAGTACTAATACATCAACCTGTTGGTATTCCAATTATGGACTGAGATACAATTATCGATAGAGAACATACATGCAATAAAATGACGGTAAGAAAAATAGTTTCCTCAGCTCTAATCACTAATCAAACATTAACACAACTATTTGTTTTACATCATTAGAGAGAAGAATTATAAAAATATTGAATTAGATAAATTATCAACAGATTTAGAAACCCTTACTCGTTACAACATCCATTCATGAGACAAAGTCGAGAGTAATTCCTCCTTAGATCCAATCACACACACTTTTGATAAAAACATAAGTTTATCTCTGATCCTAAACATGACTTCTCAATTAAGGTAGCTCCGAAATAGTTCTTTACAAATCCAAAAAGGAAGGTCTTTGCAAAAAACCATCAACCCTTTCTAATAGGTCGATCCTCTTATTTATAACAAATTATTAACTAAAAATAACTATCAAAAGTGCAAGCTAAGTAAAACAAAACATTGCCACATGACACTTTCAACTCTCAATCTTCTAAGACTCATCAAATGGTTTCACTTGAGTGGGTGAATCTTCTCATACTCTAACCATTTGATGAAGAGTTCCTCGCATGTGTTGGCATACGAGAATCTATGTTGGTCCATCGAGGCCAAAAGGATCTCCTTTATCTCCACTGCTCGTGCCTGATAGTTGAATACTTTAACACTTAACTATTGTAACATTGTCCGAGCCTTGATCGGGTGATCCATGAACTTCTATACCTGACCTGGTGCCTTGTTCGCCACCTTTTCTATCTCTGCAGTCCATGGTGAGTCTTTTTCTTCATGTAGTTTGACTATGTCATGCAAGTCGATAAAGTCCTCAGGTGCATCGAATTCTGGGAGAGCAATGCCTCTCATCGCCTGATTGATCTTGGTCCTACTCCTTTCGCAATATACCCATTTCTCTTGGATTTCCTACTGAGTTTCTTGGGCCATATTCACCCAATATTTGACCGAATTCCTTATATGGTCGATGTTGTTGTCCCTTAGTACTCGAATTCCATGCTCTTCGGTGTCTCAGTACTTTTGAACCATGCTAATGTAATCAATTCTTTCCACTACTTGGTGGGCTTTCTCATACCATATTTCAATGTATTTGCACGTTGCCAATTCCATAAGGGTATCTTCTTGGAAATTGACTATCCCTGCAGTGAAAAGGTGTTGCTCACTCGTGAATTTATTGTAAGCATCCTAGAATTCTCTTCTCAAGAACACCGTGGCCTGCATGGAGTCCTGATAATATTTCACCAAGTGGCACAAATGCGCCAACTCCTTTAATGTAGCATACAAATCCTCTTCATATTTCCTTGCTCTATCCAGGGTGGCATCTGTGATTTCCATCCCTATGCCAATAAGCTCAGACGTCTTGGCATTCTCTATTCTAATCAATTTCTCCTCTGTGGTGATGAGGATGGAACTGTCCAGAGTAAGCCTCCTCTTCTTAGTGGTTCTCTTCATGATGGATTTCCTCTTTTGGTCATAGGATATGGATTGTATATCGACAACCACATCCATAGTTTTGAGGATTTGTTGCTCTCCCCAAGTAATAATGTTTCCTAGGCTCCTGACAGAGTATATCTGCTCAAGGCTAGGTTCTTGAACCTCTTATGTATGTCCCAAAAGCTCGACATCTGGTTATTTCTCATCAGGAAGTAAAGTATTGGCCAAAATTGATGAATCAGGGGCAGGCTCGGTACTTACTTGATAATTGGATGTTGAGATGTCGATTTCTTGTTGTGGAATTTCCTCCCCTTGTTCTCCCAATCCTATCTCATCCCTCGAGATTTCCGTTGGGATCCCCGGTGTGTCGAGTGGGTCAATGTCCAAGGCACTTTATACCTCTGGCTCGTTTTGTGGACTTCTCTGACTTGGAGCATCGAGACCCGGGGTGGATGCCTTCTCAGGTTTTTTTCCGATCTGTGGTGTTGAAGCTTCAGGGTTATCTGACCCGGTGGTTTCTTCAATTCGTATCATCTTTGGGTCACTTGGTCCTCCACAGCTTTCAATTGGGTTATCGATAGGAACCCTCATCATCTCTATGAGATCCAGGTTGTTCTGCAACTGATCAATGACTCTCCGTGCCTATGCCATTAGGAGAAATCCCCTTGTCTATGCCTCTGGTGTCAAGAACAAACCCCTTCCCTGCACCTCTATTGTATTTACCACTCTGATTTCTTCCCTAGCTCTGAGGACCTCTTGAGCCGACTGCTCTATTGTTTCCACCTATTCATCCATGCTCATGGCCTTGAACCTAGTCATGTTTGGGTTGGACATCATTTGCACCACCTCATCCTAGTCTTGGGTGTTCTCTGTGAAGACTTTGTCCTCAAACTTATCGTGAGCATACAACCAACAGGATGACACCTATGAAGCATGTTGTGGGACCAGGCCTTTTGGATCATGCTTGTGAAATTGGATTGTCGGGAACTTGAATTCGAGTTGTCTCAACCCTCCTTGTTTGGTTTGAGCAATATCCTTTACTGGATAGAACATTACATGGAAACCATAGGGTATGAAAGCCCATTTATTGTCTTTAACCAGTGTGGCATTGTAGCCCTACAAGATGGTCTGATAAAAAAATTCGCCCATGATGATCCAATCTGGGACATGAGCTAGTAGGAGATGTGGTTCTCCTATGGCCCTGAACACCCAGATGTAGGTTGCGCGCTCATCCAAGTACCAATGGCCTACCTTGGCTATCATTTTATTGGCTGTCGTTGATAGACTTGGGCATTCCTTCTAAAAAATAATAAAATAAATTCGGGCGATGAATTCATCACATATGAGGGCGTAATATTTATTGTACCTATTTTCCCATAGCACGCTAAAGTAGATGGGGACCGGGAGCTCTACAACATGCCATCTCAGATTCATGCTGGCGAAGACGTTCCTAGCGCACATGACATTGAGCAGGTATGAGGCCATGTGGAAAGTTGGTGCCTCACCTTCTTTTGGCATCTGAGCCTACTGCACATAGATGCTTAATTGTTTGGAGATTATTGCTCCCCAGTTGAAGCTTCTCCTAACGATTGCAACTATGTATGCCAAAGGCATCCATTCTTTCGAAAACTTGGAGCAATCCTTTTCTCCATATAATCAACAAATGAGAGCCATCAAATAGATGTATGGCTACGTTAGGTTGATTGTACCATAGCATCCATTGCTCCTATTAGTAAATTTCTTGTCTTCCCTCCACCATGAAGACATTAATTGGCTGGTGTCATGGAATTCATAGAACTTCACCACGAAGTCTGTGTTGAGTGGCTCCTCTAGGTCTCTAATATTGTAGTATTTATGGACCTTCGTCGGGAGGAAAACTTTGACGCACTCACCATTCTCATCATTCATCAAGAATTTCTTCCCATCTATGTGGTCGATGAGCCACTTCAGTACCTCTATGTAGGGGAAAATGGGGGTTTTTCTCGCCACCATGTGTAAATATGACCGTTGGATGTTGGGGAACACTTGGTCATCAAACACCCTTATGTTCGGGTCACTGTGTGGGATATAATCTGTCTATTCTTCTGTGCTAATCCTGTTGAAGAGATCCCCCCATAGTGGGAGCTCTACCTTGGATCCGGTGCTTGCCTCTGTATCACCAAAAATTGGAGGTTGGACAAAAAATTTCTTTGTATTTGTTTTGATGACAGGCTTTGCCCTAGGGGCATACTCCAATTTCCTCGCAGTCCCTAAAATAACCTTCAACTATCTCTGGTGCTCTCGGTGAGTGTTTGGTGGTTGGATTTCTCAGAGGCATTGTTCCTGCAACTTGAGTAAAGTTTAGAGACTGTGTAGGAAATCGGATGAACACATATAAACTATAACCAGCTAATTGAGAGACTTGGATACATACCTCCGAATATTGTTTAAAACTGGTTTTTTGATAACCACGAGGGTAAGTACAGTCTTTGAGTTTCTCTTTTTTCTCCTTCTCCTTCAGACGCTCTGAAATTATCTTACGCAAAATGAATTTGTTCACAATGGTTCAAGAGATTTAAACATGGAATATCTTATCGTGTTGCATCAACCATTCAATTCAGGTTATGAGTGAAATTTCAACAAATCTACCACCGAATATTTAGATGAGTTTGAACTTGAATTCAACATGGGTTGATGGTGGAGGCATGGGTGGTAATGTGGTCTATCGACGATTTCTGAATGATGTTGTGTAATCGACACACAGGGAAGAAACTAATGCGGGATTAGGCATTAACTAGTTCCTTAAATGTCCAAAATTTAATCGTATCTAATGCCGCAAACGTCCCATTGTTCCACTCTTTCATCTAGTGGATCGGGGGTTGGGATTGTGCTGTGAACATTTCCATTAACATCCTCCTGCAAAATCTTTGATGCCGATCGATCTTACCATACAATGCTGACATGGAAAAGCTGACTCAGAGGTGTGACTAGGACTTAGGGAACCAAGAATGACTCGGGATAGAACTAGACCGTACGACCCTCTTACCTGGTAAATACATGTGGCGTTTGAGACCAGTGACTTAATTCTCTTGTATTAATCAGAGTGGGTACTTTCCTTAATCTATTCGTTCTAAAACCAAATCCTAGCTTGTCGATGCCGAAAAATGTCAAGGATCGACAATCGACGATAAACCTACCCAAGTGCTCTCGGATCGGCTCCCTAAAAAAAGTCTTGATGCTGAAAATGCATCGGGGATCGGTGATCAGGGATAACTTTATCATGGTTGAAATTTTTGTTGTGATCATTCTGGATTTTCCCTGATACCGATAAAGTGCGTAGAGCATTGGATATCGACGATTTATTTTCATCTTTTGTTAACGTCTATCCTCTTCATGTTTTACCGATGTCGATGAGGATCAACGCTCAACAACTATTGTTTTCCATGTGGTTACTTTACTTGAATTCTTTCCGACGCCAAACTTGAGCACGTTAGGTGCAATGTTTGGCTGCCAATTCTTAATTTAGGTGTTAAGGTCCTTTAGTCATGAGGTTTCATAAGTTCAAACATACCTGAATAGGTGATGAGAGTCATGAAAATAAACAAAGATAAAACATTTCCCAAAATGAAATCGATTCAGACAGTGCAGAAAAAAAGTGGTACCCAAAAAGTGAAAAAGTTTGATAAGGATTGTTTAGGGTGTGTTGAGTGCTCAACAAATGGTGACTTGCTGGGAGAAATCAGAATCTTTGTTCCTACCATGGGCTCAGCTGATGAAAAATCTAGTTAAGAACTTAACTGGTTTTTATCAGAGCTTCTTCTATCCTTGCGTTTGAAATTCCCTAGGTGGTGAAATCTGGGCTTGTCTATGGGGTTTCAACCTTTATTCCACCTTCGTTTCATGTAACCATGACCCATGCCCTCTTTTGACAAGATTCGAGTAAAGCATTCACTAGCACTAGGCCCTTTAGTTATCATCATTCACTTGCTATGATGTTGCTCCGCTGCCAATGAGCATCCATAGCCCCAATAGAGTCACCCCAATTTCACAGACCTTTCTCTGCTACCAGTGAGCATCCATAGCCCCGAAGGAGTTATCTGTATACCCTCTCCTACTTTTCACTCATTTGATATAATTGATTTTATTTCAGAAGAATTCCCTGAGCGAGTGGGAGAGGAGGGCATCTGTTATTTTCAAAATGAGATGGTTAAGGTGAATTTTTGCTAGCTCTGTCTTGAGGTACATGTAGTCCTTTCCAGCTTACCATATTTCCCTTCAGGTTTTACGAGACCATGAGGCAGATACTTCATCACTTTTCCAAGGTTGTTCATTTGCACAGGTTAGATACATAACTCCTTCAAAACAACCAAAATTCTCCTAGTGCTTATTGTGTTGTATGTAAGCATGAGTCAGGAACAAAGTTTATCATACCGCATGAACTAAGGTCAACCAATTCCTTGCTAAACACAAACTTCAAAAGCGCAAAAAGTACTATAACAAGAAAAACAAAAAATGAAGAACTTCGCAATCAGCCTACCTAAAAACAAATCATAATGAAAACACACTCAATTTTTTTTTATTAACATAAATATTGTTTTAGGGGTTGGCCATTCACCGGGAGGGTGTCGGGTTCCCCCCTCATATTTTTCAACCAATACATTCCTACCCCAATTTTCTCGAATACCTGAAAATTTATGAGCCATAGATTCTGAAACTTCGAATGTTTTCCCTTCGGCTCATTCACTTTGTCCCATTTCAGGACTGAGTCTCCTACTTCAAAATTCTTCTCTTTTTCCTTATGCTTATCAAACCATCTTTTAACTATCTACTGATGAGAAACGAACTTTGATTTTTCTTTCTCCCTTTCCTCTTCCAACATGAGGAGGGTATCAATTATTTGTTGAATGATCGATGATGGTTGTCCTCTAGAATCCTACGCAAGCTGAAGAGATGGAAGATATATCTCGTTTGGGAGAATGGATTCATGTCCGTATACCAGAAAGTATAGGGAATTACCTATAGCTTCCTTGGGTGTTACTCTATCATCCCATAAGGCATTATGAAGTGAATTGTGGAAATTCCTCTGGTTGTCTGCAAATGTTTTCTTTAATATCCTCACTAGGTTCTTATTGGTTGATTCTGCTACACCGTTCCCCTGTGGATAGTAGTTTGCAAAGTATCTGATTATAATTTATTTGTCTAAAGAAAACTCTGTTAGTAGGGTGGAAGAAAAGTAAGCAACGTTATCAAAAACAAGGACATAAGGCATACCGAACCTTGTGATCAACTGTTTTTCTATGAATTGGATCACCACTTTTTCGTTTACATGAGTCAGAAGGACGACCTCTACCAATTTCGTGAAATAGTCCATGGTAGTCAGTATGTATCTATGTTGTTTTGAAGAAATTGGTGTAATTTCTCCTATGATATCTAACCCCCATTACTCGAATGGCCTGGAGATGACCATAGGTTGGAGTGGGACAACTGCTCTCTTTTCCTTCCCTGTGCTTATTTGACAAGTTTTACACTTCCTAGCATATGTGTGAGCATATCTGAATAAAGTAGGCCAATAATAGTCGGCTCTCAATATTTTGTGAGCGGTGGTATTTCCTATGAAGTTCTGCCTGCAGGACCATCATGGAGCTCCTTCAAAACCTTGTCTGCATCTTCTTGTTCGAGAGATATTAAAAGTACCCCATCATAATTAACACAAAAGAGTACCAAATTTAGGAGGTGATATTGTACCGATTTTAGTCTGAGAGCTCTCCTTTCCTTAGGGTTTAGATTTTTTGGGCAAGTCCCATGGTGAAAGAGATAATATAATTTCCCATACCAAGACTCCTTCCCTGGGGAGACATATGAAGCTTCACCACACCATAATGCCAATTCATTCTCCCATCTGGGGTATTCATTTACTTGATCCTGGGCTTCAACTGCCTTTTTACATAATCCTTTTCCCTTAACCAGTTTAGCAGGTCTTATATCGAGATAAAACTCTTGGACCACTACCATCCAATTCCATCTTCTTTCCCCCATATCCTTTTGAGTGAATAGGGATCATACTGCGGGATGAGGCACAATGACTTTGGTATGGTCCTTTAGGATGTAAGATCTGAAGTGTTTCACTGCCTTGTAAACTACATAATCCTTCTTGTCTATAGCAGGGTAATTTAGTTCATCCCCTTTGAGATTAGTGCTCATAAATGATATCGGGGCCTCATTGTTGTCATCATCCCTCTGAGTCAATACTGCATCTAACGATTGGTCGAGGAAAAAGTGTAGAGGAAGAAATCTTTGCTAAACTCAGGACTTCGCAACACTGGAGCTTGAGCTATTATAGTCTTAATATTGCTGGAAGCACTTTTTCGTTCATCATCCCACTTAAATTCAACATATTTGTGGATCATTTTTTGTAGGGTTTGATAGTTTCAGCGAAATCAAAGGTGAACTTTCTCAGAAAATTGATTTTCCCAAAGAAGGATTGCATAACCTTTTTTCTGTGGGGTAATGGAAGCTGAGATATGGCCCTAATCCATTCTGGGTCTATGCAAATTATTTCTTGGGATATAATATCACCTAGTAGTTTCCCTTCCTCGACACCAAAGATAGTTTTATGAAGGTTTAAGGATATACCATATTTCCTACACCTTTCGAAAATCTAGGTTAAGTGTTGGATGTGGTCTTCTCTGTTCTTTGAATACACAGTCACGTCGTCCAAATAGACTACTACACATTTGTTGATTAGTCCACGGAACACCACGTCCATGGACCTTTGGAAGGTTTCCACTGCATTTATTAATCCAAAGGGAATTCATTTATAAGAAAAGGTTCCCCACTTGGTTCAGAAGGTGGTTTTAAAACGGTCTTCCTCTGAAACTAGAACTTGGTTATAACCTAAAAAGCCGTCCAACAGGGAGAAAATCTTAGAACTAGACATGGTCTGCAAGAGTTTCTCCATCGGTGGGACTGGGTAGTTGTCATTTTTTGATTCTCTATTGAGGTTTATGAAATCCACACACAGACGGATTTCCCCAGAATTTTTCCTAACAAGATCCAAATTTTCTACCCAAGCAAAGTGTCTAACCTGAAATATGATTTTAGCATCTTGTAATTTTTTTTAACTACTGACACATGAGGGGTTCTAGGGATGGGTGGTACTTTTGGAGCTTCTATTGGAAGGGTTTTACTCTAGGTTTTAACGGGATTGTGTGTTGAATGATACGAGTATCATAAGTTTTTAGATCTCTGTCGAACCATGCAAAAACATCTTGATATTCTCTGAAATGTTTTAGATAGGCCTTCCTTTCTTATTTAGATATTCTCTTGCTGAGATTAATATTCTTAGGGTTCTCTGGGGTACCCATATTAATGGTTTCATACATGGGACATGAACTCCCTATCTTTGTGTTTGTTGACCCTATAAATATTTCCCTTAAGTAAAAAAGTTTTTCTAAATTGGCTACCCCTTTTGGTATCGTGTGAGACCTCGGTTTGTCAGTCGATTGATCTATTTCAGGTTTTTGTACATGGGGATCAATTTCTACTAATTTCTCCTGTAATATTTCATCGTCAATAGCCAAATATTTGAAATTATCCCGATTGGTTAAAAAGTTTATGATCTGTTCATCTCCTTCAAATACCTTCCAATTAGAAATATTGTTGGGCACTAACGGTTTGTATAGTATCTCTATAGTGAAATGAGAGGCTTCATAGTATTCTAGAGGGGATATCCTTGAGGTAGCAGTGGCCATGGAATCAACTAGTGTGTTCTTCATTTTGGGGATCGTTGTAATGTTGAAGGCTTCAAAATTTTCTATCAGTCTGTGCACTTCCTGTTGATAATTCCTTAGGTGGGGAGAGTTGCAACGTATAGTGTTCCTTACTTGTCTAACGATGATTTCAGAATCTCCAAAAAACTTTAGTTATTTAACGTTTAAGTCAATGGATTTATTTAGCCCTCTGACTAGAGCTTCATACTTAGCGATGTTGTTTGTGCATTCAAATTCTAGTTTGTAGGACAAGAAATTTCGTTTACCTTTCGGACCAATGAGGATACACCCTGCCCATGACCCTTCTTGCAATTTAGATCCATCAAAGTATAAGGTCCAAAATTGTGAGTGAAAACCTTCAGTTTCTTTTTTCCTACCACTTTCCTCCTTTCCTCCTATTTGTTTCGTGTTTTTTAACATAGGTTCTTGACAGAAGAGGATTTTCTCTGTGCCATCGACAAATTTTCTTGAAAATTTATTTCATAGTTTTGAGTAAGAGGGACATCAGATGAGAGGGGAGAGAAATTCCTGAAATTAGAGTCGCAGGAATAATTTCCTAGCACAGGGAAATCTACCGAAGAGTTTTCATTGAGGGTTTCTAAGTCGGTGACAATATGTTTTAGATATCTTTCCCTATCGATCCTGATCATATTCGTATGTCCCTTTAATGGAAACCAGAGGTGAGCCCAGTATGTACTAAAGTATCCATTTAACTTCTCGGACCAATATCGACTAGGTAGCAATCCATAATATTCTGGGATATCTACTAAAATGATGTCAATCACTTGAACAAATTTCGGATGTGTCGCCATCCTGATCATGACCTCTTTGAGCTCTCCCATAACCTTCACTTGGGTTCTATTTAGTTGTATCACATGTTTATCACTTTTGAGAGGGACTCCATTTAATTTCTTTCATATAGATAATGGCATAACATTAGAGGATTCCCCTAAGTCAACCAAACAATTATGGAGGTTTCTGTTGAAGACTTCAAATGTCGTCAAGAGGAATGGTGGGACAAAAGGCTTTGCCTTCCTATCTTCAGAGAAAGCATTTATAGTTGTCTTATTTCTTAGATCTGAGAGGGATGGATTTTATCCTTGGTTAGTGCTTGTTGTAGGATTTTCTACTGACTTCAATGCTTGTAACAAAACGTCCTTTTGCTTGGGAATTCTACACATGTCCATGACCGATATATTAGCCTTAAATTTTTTCAAATCTTCTACTATGTTGTAGTCTAGTTTGGGCGACTCTCAGGTATGGATATTTATAGGATTTCTTTGGGAGACAAAATATTATTTTGACGATCGGATGTTTGTTTTCTCCTCGAAGAGTGGGCCACGGTAAGGGCGTTTGAGACCAGGTGACCCCTACTTCGGGTTTGCACATCCAATACTTCTGTAGGTTGTTCTTGAACCTCAAATAGATCATCGGAAGGCATTGGTAGATCAGGGTACCATATCAGCATGGTTGTTTCTTATGGTGGATCAAATTCTTCCTGATAAAAAATATTCATAGTTGAGTCCCTTGATTGTCCAGTAAGGGAAACCTCATCTAGAAACCAGTTGGCCATCAAATTCATGGCAGGCACCCATTGTGGGAAGTCTCTTTTAGAATGTTTCTTTTGGTGATAGGTACAAAAATAGTTGGATGATACATTTCCCAGATCGATGTTTAAGTTGGATGGGGGAGGTTCAATTGCTTTGAACGGTGGATTTTTTTTTAAAAATGGTTTAAAGGTCCTCTAGCCTTGGTTTCCTTCTCTTGCAATTCTTTTCATGTCTATAATTCCGTTTGACAACTTATTTACCATGCGTTTTAGGTCTTCTATGTATCCACTTCCCTTTTTGGGACCTTGTTTTGTTTGTTTCCCTAGGGTTTGGTCAACAAGAGTCCTCTCCTGGGAGGAGGTTGAAATTCCTTCTTAACTAACGAGACCTGGCCTTCTTTACATCCCTTCATTTGGAATTCTGTTGTTTTGTCTTCCTTAAAATTCTCAGCTAAGGTTGTTTTGGCAACCCTCTTCACAAACATGGAAATGGAAGTTGGGAGAGCTTTGGCGTATACTTCGATTTGCAACTCCTAAGTGGGTTTAGCTTTAGGTTGAAATTTGTTTAGGATAGTAGTGAATCATTGATTGAATTCTTTAACCTTATCCTTTGAGCTCATGGTGGTGGTGAACAACTCATCCATCAAATATCCTATAGTGGTTTATTATGCAAATTTATCTAGAAAATCCTTTTGAAACTTCATCCAACTAGTTATGGACCCTACAGGTAAGTTAAAATATCACGTGGAGGCTGAATTCTCAAAAGTATAGGGGAAAAGCCTGCATACTACGTATTCATGTTGGACATTCATCAGTCTAATAGCTAGTATGAATTTTTTGATATGGTCTTCAAGTAATCCTGAGGTTTCAGGGTCAAATTTAGGGATTAACTTTTCTGGGGGTCGGGGAAGGTTATGTACTCATCCGAGGATGGCCAAAGCATCTCTGGCGAACCAAGGTTGATTATTATTATGTGGGTTTCCTCTTTCTTCATTATGATCATTGTTATCTTCCATTTCATCCGACTTTGAAACTGAGCGCTCTAAGTTAAACCCTTCCTTGTTAGAAAAATTGTCAGGCTTGGAGCACTTACTGGTTGGTGTTTCGGGGATTATATTAAGGGGATGTTCAATTTTAGTGAGGGAGAAATCTATCAGGTCTTCTACTGCATGAACGAAAACCTGGTCGGGGGTGTCGACCACTGGTCTTCTTACTTGTTTTCTACGAGGAAGTAATAGAGCTAAGGGTAGTGCTCCAATTTTTCAGGCGTAAGCTCTTGTGATTCTTTTGAACTAGTTCAACTCCTCGTAGGGAAGAGTGTAAGGTATTTCAGGGAATACATGTTCTTACTCTTGCTGGGCTGAGTTACTTGTTTCAGGAGTACTCGGTGCGTGTGGGATGGCTTTGAGAATGAATAGCCATGCATGTGGGTTGTTTTGAATCTACAGGTTGTGTGAAATATTATATGAAAAATATTGTCAGCCATTCATTCTTGGGAATGAAATGAATGTAGATATATAAAAAAGAAACACGCAGAGATATTGCAAGAAACACAATAATAGAATTAGACTTAGATTCTATTAATGACTTTCTGAAATACAAAAGATTGTAAAATGTAAAGCACTCAGGCTAGCTAGAATGGTGGTGGCTTATATATGAATATATATATGTGACGAATACACTCATTCAGAAGATGATCATTATAAATAAGTAAAAAATATCTTTTAATATAAAGAATCAATGAAAAAACCCTAACCCCAAAAGATGAAACACCAAAAGGTTTAAGAGCCCCAATGTGGTTAGTTGATACATCAACTTCTTGAGGGCACAAATTTTGCATACGACATCTATTTTGGGCACTCAGTACTGTTGAGGGGTCCTAAGTCCCTTTAAATCAAAAGTAGGAACCAAACCCGCCACCAAGGCTGAATTAGAATCTGCAGTGTTTGGTAATGGAATGGTTCTCTGCATCTTGTGATCCGGCCAATTAATCGATGGGATTTACATAGTGGCTTATAGGATATCTTCTCATGAAAAATACTCCTTCAATTTGAACGTTCTCTTTTTGTATTTTCTCTTATAGGTGGGTCTGATACAAGATAGGTCCTGGTATAAACCAACTGGTTAACAAAGGGGAAAATCTTAACTACTAAAGAAGGCTGAGATCAGGATAACCTTTGTGCTCAAGCATGCAAACAATGATTCTTAAACCTACGACAAGCCTAGTACTAATACATCAACTTGCTGGTATTCCAATTATTGACTGCGATACAATTATCGGAAGAGAACATACATGCAATAAAATGACGACAAGAAAAATAGTTTCCTTAGCTCTAATCACTAATCACACATTAACACAACGATTTGTTTTACATCATTAGAGACAAGAATTATAAAAATATTGAATCAGATAAC
The DNA here is from genome assembly GCA_010110895.2 of Picea sitchensis. Lineage (NCBI taxonomy): Eukaryota > Viridiplantae > Streptophyta > Pinopsida > Pinales > Pinaceae > Picea > Picea sitchensis. The sequence continues at coordinate 117,588 of SNQJ01S0007859.1, read as the reverse complement.
TTATCAACAAATTCATAAACCCTTACTCGTTACAACATCCATTCATGAGACAAAGTCAAAAGAAATTCCTCCTTAGATCCAATCACAAACACTTTTGATGAAAACAAAAGTTTATCTTTGGTCCTAAACAAGACTTATCAATTAAGGTAACTCCGAAATATTTCTTTACAAATCCACAAATGAGGGTCTTTGCAAAAAACCATCGACCCTTTCTAATAGGTCGATCCTCTTACTTATAAAAAATTATTAACTAAAAATAACTATCAAAAGTGCAAGATAAGTAAAACAAAGCATCTCCACATGGAGCTTTCAACTCTCAGTCTTCTAAGACTCATCAAATGGTTTCACTTGAGTTGATGACTCTTCTCATACTATGACCATTTGATGAAGAGTTCCTCACATGTGTTGGCATATGGGAATATATGTTGGTCCATCGGGGTCGAAAGGATCTCCTTTATCTCCAATACCTGTGCCTGACTACTTTAACACTTAACTATTGTAACACTATATGAGCCTTGATCAGGTTCTCCATGAACTGTCGTACCTAAACTGGTGCCATTTTTTCCACCTTTTATATCTCCGTAGTCCACGATGAGTCTTATTCTTCATGTAGTTTGACTATGTCATGCAAATCGACAAATTCCTCGGGTGTGCCGAATTCCGGGAGATCGATGTCTCTCATCGCCTGATTGATCTTGGTTCAACTCCTTTCACAATTGACCCATTTCTCTTGGATTTCCCACTGATATTCTTGGGCCATATTCACCCAGTATTCGACCGACTTCCTTATATGGTCGATTCTTCTATCCCTTAGTACCTGAATGTCATTCTCTTCGGCATCTCGACCTTTTTGAACCGCACTGATTTAATCAATTCTTTCCACTACTTGGTGGGATTTATCATACCATATTTCAATGTCTTTGCTCATTTTCAGTGCCATAAGGGTATCTTCTTGGAAATCGGCTATCCCTACAATGAAAAGGTCCCGCTCACTCGTGAATTTACTATAATCATCCTGGAATTCACTTCTCAAGAACACCATGGCATGTGTGGAGTCCTAATAGTATTTCACCAAGTGGCCCAGATGCTGCAAATCCTTTAGCGGAGCAACCGAATCTTCATATTTCCTTAATCTATCCATGGTGGCATCTGTGATTTCCATCCCTTCACCGATAATCTCAGACATCTTGGAATTCTCTATGCTAATCAATTTCTCCTATGTGGTGATGAGGATAGAACTATCTAGAGTAAGCCTCCTCTTCTTAGTGGTTCTCTTCATGATGGTTTTCCCCTTTCGATCATAGGCGATGGATTATATATCAGTGACCTCATCCATAAGTTCAGGGATTTGTTGCTCTCCCCAAGTAAGAGTGTTTCCTAGGCTCCTGACAATGTATATCTGCTCAAGATTGGGTTCTTGAACCTCTTTTGTATGTCTCGAAAGCTTAGCATATGGTTGTTTCTCATTGGGAGGTAAAGTACTAGCCAAAATTGATGAATCAGGGATAGGCTTGGTACTTACTTGATAATCAGCTATTGAGATGCCGATTTCCTGTTGTGGAATTTCTTCCCCTTGTTCGCCTGATCCTAGCTCATCCCTCGAGCTGTCCATTGGGATCCCTGATGCGTCAATTGGCTCAGCGTCCAAGGCACTTTCTACCCCGGGCTTGTTCTATGGACTACTTTGACTTGGAGCATCGGGACCCGGGGTGGATGCCTTCTTAGGTTCTGTTTCCTTTGTGATTTTCACCGAAGTGACCAAGGACACCTATGAACTCTCCTCATCATCGTAGATGGTTATTATATCGAACAAGGGATTTGGTGCACTTTATCTTCCTGATGTCCTTGCTATGTCGAGTGGATCCGAAACTTTCCCTGGTGATCCAACCTATGGTGTTTAAGCTTCAGGGTTATCCGACTCGGTGGTTTCTTCAATTTGTATCAGCTCTGGGTCACTTGGTCCTCCCTGGCTTTCGATTGGGTTATCGACATGAACCCTCATCATCTCTACGAGATTCAAGTCATTCTGCAACTGATCAATGACTCTCTATGCCTCTTCCATCAAGATAAATCCCCTTGTCTATGCCTCTGGTGTCAAGAAAAATCCCTTTCCTCGCACCTCTATTGTATCTACTACTTTGATTTCTTCCCTATCTCTCAGGGCCTCTTGAGCCGACTTCTCTATTGTTTCCACCTGTTCATCCATGCTCATGGCCTTGAAACTAGTCATGTTTGGGTTGGCCATCCTCTACACCACCTCATCCAAGTCCTCAACATTCTCTGTGAAGACTTCATCCTCAAACTTATCATGAGCATACGACCAATAGGATGACACATGTGAAGCATGTTGCAGGACTAGGCCTTTTGGATCATTCTTGCAGAATCAGCCTGTTGGGAACCTAAATTTGAGTTGGCTCAGACCTTCTTTTTTGGATTGAGAAATATACTTTACCAGATAGAACCCTACATGGAAACCGTAGGGTATGAAATCCTATTTCTTATCTTTGACCAGTGTGGCGTTGTAGCCCTATAGGATGGTCTGATAATAAATTTCTCCCAAGATGAGCCGATATGGGACATGATCTGGTAGGAGATGTGGTGCTCTGGTGGCCCCGAACACTTGGATGTAGGTTACACACTCGTCCAAGTATGAATGGACTACCTTGGCTATCATTTTCTTGGCTGTCGTTGATAGCCTTGGAAATTCCTTCTTAAAAATAATAAAATAAATGAGGGCGATGAATTCATCACAGATGAGGGAATAAGATTTGTTGTACCTATTTTCCCATAGCACACTGAATTAGACGTGGATCAGAATCTCTACAACATGCCAACTCAGATTCATGTCGGTGAAGACGTTCCTAGCGCACATGACATCGAGCAGGTATGAGGCCATGTGGAAAGTTAGTGCCTCTTCTTCCTTCGACGTCTGAGACTACTGCACACAGATGATTAATTGTTTGGATATTATTTCTCCCCAGTTTAAGTTGCTCCCAACTATTGCAACTGTGTATTCCAAAGGTATCCATGCTTCCGAAAACTTGGAGCAATCCTTTTCTCCGTATAGCCGACAGATAAGAGCCATCAAATAGATGTATGGATCCCTTAGATTGATTGTCTTGTACCATCTGATTCTCCTCTTGGTGAATTTCTTGTCTTCCCTCCACCATGAAGCCACTAACCAACTGATGTCATGGAATTCATAGAACTTCACCACGAAGTCCATGTTGGGATGCTATTTTGGGTCCTTGAGCTTGTCGTATTTATGGACCTATGTTGGGAGGAAAACTCCAACACACCAGCCATTCTCATCATTGATAAAAAAAAATTGCCCGTTCATGTGGTCAATGAGCCACTTCAGGACCTCTATGCAGGGGAAAATAGGGGTTCTGACCACCACCATGTGTAAATATGACCATCAGATGTTGGGTAACACCTGGTCGTCAAGCACCCTTACGTCTGGGTCACTATGTGGGATTTACTCTAGGTATTCTTCTCTACTAATCGTGTTGGAGAGATCCCCTCACTGTGGGAGTGCTACCTTGGATCCGGTGCTTGCCTCTGTATCACCAAAATTCGTAGGTTGGATGAAAACTTTATTTGGTGTTGTTTTGATGATAGGTTCCACCCTAGGGGTGTACTCCAATTGCCTTGTGGTCCCTAGAGAATAACCTTAACCTATATCTATTTCTTTTAGCTTTAGTGCTCTCGGCGAGCATTTGGTGGTTGTATTTCTCACAAGAATTATTCCTGCAACTTGAGAAGAGTTTAGAGACTATGTTGGAAACTAGGTGAACACATATAAACTATAACCAACTAATTGACCGAATTGGATACATACCTTTGAAGCTTATTTAAACCTAGTTTTTTGATAACCACGAGGGTCAATATAGTCTTCTAGTTGCTCATTTTTCTCCTTCGGATGCTCTGGAATTATCTTACGCACAAAATGAATTTGTTCACAACGGTTCAAGATATTCAAACAAGGAATATCTTACTGTGTCACATCAACAATTCAATTCAGGTTATGAGTGAAATTTCAACAAATCTCCCACTGAATCTTCAGAGGAGTTTGAACTTGAATTCATCATGGTTTGATGGCAAAGGCACGGGTGGTAATGTGGTATATCGATGATTTTATAATGTTGTTGTCTAATCGACGCATGAGGTAGCAACTAATGCTAGATCGTGCATTAACTAGTTCCTTAAATTTCCAAAATCTGATTGTATCTAATTCCGCAAACCTCTCATCGTTCCACTCTTTCAGCTAGTGGATTGGGGGTTAGGATTGTGCTATGAACATATTCATTGATATCCTCCTGCAAAATATTCGACGCCATTCGATCTTACCGTACAATGTTGACATGGAAATGGTGACTCCGAGGTGTGACTAGGACCTAGGGAATGAAGAATGACTTGGGATAGAACTAGACCGTACGACTCTCTTATCTAGTAAAGACACATGGTGTTCGAGACCTATGACTTAATTCGCTCATATTAATCGAAGTCGAGACTTTCCTTAAGCCATTCGTTATAAAACCAAATACTATATTGCTGATGCTGAAAATGTCAAGGATTGGCGATCATTGATAGACCTACCCAAGTGATCTTGGATCATCTCCCTCGAAAAAGTCTTGATGCCGAAAATGCATTGGGGATAACTTTATCGTAGTCGAAATGTTTGTTGTGATCATTTTGGATTTTCCTCGATCCCGATAAAGTGCGCCAGGCATCGACTATCGACGATTTATTTTCTTCTTTTGTTAACATATGTCCTCTTTGTGTTTTACCAATGTCAATGAGGATCGACGCTCGACAACTGTTGTTTTCCATGTGGTTCCTTTACTTACTTGAATTCTTTTTTACGCCGAACTTGAGCGCATTAGGTGCAGCGTTCGACTATCGATTCTTAATTTAGGTGTTTAGGTCCTTCAATCATGAGGTTTCATAAGTTCAAACAGACCTAAATAGGTGACGAGATTCATGAAAATAAATAAAGACAAAACATTTCCCAAAATGAAATTGAGTTAGACAGTGCAGAAAACAAGTGGTACCCCAAAAGTGACAAAATGTGATAAGGCTTTTTTAGGGTGTGTTGAGTTCTCAACAGGTACCTCATTGGAAAGGTCTACCTGAGGAGTAAAAATTCCTTTTAGCTTAGTATTTCATTTGACTACATTCTAGATGATGTTGAGCCAAACAATATTTTTTAGAGCATTAGAATGGCACCGAAAGTTTGGGACTCGAAAAACCATAGAAAAATTGCCAAGATGTGGAACCATTCTAAATTAGTGGAATAGATGGGTGGACACTAGTATCCACATGGATCAATCATCCACATTTAGGAATAAATGGTCCCTATTGCATCAAGTTCCTCCATGAGATGGGGAAACTTATGATGAATCTGACTCCTGGTGAGCCACTTGCCCTGGTGAAGATATTTCACTGCATTGACGACCCTATAGAGTTGGATGTTCTACTAGAGGGTGCCCTTTGTCTTGGTATCCATGATCCAATCATATTTCACATGTTCAATGTAGTCAGGATTGATTTCTATAGGGGAAAAGTGCTTGGTCGCATACAAAGTGTCCAGGAGAGGCGGAAAATATGGTCAAAGTAGTTCCACATTAAATACCAGGTGCAAGATAAGGAAAGGGGGGATACTTAATTCAAAATCATTTTCACCCATGGCCTTGGTGATGGTGTAAGGCCTGTATTAAAGTGGGAAGAGATTTTGATGGGGTCCTCTGAGGTTCTCTTTCTACAAATGTATCCCTACCTTATCTCCCACTTGAAACTTATGTGGTACCTGATGCTAATCATGGTTTTGCTTGTACTTGGAATTGGATTTCTACAAAATGTCACGAAATTGTTGTTAAATGTGTTGGATTTGCTAAAAAAAATTGGTTTCTCGATCAACCTCGATCTGATCATGGGAGGAATCTTCATGTGGAACTACAACAAGAAGATATACATCAATGGAGGCTAATGGATGGAACACCAAGCACACCTGAAAAGTGTTGTGGCTAATAGATTCATGGAGGGATCTATTAAAATCTATGTTGAACAAAAGGAAGGATCTCATCCTATTTGTGTGGATGTTTGGAATTTGACATCCTCATGATATGGACAATCATCTTGTTGACTACCTCTATTTTTTCATCAATCAATGGGTGGAAGGAAGTCAAATTGGTCATCTTGGTGTCGATCATCGACCACAGGCTAGACCAAAAAGTACTAAGGACCTACTGTTGATGCATGGTAGCATCCGTCAAGTATTTACACACAAGTTTATGTGTTTAGACGTGTGGTAATTGTCAAAATATTTGTATCCTTGAATTTAATTTAATCAAAGGAATTATTAGAATAAAGTGTTTTTATTAATTAATTAATTTAATTAATTGAGTTATTTAAGGAAATTCTAAAAGTTAGCATTTAATATTATCCATTTATCTCAAGTGAGGTGAGAATTAATCTTAACTTTCAATCACTTTCGAAATTAGGGTTAGGTTATAACTCAATATTATTAAATCAAGGCAAGGGTGAAGGAGAAGACACTTGACACATTAATTAGAGCAGAGAAGGATTTTTTCTTAGAGGATTGGATCACGAAGGATTGTAATTCAAGGAGATATTGTATAGGTGGAGAAACACTTCCATCTAGAGATTAGGTCAAGGAGAAGAGAGAACAAAGGTAACTGCAAGTGGGTTTCAATAGAGTGAAGCCATAAGAAAGGGTTGCGCCATACAAAATTTTTCGTACAATCCTTGAGGTCATGTATGTAGGAATCAATGGAGACATAAACATATAGGTGGGTTTACTTAAGGAAAGGCATGTACAACTTGAAAAACATTCCAAATCTGGGTCGTACAACAGATCAAAATTTTCTAGGTTTTTTTGTAGTTGTATTTCTCTCAGTGGAACATTATCCCTATTATGGGAGCCTTGATTTTATCATAATAAAATCATTTTAGTGTTGGTTTTCCTTCTGGGGTTTTTCTAGGGGAATCTACCCAAAAATATTGGTGTTTATGTGTGCACGATTTGGTTTCCTATTTTTCTTCCACTATCTTTATTTGAGTTGAATATTCCATCAGAGTAATTTGTTTTTGAGTTTCTAGCTTGATTTGCAGTAAGGAAATCACTAGATAACAAGATACCTAGGGGTTGGAGTAGGGGATTTGAACATGGTATCAAAGTGAAATCTCTGAGAGGAATCCAAATATCATATCCATAATAGTCGATAGAAGATCTATCAAATCTACAAGAGATCTTAGCAGATCCATAACTAACAATCATAAATCAAAGGACATATTTCATGGAAACAATCATACTAAGGAAAAACTAGGTTTTTGTATTTTTACGGAGTTGTACGTAGGTTGCAGAAGGAACATGCATGTACATACGTGTTTGCCTTTGGAGAAAATAGCATATACGCAAGCTACAATAATCACAGGAGCATACATATGCAGGTTCTAGTAAGGAAAGTCATGTACATAAGTGGGTTCCTGTGGTGACAGGTGCATATAGGTTCCTACATGTCAATACAGGGGTAGTTTCAACAATAGTTTATTTCCAAGGAATTTTATCAAGTCCAAGAGATGGAAACAACACTTATGAGAGTTGAAGATAGATTGGATGGAGCATATAAATTCCTATCTTGGAAATCATGAGTTACTTTGGCATGAAAGGAGTATGACCTTTGGGAGTTAGTGGACAAAGTAGTTGCTCCACCGACATATCCTACAGATTTGGAAGTTCACCAAAAGGAGATCAAAGTTCAATGGGTAATCTTGGATTTAGTGAAGGATCATCTAATTACTCACGTATATAGTAAGAAGACAACCAAAGAGATTTTTTTTTCATTGGTAGGTTTATTCTAGAGCACTGACATGGATTGGAAGATGGTCTTAAGAAATAAACTCATATCAGTGCAGATGTCTAGATATGATAATGTTACTAGCCATTTCATGAGGATCACACAGGTGCATGATCACCTTGCATCCATTGGGGAGAAAATGAAAGATGCAGAGCTTGTGAATGTGGAATTGAATGGTCTTCCCAAGTCTTGGGAATCATTTTTCAAGGGAGTTCAAACTAGGGAAAATATCCCAGATTGGCAGATACTTTGGAATGATTTTGTTCAAGAAGAGACTCGGGAGGATTTCAAGGGAAACAAGAAGGGAAGGAGTGATGAGAATTTGGTTCTTGTCAGTAAGAAAAATAAGGGGAACAGAAAGATTTATAGCAAGAAGGATAACAATGATGGAGGATCATCACAACCAATGAAGAAGAATGACATGAGTAAAATCAAGTGCTTCTCATGTAATAAGAATGGAAATTATGCATATTAGTGTCTAGAGAAGAAGGGTAAAGGAAATATGTAGAAAACAACATCAACAGAGACACAACTTGATGAGTTTGCAACAAAGTTTGAGAAGGATTTATCACTAGTTTTGAGACAATACAATCCTGATGAGTTTTGCAACAAAGTTTGAGAAGGATTTATCACTAGTTTATTTCCTTTCTACCATCACAACTACCAGGAGTGCATAATAATTGGACAACAGTATCTCACATGATAGAAGCACGCATATTTAGAAATCGATGGAGAGGGACCTATATATGTTAATACCGTGAAACTTGCGGATGATGCTACATGTATCAAGGGAGTGTGGGATGATTTCCATATGATGAAAATTTATTTTAAAATGTAGAAACCTTGGCGAATCTTACTAATCCTTCATATGCCAACTATAAATGTTTGGCGATATTTTTGTAAAAATATTCAAATTTCTAAGGATTTTATATAGTTTTTATAAAATTTTGGCGATTTTTAAGGTAAAATTTTTTTATGCTATAGAATTTGGGCAAATCATTTTTAAAATAGCAAATTTGTTTTTTGGAAAAAACATGGAAAATTAGCCCATGAGCGAAATTTAGCCCCTAAAATCATCCATGGAAGGGAGAGGGAACAATTATGTTCTAGATTCATTTAGGAGGTTTATTAGATGCCCATGATATGATTTACGTATCATGTTTGAAGGAAAATTTTCTCTTAGTCTCATCTATGGAGGATAGGGTTTTTGCCATTACTTTTTAGAGAGGGAAAGTACTCATATGTCTAGAGAAATTCATCCTAGACACAACAATGGTCATTGGGGTTAGAGTGGGCACTTTATATAGGTTATAGGGAAATCATGTTCAGGATTTGGTACATGATAGTGATAACCTATGTGAGTTGTGCCATGGGAGGTTGAGACACCTACACTACATGGAATTGTTGATTCTGAGGGGGATTATTATAGGTCTTCCAGATTTCAATATTGAGAGTAGGGAGTGTGCAAAGTGGGTGCATTTGGAAAGAATCCCAAGGATGATTTTCCAAGTAGAGAGAGTAGGTGTAATGTGATCTTGGATCTTATCCATTCATATGTGAGTGGGTTGATGTAGTAGCATCAATACAAGGATCATCATAATATGTGATGTTTATTAATGATTTTTCAAGGAAAACCAGGATCTTCTTTATGAATACCAAGGACGAGGTCTTCAGTTGGTTTCATGAGTTTAGAGCTCAGGTGGAAAACCATACAGGGAAGAATATCAAGGTATCGAGGTTGGATATGCTAGAATATTCAAGAGTACTAAGAGGGAGGGGGGTGAACTAGTATAGAGTTATTTCAACAATTTTAAACTTCAAGAAATACATAAACATTAACCATTAATCATGTCATTCATAATCACATAAAATAATACAAATTACACACACATTTTTATGTGGAAACCCAACTAGGAGAAAACCACGAAAAATTTTCTTAAGTAGTTTCAAGATTTTACAAGCACCAACTTGAAGTAAGCACCCACTCCCTGAGTTTTCCAACACCTACTAAAAGGAGAAACCAATCCACTTGGAATATTTTAAATGATTATATAGGATAAAATCTACCTTCTAATACAATCCGAAAATCACTTCTTGAATCTGCATACAAAACTTCTCAGAACTGTACCTCAAATATGAAAACTTGTAAGATTCTCCACGAGCTCAATTTTATGTTTCTGATTATGAAACTTCGACCTTAGATATTAGGATATTTTCTCCTTCTAATGCAACAAATGGAAATAAATTTGGAACTAACAAGCTTCATATATAACCGTTTTATCGCGAACACCTATTTGAGACTAGTTTCTAGATTAGTCACAAACCCTAACTTCCAACAAGTATAACTCCATAGATGTAATGAATCCAAATCTACAACTTGTACCCAATATTATTTGATATCTTATATTAATTCCTCCTAGATTCACTCGACTCATGCATGAAATTTTTTTATAGATAAAATGACAAGATGACTCGTTTTGAAGAAGAAACCCCTAGTTTTTAAAACCTCAACTTCCACTGCGTATAACTCCAATATTGTAATGAGTCAAGATATGAAATTTGTATCCAAGATTATTCTCTATCTGTTCTGAAACACCTCCAAGTTTCACTATCTGAATAATTTTAGAAAAGAAATTATATTAAAAATTCCAAGATGACCTTCAAAGAAAACCCTAGAACAAATCATCACAAGACTTCATCTTCCCTTGGAATTTCGCCCTTCTTCACTTCATATTCCCTTGGAAATTCACTCCTATAGTATGACATTTTATCCTCTTCCTTGTCTAGGTCGAATTGGTGTGTTCCAATTACGAAATGTATCCTCTTATTTATATGAGTCTTCTCCACATGAGGGGGTGCAACCAAGGGTCACAACTTTTGGGTCACACCTCTTCCTTAAGGATGGCTAGCCTTAGAGGATTCTTTAATTTACTTTAGGGGCTTATCCTCTTGGTTTTAGGGGATTCTTCACTTGTTTTTAGGGATTCTTCAAGGCTCCTTCAAGGCTCCATTTGTGTACAACTCAAAGTGGGCATGTGGAAACAACCACATGTTATCTCATCCCGTGAGGGACATGCTTAAAAACTACGCCATAAAGGGACCACTTTGGAGTTATAAACACTTATGTAAAGGCTCCTTGAAGGCTCTTCAAGGCTTCTTCAATTGGAAACATCATCACAACTTTTAGGGGCTTTTGGGCTTTGCTTTAGGTCCTCTTGTAAGGTTGACATCAATGAAAACCAGTTTTCCAATAGGATAATGGGGGAGAGTACACTTCTAATTACTTGGAGGATTTCTACAAGGAGGAAGGGATCAAGAGGGATATGACAGTCTCATACAACCCTTAAAAAATGGGGTTGCAGAGAGAAAGAATCGGTCCATCATCGGTTCTTCCAGGGCTATGATACATGATCATGAGTTTCCTATATTTCTTTAGGTAGAGGCATGTAAGATGACAATATATTTGCAGAACAAGAGTCCTCACATGATATAAGGGGAAAATAATATGGAGTATGTAGTCATTGGAGTGAAGCTAGAGATAGTACATTTGAGGATCTTTGGTTTTTTAGTCTATATCCATGTGCCTGTGGAGAATATGACAAAGTTGGAACCTTTAGGATAGAAGGGTATATTTGTGGGGTATAGTGAGACCTCAAAGGATTACAAGATATTCATTCTAATGAAAAAAAATATAGTTATGAATATATATGTTAAGTTCTAGAATAAATTTGCATCTATGAGATATCATGAGTCATCAACTGTGATAGAGGATGAGGATCAACAACCTCTAAAGGATGAGAAATAGTCAGCAGTTCAAAATTTAGGTGGGGAGGAGAGTTAGTCCCTTATAGTCTTGTTAGGATACCCAAGTGGATATTTCAAACATTGAGGGATGATGGCGAGGCTCCTAGGAGTGTGGTCAGAGAGAACAAGTCTCTAAGGAAGTTTATGAACTATATGGTGCTTATGAGTAGCATCATTAATGTTGAGCCTTCCAGTTTTGAGGAAGCAACATATCAAAAAGTATGGTGGGATGCCATGGTAGAGGAGTACACCTATATTATGAGGAATGATTTTTGGAACATAGTGCCAACACTGGATGAGAAGTCGGTTGTGATTTCTAGGTGGATCTACAAGATCAAGCATGTTGTATATGATAAAATTGAGAAGTTCAAAGTGAGATTTCTGGCGAGAGGGTTCTCCTAGAAAGAGGGAGTGGAATATGAGGATACATTTTCTCTAGTCTCCATGTATGTTATATTCAAGATATTATTTCCATTGCTTTAGTTATGAGGTTGAAGATACATCAGATGGATGTGAAAAAATATTTTATCAACACAATCATTGAGGAGGAAGTATACATAGAACAACCTCGGGGGTTTGAGGTACATGGGAGGGATTCTCATGTGTGTAGGCTTAGGAAATCCTTGTACAAAATCAAACATGCACCCAAGGTGTGGTATTCCAAGATTGACAGATACTTGCAGCGTATGGGATTTACCAAGAGTGAGGAAGATCCTAACTTGTACTTCATACTTGTTGAGCTAGATACACTCATCTTTATTATGTACATAGATGATTTTTTCTCATAAGTGTAGAGGAGCTTATTGCAGGGTGAAAAAAAAAATAGCTACTAATTTCAAGATGAAGGAAATTGGATATATGCATTATTTCTTGGGGTTAGAGGCATGGCAGGTATCAAGAGAGATCTTCCTTGGATAAGAGAAGTATGCAGTTGATATGTTGAGGAGATTCAGGATGGATGACTATAGATCGATGGATACACCTATGGTTACAATTCTAAATAAGATTATCACTTCATATTTAGAGTTGGTGGATCCTAGGATATACAAGAATTTGATAGGGTCCTTGATGTATTTGGTCAACACCAAGCCAAATATATGTTTTGTTGTGAACACCTTGAGTAAGTTCATGGTGGGTCCAAGGCAGGTGCATTGAATATCAGTGAAGCATGTGCTCAAGTGATTGAGGTATATTGTAGGATATGGATTGGAGTTTCATGGATATACAAAATCATATTGGAAGGCAGTGAAACAAACAGAAAGAGAACCTTAGGGTGTTGCTTCAACTTGGGATCAACAATGATTACATGGCTCAACAAGAAGCATAATTCTATAGCACTTAGTTCAGTAGAGGAAGAGTATTTGGTAGTGATTATGGCTAGTTGTGAAGCCATTTGGTTTTGTAAATTGCTTACATGTTTATTTGATTAGGAGTTGGAGCCTATTGTGATATATTGCAATAATGAGAGTTGTATCAAACTCTCAAAGAATCCATTATTCCATGACATGTCCAAGCATTTAGAGATCAGATACCACTTCATTTGAGATAAGATCCAGAAAGGAGTAGTGAACATTCAATATATTTCCACAGATGAGAAGGCTACAAATATTTTGACCATACCCTTGGAGAAAAGGAAGTTTGTGTTCTTTAGAGACAAACTTGGAGTGGTGCATAATACCTTCTTCTCTAAGAGGGAGTGTTTATGAATGGTAGCATTGGACAGGTATTTATGCATAGGTCTATGTGTCTAGACATGTGGAAATAATCCAAAGCCTTTTATCCTTGACTTTACTTTAATTAAAGGAATTAATAGAGTAAAGTGTTTTTATTAATCAATTAATTGATTAGTTGAATTAATTGAGTTGTTTAAGCAAATGCTAAAAGTTAGGATTTAATACTAGCCATTGATCTCAAGTGAAGTGAGAAGTAATATCAACTGTCAATCACTTTGGATATTAGGGTTAGGTTATAACTCAAGATTATAAAAGCAAGGCTAGGGTGAAAGAGAAGACACTTGACACATTGATTAGAGAAAATAATGAATTTTTCTCAGAGGGTTGGATCATGAAGGACTGTGATTCAAGGAGATCTTGTATAGGTGGAGAAGGAATTCAATATAGATATCAGGTCAAGGAGAAGATAGAATAGAGGCAGTTGAAAGTGGGTTTCAGCATAACAAAACCATAAGAAAGGGTTGTGTTGAGCACTCAACACACCTTAAAAAGTCTACGTCAAATTTCACATTTTTTGGGTACCACTTGATCTTTTGGAATTGTCTAATATGAAAAAACGTGTCCTTTTATTATCATTTTTTATTCTCACTAAGTCTTTAAAAACTTGCTTAAACATGCAAGAAATCTATAACTTAAAGAAATAAAGAATCGATTGCCAAAAAAATTTCCAACGCGTTCATGGAACCGACATCGGAAAGAACTACAGGAGGAATAAAATCACTCGGGATCACCACAGTCGTCGACCGCCGATCCTCATCGGCGTCGGTGAACATATGTTTTCTCTTGCGAATGAACTTTACCAAGGATATCATCGATGATCGATTCTCTCGGCATCGGTGAAAGGTTAAAATAATAAGCATTGAATGAAAATGAAATAATAATCTCTGATCGCCGACTACCGAAATGTTTTCGGTATCAGGATATTCGAAGGATGATAACCAACGAAGAAACTACACATTAGTTTTATTTCTGAAGGTTGATCCCCGATACTCGCCCGACATCAGCAGTCATAGTGTCAAGCTCAGTTTAGTGCGTTCAACTTAAACAAAGTCCCGAGTTTGACCGTTACCCATAAGCTAAGTTACCGATCGTTAGTGCCCTGTATCCCGAGTCAGTGGTGCTACGTCGATACCATATGATGAAGTCAATCGACCTCAGAAGTTTTCTCAGGAGGATACCGATAGAAGCATGCATAAGAATATCATTGATTCCCGATCTTCCCACTAAGAAGACAACATGATGGGATGTTTTAGCTCTGAGATATGCTAGATACGACACATTTAAAAGTTAATTAATTACAGAATTTCTCACTAGTTGCTAATTTGTGTGCAAATCAAAAAGACCGTTTGAACTTGTCGATACAGTGCATTTCCCCCCCGTGCCTCCACTTTCAACCCACGTAGAATTTATTTGCAGAGATTCGGCAGTAGATTGTTTTGAATTTCACCCATTACTCATATTAACTGGTTGATACGACTGGTAGGATATCTCCTGTTATATTCTCTAAGTCATTGAAAACAAGGTTATTTTGTGCGTGAAGGAATCAAGATCATCTAGAGGAGCAAGATGAGCAGTCTGGGGATAGCTTCCAAGGTCCAGTGAGTATAAAAACAATAGTTTAGTAAGCGTTACAGGTATGTACCTATATATGGATGTTTTATGCTTCATTTCATACATTTTATCCAATGTCACTATGTACACCTACCTAAAGATCATTTTTGGTTGTAGGAACGATGCCTCTGAAGAATCCCACCACTAGGAAATATCGAAGAGCACCAAAGATATAGGAACCACAGGTGGGAGAAGGTTGCTCACCAACGATGGTGAGACAATTGGAATTCGCTCCAAAATCGGTGACCGTCATCAAAACCTCCACCAAGAAAGATTTTGTTCAACCCCTGACCTTTGGAGACACAAAGGTGAACATTGGGACCAAGACAATGTTCTCGCATTGGGAAGAAAGTTTCAAGAAGATTAAGTGGGAGGAACTCCCCGAATATACCCCACAAAATGATCCTGATACGATAAGACTCGATGATGAAGTCCTCCTGAATGTACGAAAGGCATATCTGCACATGGTGGCAAGAAGGACTCTGGTATTCCCCTGCATTGAACTCCTGAAATGGATTATCGATCCCACTGACACACAAAAATGTTTGATTAACGATGAAAATGGTGGGTGTGTCGGGGTTTTTGTCCCAGTGGAAGTGTAGAATTACTACAAGCTCAAAGATCCGTAAGAACGGCTAAACGTCGATTTTGTTGTTAGATTCTATGAGAAAAACGACACCAGCAAGGCGATGGCATTGTGTGGAGAGAGGATAAAAATTTCACCAATCAGACCTTCCACTGGTACCCGACTTCTAATATGAGGGAGCCGTACATATACCTAATGGCTCTCCTCTGTCGATTGCATGGGGAGAAAGACTGCTCCAGGTTTTCAGAGGCTTGGATGCCTCTATCTTATATGGTGCTCATTTCCGAAATAAGTTTTAACTGGGGTTCCATAATCTCCAAACAGCTAAGAACTTGCATATGATAGGATCAAATGCTGAAAGATGGAGAAACACCATCCTTCTATATGGATTCCTATCTATTGGATGTCATTTGTGCCAGAAATGCCTTCGCTAGAATGAACTTGAACTGACACACATCAGAGCTCCCGGTCCATGTGTATTTCGACATCTTGTGGGAGAATAGGTACAAGAAATCCTACTCTCTCATCTGCGATTAGTTTATCGAACGTATTTATTTCTTGTAATTCAAGAAAGAGTGCCCAAGTCTGTCGGATGCAGCTAAAAAAGTTGTATCAAAATTTGGCCATTAGTATCTGGATGAGCATGATACTTACATCATGGTTTTTGGCGCCACCAGAGCACCCCATCTGTTACTTGTATATGTCCGGGATCGACTAGTCGTAGGGGAAATCTACTATCAGAACATCCTGGAAGGTTATAATGCTACTTTGGCAAAGGATAAGAAGTGGGCCTTCATACCCTATGGGTTCCATATTGGTTTCTACATGGTAAAGGACACCGTGTAGTCCAAGCAAGAAGGGTTAATCCAATTGGAGTTTCGATTCCAGACTGGTCATTTTTTCAAGAATGACCCCAAGGGCTTGGTCCTAAAGCATGCGCAATTGGTATCATCTTGCTGGCCATATGCCCACGACAGGTTTGAGGATGAGATCTTCATCGAAAATTCTCAAAACTAGGATGAGATGGCGGTTAGGATGGTTAACCCTAAAGAAACAAGGTTTAAGGCCATGATTTGGGATGAGAAAACAACAATATTTAAACAATCATCTCAAGAAATCCTCAAGGCCAGTGAAGAAAGGATAACACTTGAATCAGTCGAAGCAATGGAAACTGCTCAAGAAGAAACCGAAACAGCAGAGATTCCCCAGGTAACCTTGGTACAAGATACAAATTTATCCGAGGTTGAAGCTATACAGGGGATGGGGACTCATGTATCAACATGCCCAACTGTTAATGAAGCAGATGCAGGATAACCTAGACCTCATCAGAAGGACGAGGCCTCTGACCAATAACCCAGAGGAAATCCCGGCAAGGTCAAGCGCCCCTGATCTCACGAAGCTTGATAACATCAATAGGTCAGATAACATTGAATCCACAATGCCACCAGTTGGATGGATGGTATGAGTGACGACTCAACCAGAGGTAGGTCGAGTATTAGTAGAAACAAGCGCACCTAATCCTTTGAGCGAGTTTATAAATATATATAGTGATGATGAAAGCCTGAAGG
The DNA here is from genome assembly GCA_010110895.2 of Picea sitchensis. Lineage (NCBI taxonomy): Eukaryota > Viridiplantae > Streptophyta > Pinopsida > Pinales > Pinaceae > Picea > Picea sitchensis. Next base: position 100,406 of record SNQJ01S0007859.1, on the reverse strand, counting down.
CATCTTGTGAGACCCCTGTGTGTGCCCAAGAAGAAAAAGAACCTGAGAAGACTTCTTCTCCTGCTCCTGAGGTCCAAACCAAGGAGATCCCGCGAAAGGAAATAGAGACCAAAATTATTCTTGACACAAAGAGGCTCAATGCGACAAAAACCCGAGTAGACAATCCAAAGGACAAGTCAGAACCAGATGAGCCAAATAAAGGATCCACGCAAAAGGAAATCGACGTTTCGAGGATCGATGAAAAAGTAAGTATCAAGTCTTTTCCCGACGACTCTATTCTACTTGATACTCAAATCCCCGACAGGCGACAGGAGGAGGTCGGGCCTTCGAAGAATAATGAGAAAGTTCAAGAACCCGACCTCAAACAAATATACACCACCAGAAATTTGGGGAATACACTCACATGGGGTGATTAACAGATTTCCAAACCTATGGACGAGGTAGCCGATATTTATGCGATCTCCTACAATTGAAAGAGGAAGGCCATCATCCAAATAACCACAAAGAGAAGGAGGATCATGTTGGATCGCTCCATCCTCATCACTACAAAGGAAAAATTGATAAATAAAGAAAATGCCAGAATATCAGAGCTCCTCAACGTGGGGATGACGCTCTCAGATGAAACTGTAGAAAGAGCCAAACAATATGAAAAGGATTTGGCTTCTACCTTGAAGGAACTAGAACACTTGCACCACTTGGATGAATACTATCAGGGTGCCACTCAGACCACAGTATACTTGAGAAGTGAGTTCGAAGAAGCTTACAACCAATTCAAAATAAAGAGGGACCTTTTTACTGAAAATATAGCTGAGCTCTAGGAAGACACTCTCATGGTGCTCACAACGTGCAAGGATATGGAGTGGTGGCATGAAAGGGTGCAACAAGCCATGGAGAGACTCGAATACATTGGTGCAGTTCAACAGGGCCGAAGTGAAGAAGAACACGACATCTGAATGTTGGGAAAGAGCAATCTTGACCGCATGAAGCAATCAACCAGTTATTGGGCTAAGATGTCTCAGGAACCACACCGAGAAATTCAAGAGAAATGGGCCAAATGAGAGAAACATTGGGAAAAAATCAGCAAAGTTATGAAGGATATCAGACTCCCCGAGTTCGACACCCCCGACAGCTTCATCTACTTGTGCAACATAGTCGAATTGCATACCAAGCAAGATTTATTATGGGCCAAAGATATTGTGAAGGTGGCCGACACAATGCCAAGACAAGTGAAAAGATTTATGGAACACACGATTAGATCTCGAGTTGTGCTACAACAATTAAACACTAGTATAGTGAAGTACCGAGCGCATGTGGTGGAGATCAGAAAAATTTACGCAACTCCAATGGAGAAACATAGATTTCCATGGACCCAAACTTGCAAGGATCTATTTTTTCAGTTGGTCAAAGTATGAGGAAAGTCACCCTTTCAAGTGATATCTCAATTTGATTGTTAAAGAAACTGTTAGAAGAGGACGCCACATGGAAAATTTTGTTTTGTTCAAACTACACTTAGCCATTATTTTCAGTTGAATTTTATGTTATAAATAAGAACATCGACCAATTAGTTAAGGGTCGATGGTTGTTGCAAGAACTCTTTCTTTCTGGTTTTTAAGAATTATTTTGAAGCTCCCTTTGAATTGAGAAGTCCTTCTGGACCAAAGACAAAGTTATTTTCATCAAATGCATGTGATTGGACGTGGAGAAGAAATATTTCCTATCTCGTTTCATGAATGATGTTGTAATGAGTAAGAGATATTTAATCTATTGTCAAGTTATCTGGTGCAATATTTTGTTGTTCTTTACTTTAATGATGAAGATGAATCGTGGTGTTATTATGTGATGGATGATTAAGTAGGTGAATTGTTTTTCTTGCCATTGTCTCATTGCATAAGTGTTTTCTTTCTGGTAACTTGTTTCTGAGACAGTAATTGGATGCTCACATGTGTAATGTATTAGTTTTTTTTGTTTGTTTGTTTGTTTGTCTGTGACATGTGGGATTGACCTGTGGCTAAGAAACCGCGAATCAAGGGCATCTAAGCCATCAAAATCACCCGAGTATTGCACTCGACCTGAGCCACACCAACCCTTAACATGGTTGGATTTTTTGTCCCCACAAGTTTCGAACCGGTGACTTTAACATCACAAAGCGCCTTAACAACACACTCCATCACCGACTCTCCTACACCTCGGGGACTTATAAAATTGAAGGACATGGGGGTGGGATTTTATCCACTTATGTGTGCACGGGTCACGATATCATTTTTAATATAATATCTCTAGGTGAAACCACACGTTCGACCACTACCTCAAGGTGCCCCCATGGCTTTAGGTTAGGCCCTCACGAGAATTGAACCTTGCCCAATAGTGAAAAAATCCTCTCTTTCCACCATTGGATCCAACCCCTTTGGGCACATGGTTAATGTATTAATATTAGGACTATGGTGTAAAATTGTTGTCTGCATGCTTTAGTAGTGGGTTATCTCAAGTTCAGCCTCTTCCCCTATAGTTAATCTTAATTCTATTTTGTTTCCAAGTTGGTTTATACTGGCTCACATATCATATCGGTCCAACCCAAGAGAAAATACAAAAAAGAGATAGTACGAATTGAAGGAAGAGCCTTCACAAGAAAAGATAAATCTCATTGATAAATTGGTCGGATCACAAGATCTAGAGAACCATTCCACTATTAAACGTTGCAGAGTCTAATTGGGCCTTGGTGGTGGGTTTGGTTCATGTTTTTGAATCAAGGGAATTAGGACCCATCAACAGAATTGATGCTAGAAGGAGATCCTGGGAATGAATGGATGGATATATATTCTACAGAGAATTTCAAACAACCTATAGATTTAAAACAACCCACATGCATGTCTAGTCATTCCCAAGACAACCCATACACGTTGAGTACTCATGAAACAAGTAACTCACCCTAGCCCGAGGAAGAACCTTTTCACCCTAAAATACCTTACGCTCTTCCTCACAAGGAGGTAAATCAATTTAGAAGAATCACAAGAGCCTACGCCTGATAGATCAGTGTGTTGTCCTTAGCTCCCATACTCCCTCTAAGAAAACAACAAAGCAGGCCAATGGTTAGTACTCCCGACGAGGTTTTCATGCACTTGGTAGAATACTTAATAGATTTTTCAATCACCAAAATCCAAGATCCTCTTGATTTTATACCTGAAACGTCAACCAGTGACATCTCTGAACCAGATGACTTTTCGGAAGAGGAGGATTTTAACTCATAGTATGAAGATATGGAAGGCAACAATGACCATAATGATGAAAGGGGGAACCCACCTCTGAACAATCAACCCTAGTTGGACAGATATGCTTTGGCTCTCTCGGGACCAGTTCATAACCTTCCCCGACATCCAGAGAAGTTGCTTCCTAAGTTCGATCTCGAAACCTCTGGATTGCCTGAAGATCATATCAAGAAATTTATACTAGCGATCAGGCTTATGAACGTCCAACATGAAGACATATTTTTCAATCTATTCCCCTACACTTTTGAGAATTCAGACTCCACATGGTATTTTAACATACCTCTAAGATCCATAACTAGATGGACGAAGTTTCAAAAGGATTTCCTAGACAAAATTGCAGAGGAGACTACTAGAGGAGCTCTGATGGCTGAGTTGTTTTCCACCACCATGAGTTCGAAAGAAAGGGTTAAATATTTTAATCAAATATTCACAACCATATTAAACAAATTTCATCCCAAATCCAAACCAACTCAGGAGTTGCAAATCAAAGTATACGCTAATGTGCTCCCAACTTCTATCTCCATGTTTGTGAAGAGGGTTTCCAAACGAACCTTAGCTAAGAATTTTGAAGAAGCCAAAATGATAGAATTACAGATGAAAGGGTGTAAAGAAGGCCAGGTCTCTTTAGTTAATAAATAAGCTCAATCTCCTCCCAGGAGAGGACTCATTCTGACTAGAGCGCCAGGGAAAAAAGTGGAACAGACTCCCGACAAGGGTAATGGAAACATAAAATATCTACAACGCATGGTTAATAAATTATCAAATGAGATCATAGACATGAAGAGAAATGCAGGGGAAGTAAACCAAGGCCAAAGGCCCTATAAGCCTTTCTTTAAAAGGAACCCCTCATTCAAATCCATTGAACCTCCTCCAACTAACTTAAATATCGATCTAGGGAATGTCGCATCTGATTCTTTCTGTACTTATCACCAGGAAAACCACTTCGAAAGATACTTCCCTCAATGGGTGCATGCCATGAATTTTATGGCCAACCAGTTTTTAGATGAGGTTTCCCTAACCGAACAACCAAGAAGTTCGATTATGAATATTGCTAACCAGGAAGAGATTGACCCAACAGAATATACAACCATGTTGATATGGGATCCTAAATTAATTATGCCTTTTGACGACCTATTTCAGGTTCAAGAATCACTTGCAGAGATCTCGGTTGTGAAAACTAGAAGTAAAGGGCCTCCTATATCAAAGGATCCTATTGCCACGCAAGCGTCATGCCATTTCCAAACCTATTCCTTCCTCCATCCAGCCGGAAATCGCCTCCTCCCTTTCCAAGTAATACACAAGCAAGCCAACAAACAAGAGTCTCAAGATTGGATTGAGCAAGCCATTAATTGAGGTTGTCTTGATGGAAGAAGAAAAATAAAGCAATGATGTCTAAGCTGAGGCATGTTAGGTGGCTTCTGGGTAGTTCGGCTTCAGGCACTGTTGTTTGGGTTTCATCGGGTAAGGGTTTCTTAATAGGTGGTATAATCAAGTAAGTAATTCGTGGTATTTGGGTGCTATCCCAGGCCAGAGAAGTGTCTAATTAATAGAGGGTATAATTAAGTAAGTAAATCTAAGTTAATTGAATCTCTAATCTAGGTGTGATCCCTTCAGGTGGTAATAAGGATAAGGCGGTAAGGCTAAAGTGGTAAGGATTTATTAACAGTGTGCTTCCCATGAACAGTTCAATGGGTAAGAAATATGGTTAAAGTGGGTAAGTCTTCAATATCAGTGTTCTAATAAAGTAAGTAAAGCTCCTAATGTTATGTCAATATCTGATTCGATCTCCAGGGTGTCTCTTGCCTAGGGGGTTTGGGGAGCTCCCTAATACAACGATTCTATTCGTTCTAAATTTTCCATAAATCATGGGTGAAGCGTGTGGGATATGTCAATTCATTTGGTGATAAATGACCCTAGTTCAGTAAAAATCAATCAATAAATAAATCAAGCAAGCAACCCATCAAGTAATAAATTCATCCATTTAGCAAGCAAGTAAGACGAGAAGCAATAACTCAATCAATAAATCCATTAAGCAATCCAACAAGAATCCATGACTCCATCCATCAAACCCATCCAGCCATACAGGAGTAACTAGAAAATAAAGCAATAAAAGAAAGCAATCCAACTAGCCAAGCAATCCATCCAATCCAGCTAGCCAACCATCTTCTCAAGATTTGATTCTGCAAGCAATGGAGGTCCTTCTGGATGTCTTTAGGTAATAAAGACCCTCTAGATACGATGTCTAAGCTGAGGCATTATAGGTAGCTCCTAGGTAGTTGGGCTTTGGGCACTTCGTGTAGGGTTCATCGGATGGTTCATTCGTTGTGTGATAATGCAAGTAAGTCCAGTGTATTCTAAGTCTAGTAACTAGATAGTTCCAGGGTGTATATCCCCTAACTGTGGGGTTTCATAATATATCAAGGTTGTGCCATTCATTCCATTTACATATAAGTGTGATCCTGGTAGTGTGTGAGAAAGCGCCAAATCATGTTTCCATTCCCTTCTAAGCGGTTCCAACTCCCTGTTAGTATTATCATTCGAGCAAGGGTCTCTATCGCAAGGTTATCGAAAGGGAGCATAGATTCCAGGGAAGGTTTTCTAGAGTAAGAAATAAGCAATATTCAATATATTAATCTTCTAAATAAGAGATAGACTCGATTTCAGATTCATATATCTACACAGGTCAGGGAGCTTCTTCCCTTGCCAATGCTAAGGTTCTAGGGTGCCTGCCAGTTCGTTCGTGTTCCTGTTCCCCCCATCTAACCCCATATTAATGAAAAAGATTCTAACTCTTTTCTTCCATCCCTCGTTGTGATCGTAAGAGCTCAGTTAGTGAAATCCATGTGCAATAAATCCACCAACCAACCACCCTTGGAGGTTTCCTCATGGGAAATTGCCTCATTGAAAATGTAAGTGCTTTCCAAAAGTAACCACCAGAACTTGTAAGTAACCAGTACTTGAGCTTGCCAGTAACGATAACTTTCTATGATAAATGGTAAGTTCCCTTTTTGTTTGTTACAACCCTATCTAAGGCAATAGGAAAGTAACCTGTACTTCCCTTTGTTGTCCTATGGAGCGAAGACCCACCTTCCCCTTCTCGGACCCAACGTGGGTGATTGAATGTCCTGCGGAGCAAAGAGGAACTCATCCCAAATCCCTTATATTTCTCTTCCTTTCAGTGAAATAACTTCAAGCTCGCTATGCTCACCTTGACTCACTTCCTCTCTTCCTTTCAGTTAGAGAGAAATCTTCATTCATTGCGCTCACCACTGCAACATATATAAGAATATAGCTCGTAATAACTCAAAAGAGGCACTCCTCGCCGATGAAAGGTTTGTTGCGCTCACTCAGAGAAATGGTTCCTCTCTTCCTTTCAGTCAGAGATAAATATTCGTCAGGTTATCTTCATTCTCCCTCTCTCTTAATCAAACAAATGGAGAAATTAGAAATCAGAAATTACATATATAATATATTTCTTTTACTCTCTTTCTACTCTATTTTTCTTTTACTCTCCCTTTTCACTCTTTCTCCTACTTTGAAAGGAAGGGGGTCAGGGGAGGGAACCTTTCTTCCTTTGGTCCTTTCCTCTCCTTATATTTTTCTCCTTTCCTCTCCTTATCCTTTGCTCCTTTCCTCTTCCAGTTAGCCTCGCCCTTTGTACCTGTCATTTGCCTGCCAGTTGGATCGATTCAAACTAGAACAGTTCAGGATGGGTGGGATATAAGGTTATGAGTTCTAATAGCGATCCATTTGATTCTCTCTAGAATTCCGATTCGGAAAGAAGATGTGTCATCCAATCCTATACCTTCTCGAATATATAGTTCCCATTTTATCATGGTTGGCTACTCTGCAGTGCAACAACTGAAGATTGGGGAGGGAATTGAACCCTCAACATCTAGTTTTACTCATCAGTCGATATCGTCTCAATGACGTGCTCTAGAATCATAGATCTATCTATATATGATATAACACGTTCACATTCCGCTGCCGCATGATTAAACCGGGTGCTTTAGCACACACACATTCCTATTGAACCGATCAAACTAGGATGGGAAATTTGCCCGCGGGAGGTCAAGCTGATCGAGTGCCCTGACTGGACAAATCTCCTGTTGATGTAGTGAAAAATGAGTAGTAGGGTTTTTCCCTTAGATTTTAGAATGTGGAGCAACCGAATCTTTAAGTCCAAAAAATCAAATTTGATTGGGAAAATCATAAAAAACCATTCATCGTTTTCTCTCTTATCGATACAACCTGAAATTTACGTTATTAAGACTATAATAATCGATGACTCGTTTCAAGTTGTTTTAATGTGAATATCTATATGACTCACTCTACCTGTTGCTGAAGCATTATAGACTGTATTTTCTCTCTTGCTCCTGGGGTATTCCTCTTCCTCCATTACCACCCACATATATGGAAGATTTCAGAAAGTGAGTTGTAGGAGGATTTGGTTGAAGGATGGGCAATACAAATTCACTCTATGTTTGACCGGGAACATGACCTATTACAATAATATTTTTTTATTGGGGCGACAGTTCTGAAGAGAAATATGACCTATCATCTTTTCCATCATCCTAGGATAAGATCTGGAGGGGTACCTTCAGGTAAGGTAAGAACAAATCCTTCCTACATTTCAAGTTCCCTTTTTCCCATTAACAAGAACTTGTTTAATTCCTGTATCATAGGGAATTTTCACGGCTGCTTTGAGCGGGAAGTACATAACTAAATCCCATAGGTTTCTTAGCCAAATGACAATTGGCATGTACAATACGTCTAGATGCTTCTTGAGTATTTTCATCACTTTTCTATGCAAACATGGTGGGGTATGCATTCAAAATAGATTTCCGAATGATTTTATTATACACATCATGATCAAGGTGGAAATGAATTGAGTCACCCTTTCACCCAGAGGATGAGGGAAAAGAGTTGGGAGGCGGTTCATCTCTCATTATTTCCAAAGAATATCATCAATAATGAGGAGATATGATGGCAATCTGTATGCATGCAAAGGCCTCATCTACTCAATTGTTGAGATAGATCACACCGACGGATGGAGCATCTTATGTTGTATGTGGAGATATGGCACTATACATTCCATCGAAATGCATCGTGTTAGAAGGAGATAATGTACGTCGGCCACCAATCGCCAACAAATCCCCTTCCCCATGTTGTCGCGTGGACATGTCGTAAACAGCATATAGAATGGAAGGGATCTATATGGAAATGTGGAAGGTAAGGACTAAACTAAAGAGTACCCCACCCACGAGAGATGTATCGATAAATGTATCAATAAAGTCAAGGTAATGTGCCTTAAAGGTAAGGATAATGGGTCAACCTATTGGGGTATGGATTAGATTCTCTTTTCGGGCTTACTCAATGGTAAAGGCTGGTCAGTTAAGTTTTTGGTTAGTGAAGGTCTTGGTTAGGGCCTAGGAAAAGGGCCTATCTGTTAAGGGGCCTATCTATATGGGCCATACCATATATTTATTATATGTGGACCATAAAGAAGATTATTAAGTAGTAGGGGCAGTAGAGGTAGTGAATCGAGTACTCGTTCCAGTTAATGACCAGATGTAGTTCCAGTTGTTGTTCCTGATCCTTAACCAATTAAAATTATTATATTCATTCTTTGTGAAAGAATCCCTTCCAATTTGTCCAATTTGAGATCCGTAGCCGGTTTGATGAATTCTTACTTGACATGATTATGAATTTGTTGGGTAGGCATTGGGAGCAAAGAGAAAATCTTCTATAAGGGAAAATGAAGGTAGCTACCTTAGTCCCTTTAGGTCACAGGCAGGGACTATAGATTAATCCACTCACTAGAAGGGACTATAGACTGGTCTAGATGGGTGTCGAATCCAGAATTGTTGGAGCCAATATCAATTGTGCCAAACCTCACCGGTAGAAAGTGACCTTAATAGGGCTATATATTTGACAGAATTTTTAACTACAACTTATATAGAGAAACTACTGAATAATCGTTCAAGTACTTATTATTTACCTAGCTTCCGCACCCCACCTTAAGTAAGGCCTAGTCCCTAAGACACTTTCTCCCCTATCGTTCCGAGCTACCGATACATCATGTTGTTCAAATAATAGAATTCCCTGCAATGTAAGGTCCAGGTCTGATTACGACCAGTAGAGTCACCCAGTTACAGATCGTCAGGAGCATAAACACGGACAGACCGATAAACACCTTGATTGAGAACCATAACAAGAGATAATAAATAGGATGGAAGCGCGACAGTCATGAGCCCAACAAAAAGATATGCAACAAGAAATGGAACAATACCAAGATACACGATGAACACAATAAATAAATATGAGAAGGTGAGGTGCATAAGTAACCGTATCAATAATGTTAGGTGGGTCAGAAGCGATAACAAAAGTAAGGTGCGTTGGGACCAATGCAAACGTGAGATGTACAAGGTCAATACATGACCCCAATCAATCATTTTCCCCAACATAGGAAAGGGTCCCTATGCTCTTACAGTTATCCCATGTACTGCCTAGATCATGAGTACGTACTAGCCACGTGATAGGAGGAGCGGCCGGTACATTCCCATTACTAATGCATGTATCGATGGTAACCCCACGCTAATGGGTACAAGACCCACAATTAAAAGTACAATGAGATCTATCCCATAATGATTCCACTCTGATATACTAAAATAATTTTTCAGGACTGCGAGATCGAGGAAACTTCAAAAGACCACAAGTTGCTCCCCCCGGACACCTACCCCGAAACCCAACCTGTTAATATCGTAAGTAAAGGTCTTCATTTATTCCCTCTTGGTCACTCGCGTTTTGTATTGATGGCCTATTAAGTGAAGTTTGAGGCGGGATACACTTTTGATAGTTTGTCCACTAAATAATTGCTCAATACTTTGCGGTGCTAGTTGACATTGAACTAGTAGACCCACTAGAACGAGCATCCCTTTCGCAAAGGAACGAAAAACCAATATGGCAAACCCATTCTTCATCGAGATCTAGTAGAATGAGTACACTATTAAATAGGTCATTGTTGATACTGGATCTATCGTAAACATCATAGAAACTCCTCTCTGTCTTACCCTCGATGCTAAATGCTTCTCCCCTACCCCTTGGACCCTTAAGGGATTCAACAAATTTGAGAATAGAGCTCTCAGAGTTGTTGCCATCCCTTTGAATATCAGCCCCAGTACAATGGACTCTCATCTTTCATTACTCCCAAAAGACATGGAATAAGACATCCTCATAAGTCACCCTTGGTTGGATGCAATGACGATGTCCCCTATACCTTCACAGTTTATCTCTTATTCTTCCATGAAGGAAATACTTACTTTGTGCAACAGGATCCCACTCCCTTCTCTCTCCACCATAAGGTAAAACCCAAAACCCATCCCTTGGTCTCCTCTATGTAGTATCCTAGCCTTCTTTGAAGCCTCCTCCTCCTCTCAGCCAATCCCCGAATTCCACCTAAGTAGGTGAGATTCTTCTTCTAGCTCACCACACATTTTTTCCTTGGATGTCCTGAGAAACCTTCCATGCACCCTACCGGGTTTCTCCTCCTCTTGATCCTCTCCTCTCTTTCTTTTCGTACCTTGACCCACTCGAGGTAGTATCTCCTCTCTACTCTTTGGGCTTATCCTGCCCTTATTTTCTCACTTGTCCTACTCTTTCCCTCGTCCTCTAGATGCTAAGGGAAAGCCTTTACTTTCGTTCCTATCCTTTTTTTGGTAGCTTGAGGTTGTTATACTAGCCTTAGAAGGTATCCATATTTTCATATGGTTCATGGAATGAATATTCATCTTAGAATGATACCTTTGAGGGGCCAACTTGGGCCTTCTGTCATTAACATTCTTTTAGAAATAAAGGACACCCTTGCTTATCCTTTTTCTTCACTTTCCTTCTTTTGCCTTTATCCTCACCTACCTTGGTAACCTAGGGTAAGTCCTCCCTCTTCCTTCTCATCTCTTGTTTTCTCCTCCATTATGGTCACCTCTCTTATTGGTCGCTTCACTAGTGATTGACCCCCTCTAGTTCATTGTCTCGAGTAAGGCCCTACTCGAGATGACTTCTTCCTGGATTGGACTAATCACTGCCTTCGAGACAATTGGCTTGGATGTTGCATCCCATAGACTACAACAATGGGGTTTCTTCCTTAACATCTCCACCCTCTATCTTCCCTCTCTCATATTTCCCTCCCTAGTTTTGTCCTAGCATTCTCGCCTCTATTTTCCAAAAAAAGGGAGGTATTCAATTCAGGGCCTTCATCAACCGACAGGGACAGGATGGGCCTTATTCAAATAGGATTTGATCAATGATGGGATGGTTGGGTTCATCCGAAGCATCATTGGGTCCTAGGTCATAGTTTGAACGATTGGATGCCATCACCATGGTGGTTACTCATTGCATGAGGATGACATCTTGAGTTGATCGGTCGGAGGGGTACATCCATCCTTTAGATAGGGTTTGGTTCTGCTAATCGAGGATGGACCATGGATTCAAATTCTAGAACAATAGGACTAGCATTTGAAACCATGATTTTGAGACATTTGACACCATGATTATTATATTAATTTATACGTCTTTCAAATCAAGGGTGTTTAGTATTAATAACAATTCTATTCACAAGTTGATACCAACTGTTGAGCAAGCAATATAGATAAAAGGTAGTTTATGCTTATTATACGATGCATGGTAGTTAATAACTCATAGAAGCTTGGTATTTAAATAAAGGAAACTTTATAAAATAAATCAAATCCCAATTACTATTTATTTCTCGGCTCCTTTTTCTTCACTAACAACAATTTCTTTTTGACAGAAGTAGTAGAAGGTAGAAATAAGAAGAATTATAGAGATTGTATTAAGTATAGGAATAAGAAGTAAAGATAGATTTTAGATAGATAGTCTAGGAATAAGAAGTATTTAGTAGGAATAAGAACTAAAGGATCCTCTATAATAAGGAGGGAACCTATAACTACAACCTCTAAGACCTCTTACTAAGTTATAATACACACCAAATATTTAGTATTGCTATATCACTACTATAGGCTCCTTACTTATTTCTGTATTCTTGTATTAGGAGATGATGGGCTCTTTAGTCTTCTTTATTAGTATATCTTTTGGTCTTGGTATTGGTCTTTCTTGAGAACAATGTTGGTGTCTTTTAACACACCATGCAGTAGAGGGACTACCAGGTGTTTACCTTCTAGATGGATTTTACCAGTAACATTGTTGGAATTACTTTACACACACATTTAGTCTTTTATTTCACATCCTTACAGAACATGGCATAAATACTTAATTGACAATTCCACTATTTTAGGTCTTGTTACTATACCAGGGACTCATAGGAACTCTTGTTGGTCTTGTTCATTAACTCTCATTTTAGCTTACCTGGTAGTTTCACGTTGAGCTTAGAAAGAACAGATGGATCAACTAGAACCTAAGTTGTTCATTTGGGGCTGGAACAAAAAAAATAGTTATTTTTCAGGTGGGCACCTTGAGTTGGTGTTGGGTGGTCCCCTTGAGTTGCTTTCCGTTGGGAGTCCCTATGAATTTATGGGGTGTGCCTATGAGTTACTTCTAGATTTTAGACTCAGATAGAAAGAGGAAGAGGAGTAACAGGGGGATCTATTATTTTATTAGATGACGAAGAGAAATAGTCTGTTGTTCAACCTTGATCCTAGATAGAGTATTATTTCTACCACCACCCTTTATAGTCTTTGTAGATCTTGGCATACATGCCTTGAGAATTCAAGGAGGGAATTAATTGATCTTTACCAACAACATTATTATTTCTTAGTTAGCTTGCACTTGATCCTCCGACCTTACGAAGGAACCAACAACCCATAATAATTTATGTAAGCTTGACAAAGAGATATATTTATAAAGCTTGTCTTAGATAGACCAATAAGATAGAAGCTAGGCAAACAACCAACCAACATGTTTTCATTAGGAAAACAACATTATGATGGAGATATTTCATTCAGTAGACAAACATGGAGAGAGAGATATAAGGATATGATTTCTCATGAGTCTACAAGTAGTTATTATAGCAACAAGTCATCAGATACAAGTTGGAGCGGGTTGAGGAAAGGAATTATTATTGCTAGTACCCTATGTTTAGTAGAACAATCAACCCTTCTTTACGTATTATATTTATTAGTCACCAATCAAAAAGTAGGAACCTAATGAAATTATATAGCTTGCAAAGAGAATAGGAACCAATATAGGGTTTTCTCAATCTTGCAAAGATATGAAGAGGCAGGATGGCTCGCCCGACCTAAGAAGGGCGAGGAAGGATTTTTACTTAGTTCTGAGGGAGTTTCTTTTTCAAAGGTTGCGTCTGAGACCCTTTTAGCCGCTACCATGAAACTCTATGATTGGTTATCGGTCAAATTCATACTTCCCATAGTCTATCAAAGTTGATTCGGAGCACCATTGGAGTCAAATAGGGTTACACACTTTCCTTGACTTTGTTTGGTCTTTATATTGATGAGATTGAGACTTTTATCAAGGAGCATACCTAGGAGGGAGATGGATGTCTAGTCCATCATGTGTTAATTGTGAATATTCTTTTTGTGTGACGTGATCCTTCTGGCAATAACCACCTTAAGAACTTGTTTGATAATGTCCCCTGGATAATGGCCTGGATTGATGGGCACCATGGGGAGTTATTTGCAGTGGACTTTGGATGTTCCCACTAGGGGCAAGGGAAGAAACTAGGGTTTAGGTGGAAGTAGGGGCGAAATATCTCCTAGCATCCAAGTTAAGATAAGAGAATTTGATTAATGTTCAACTAATGACCACAAAGTAGGTCAATGGGAATCATAGGTACAACTAGTGTAGTTACATAGTAGGAGTGCAAAAGGAAATCCTAACCATAATCTACGAAAGCAAAAGAAATCGAAAGTTAGACAATATTACTCCAAATAATATGGATAAAAAGAAACACTCACCTCGAACATAAAATGTAGATGATATTTTACACTAGAACTAGAAGCAGAATGAGAGGATGAAGAAGAAGAGGACTCTCTCATTGAGTCATCGATCACCGAGAAGGGTTCGATACAATATCTAATGATCTCATACGGAGAGAACCCAGGATCAAGGGAGCCAGGATGCATAATCCTAAGAAGAGATCAACTATCCCTCACAACTCTGTTAACACTCGAGGCCGTCAGGAAGAATATGGTCATGAAGCTCCATGTACTCAATATGGTGGAGAGGCGAGCAACTGAATGGTGTCATGTGTGAAGCATGTTCCAAGCCGTAGTAGGAACTAGTTTTTTAGTTGTAGGAATGGAGGAGGTTTGGGATCTTACCAATCTGGAAGTCTATGTCACATGGGGCTCTGAACATTGCTTACGATCAGTAGAGATCAAAGGAAAGAGGGAGGTGATGAACCTAACAAGTTTTTTATTGGGTGGACCCTATAGAATTTGTCTCCCAAATCCCAACACTTCCCTCGAGAAAAGAGATGAACACCTCTGGTTCAGGTATTAAAAGACAATGGTGAGGGATCTTCCTAACTCTTTGTAGAGACAATGGAAGCTCCCTCTAATCTTATAGTAGTGAATACAACAATGAAATATAAGGCAGTCTTCCAACTCAATGTCCTACAGGTGACAAACCTAGCAGATCCTCTTTGATATTGAGATGTGATGATTTGTCTTAACCTGGGGCCGATGTGAGCAAACTCTGAGCTAGCCTAAAGGAATATTGAGGCTATGCATCCAATCTTTTGAGTGTACTCAAGTCTAATAATAAGGCCATCCCTGTACTGTATGAAATGATCAAAATAGAAAGCCATCTTAGGATCGATGTTCTTGGGATGGGCAATCTGCATGACCTTACATAATGTTTGTATATGTACTCTCTCATCACCTTGTGTAGCTCCTTCAGGGGGTAAGAGATGACCGAAATCCTCAAGAGAGTATCTAAAAGGAGGGAGGCGATCAATAGAAATGTCAACAGACCAAAGGAGAAAAGATGCCTCAAAGAACCAATATCATTTTCCTCTAGGATGTAGGTCTGTAGAAGTAGAAGCAATCTCCTCATAGGAAAAAAGTGCTAGTAAAGGATATTGGTCTCATCCTGAAGCTAAGTCTCCAAGAGATTTGACTCCATGGAGAAACGAGACCAATCTAAAAAATAGACTCAAGATGCATAGGATGTGCAACAAACTCAACTTTAATGATATCCTATGGAATTGTCCACTTACAACGAATCATGAATTGCATCATAGGTAGGTGAATGGACTCTCTCAACTCTGGCCCAGTCTGATGGAAGTAGGCTCGGTCCCTAGATTTCGGATCCATAAAGTACTGTGGGCTTGATAATTGCATAAAAAAGGTGTAATTTGGTAGAAACATCCTTAAAATGTACCTGAAAACGCTGCCTCTCAAGCATTGAAAGGGAACCATACACTTGACTAAGCTTGGGTGAGAAACCCTTTCTCAAACTGAACCTAAAACCTATGAACTGAACTCTCAAGTATGTATAAGAGGTGGAGATCTCAATTTCACTGCCTCTAAATAAAAAGTAATAGTTCCAAAAGTCTCTCTTGGAACAATTTAAAATCATAACCTTAGTTTTGCTAGCGTTAACTGTCAACTGTCTAAGGTCACAAAAAGAAGATCAATTTTTCTTTGCAATTCCTCAAGGGAGGAGGCCAAAAGGATCACGTCACACAAAATAAATAATCACAATTAGCACATGATGGAATAGACATCCATCTCCCTCCTAGGTATGCTCCTTGATAAAAGTCTCAAACTCATCAATATAAATACCAAACAAAGTCAAGGAAAGTGGGTAACCCTATTTGACTCCAATGGTGCTCCGAATCAACTTTGATAGATAATGGGAAGTATGAATTTTCCCAATAACCAATCATAGAGTCTCATGGTAGAGGCTAAAAGGGTCTCAGACGCAACCTTTGAAACAAAAACTCCCTCGAAACTAAGTAAAAAACCTTCCTTGCCCTTCTTAGGTCGGGCAAGCCATCCTTCCTCTTCATATCTTTGCAAGCTTGAGAAAACCCTATATTGGTTCCTATTCTCTTTGCAAGCTATATAATTTCATTAGGTTCCTAATTTCTGATTGGTGACTAATGAACATAATACGTAAAGAAGGGTTTCTTGTTCTACTGAATATAGGGTACTAGCAATAATAAGTCCTTTCTTCAACCCGCTCCAATTTGTAT
Organism: Picea sitchensis; assembly: GCA_010110895.2. Classification (NCBI taxonomy): domain Eukaryota; kingdom Viridiplantae; phylum Streptophyta; class Pinopsida; order Pinales; family Pinaceae; genus Picea; species Picea sitchensis. The sequence goes on along the minus strand of SNQJ01S0007859.1, from coordinate 83,951 downwards.
CTGGTGACTTGCTGCTATAATAACTACTTGTAGACTCGGGAGAAATCATATCCTCATATATTTCTCTCCATGTTTTCCTAATGAATGAAAGCTCTCCATCATGATGTTGTTTTCCTAATGAAAGCATGTTGGTTGTTTGTTTTCCTAGCTTCTATCTTATTGGTCTATCTAAGCCAAGATTTATAAATATATCTCTTTTCCAAGCTTACATAAATTATTATGGGTTGTTGGTTCCTTCGTAAGGCCAGAGGATAAAGTGCAAACTAACTAAGAAATAACAAGGTTGTTGGTAAAGATCAATTAATTCTCTCCTTGAATTCTCGGGGTATGTATTCCAAGATCTACAAAGACTATAAAGGGTGGTGGTAGCAAGAATACTCTATCTAGGATCAAGGTTGAACAACAAACTCTTTCTCTTCGTCATCTAATAAAATAATAGGCCCACTTGTTCCTCCTCTTCCTCTTTCTATCTGAGTCTAAAATATATAAGTAACTCATAGGTACACCCCATAAATGCATAGGGACTCCCAACGGAAAGCAACTCAACGGGACCACCCAACACCAACTCAAGGTTCCCACCTGGAAAAGAACTATTTGTTTTGTTCTAGTCCCAAATGAACAACTTAGGTGCCAGTTGATCCATCCAAGCTCGCTAAGCTCAACGTGAAACTACCAGGTAAGCTAAAATGAGAGTTAATGAACAAGACCAACAAGAGTTCCTATGAGTCCCTGGTATAGTAACAAGACCTAAAATAATGGAATGGTTAATTAACTCTTTATGCCATGTTGTGTAAGGATGTGAAATAAAAGACTAAAGGTGTGTGTCAAGTAATTCCAATAGTGTTACTGGTAAAATACATCTAGAAGGTAAACACCTGGTAGATCTCCCTCTGCCGCATGGTGTGTTAAAAGACACCAACATTGTTCTCAAGCAATACCAAGACCAAGACCAAAAGATATACTAATAAATAAGACTAAGGAGCCCATCAACTCCTAACACAAGAATACATAAAGAAGTAAGAAGCCTATAGTAGTGATATAACAATACTAAATATCTGGTGTATATTGTAACTTAGTAAGAGGTCTTAGAGGTTGTAGTTATAGGTTCTCGCCTTATTATAGAGGATCCTTTATTTCTTATTCCTACTAAATACTTCGTATTCCTAGAATATCTATCTAAAATCTATCTTTACTTCTTATTCCTACTCTCTCCTTCTTATTCCTATACTTAATACAATCTCTATAATTCTTCTTATTTCTACCTTCTACTACTTCTCTTACAAAGAAATTGTTGTTAGTGAAGAAATAGGAGCCGAGAAATAAATAGTAATTGGGCTTTGATTTCTTTTATAAAGTTTCCTTTATTTAAAGACCAAGCTTCTATGAGTTATTAACTACCTTGCATCATATAATAAGCATAAACTACCTTTTATCTATATTGCTTTCTCAACAGCTGGTATCAACTTGTGAATAGAATTGTTATTAATATGAAACACCCTTGATTTGAAAGATGTATAAATTAATATAATAATCACGGTGTCAAATGTCCCAAAATCATCGTTTCAAATGTTGGTCGTATTGTTCCTATATTTTGTTAGATAGACAGATATGAAAGAACCCTGACCCCAAGGAGGAATACAAGCATATCACTCATTGTACCCATTCCTAAATGACTAGTAGCCACTCTTGATGAAGAATAGTTACCACTCGTAATTAATAATAATGGGCACTAGAATATAAAGAATCACAGTACTATCTTAGACACAAGGATCTAATTAGTATCTTAGCTAGAGTCTAGAGTATAAGGTATGGAGACAGCTTCCCCTTCTTTCTGTTTGGAATGGACAGATGTGAAAACCCCAACCTTAGTAATACAAGCTCCTCCACTTGCTTGCTCAACATCCTAATATTCTCCCTTTACTTGCAAGACCAACCAACCTGGCCTACATCCTACTTTCTCAATAGTTGATGCTCTCTCATAGAATATATAGCACTATAAAGAATTTATCTCATCTCAATGGTCCTGTTTCGCAACACTAGACGAAGAAATATCTCAATGGGCATGCTACAAAACACAAGGTAAAGTAAAGTGACATGTAGGTTAGCCACATTATCCACATCCAGTAGGTTAGCCACAACATCTAGCCACATTCGGATAAACCACACTTATGTAAGGAATAAACCAGATCAGAAGCACCCCCTATGGCTCTCTTTTCCATATATAGGAACCACTACATGGAAAGGTATTACAGGCTATATAGAGTATGTTGATTTATTCTTAGTGTATATAGTAACCAGACCGTGGAAAGGAATTAGCAGCCTAGTTAAGAGTAGGTTTAAAATCTCTCTAGGTAATGCATAGGTCACACATGGAAAATCTCTCTTAGATCACAAATGAGGACTCGGTACTCCTAGCATTGAAACCAAATCCCTATATCAATAAATATTCTTAGTAGATCTTACCTATGTTTTATCAATTTACTAAGTGAAAAACTAAAGACTCTTAAATGTAAGCAAACCCACTCTGCCTACGTCGCTCATCAGTGGGACATCCATAACAACTACAGTAATTAGTGGGTTCTTCCAAGGAACGAAAGATTTGCACCAGCTGAGACATCGGATGAGCTTCCCGCCTTTCCCATAATTTTGGCAAAAGGATTTCCTACTTATGCTCGGATATAGTACCTTCATTAATACCTTCATGACAAGTAAGCACATTCAAATCCACTGTCTCGAGTTACCCAGGTTAGTGACAACAAAGGATTTTCTATAATCTATAATTTCTAGTAAGTAACAACTCAAATAGAATTAGGAGACTTACTCCTTAGTTGTGAAAGCATCACAGTATCTAGTGCCACTCGCTCCAGTTACTCTATAGCTCACAAAAAAACACATTGACCACAGGGAGACCCACTTTTACCTTCTACAATATTTAGAAAGAACTTAGTGGCCGAGAGCTACCCCCAACCTTGTAGGGAATGCACCATCAATTATAACGTGTCTAGGATGAACACTTGCCTAACTATGACTAGAGTGTTGGCTCAAGTTACTTTTGACGTGGCAGGAAAGGGCTCCTAGAAGGATATGTTCCCCTCCTTATCAAATTTTATCCCTAATTTGAGCCAAAAAGATCTAATCTTTGGTAGGATTACAACACTTTGGCTACAACCCCTTCCCATTTGTAGGCATAAGCACTTGACTCTTTGGGGCAAGCCCAAACTCTCAGAGTCACATTCCTAATGAGCTACTTTATCTCTATAGTAAGTACAACTACTCCCATCCTTCTTCACTAGCTAAGTGAAACCCATTCACAAGATTCACTCCCCTAATAGTCATTTTGTTTTTATAGAGAGATTCCACCCACAGAGGTGTTCTCCTCCACCCAAGATGTTAGCTGCATAAATCCCAGGAATAAGTCTCGAAACCATTACAAGCCATGGTATAGGCCTTCAGTTATTCCTTGGATTACTCCTGGCCTTACATACCTTTACTTCATTTTTTATCTGTTATCTTTACTTACATTAGTCTTTCCACTTACTCGTGGTTCTATTTAGAAAAAATAGACAATGAAATCATTTAGGCTCACGACATGCCACCTGCCTCCAGCTAGAGAGACCACCTGCCTACAGATTTAATCCAACCCAGATCAACACTTAATCTACTACCTACTGGCCTAGAGGCCACCTCAAAGAGATATCACAAGGTCTATTGGGTGCAGTAAAGGTGTTGGGATACGTTCCTGGGGTTAAAGTGTGAATGGATTTTCAAGTCAATTGAAGCGAAGAAAGCCTTAAAGGGGCTGTTGTCTGTTAGGGAATGAAAATGTAGGATACCAACTATATAATATAATGGGGCTAGGTTCTATGTTTTATGTTTCCTTCCTTCGGTAGAAATAACCTTTGTTGAGAGGGTATATTGACTAATAAAAGAAGGAAATAATGACGAATGAAGAGAGCAACTACTTCTTCCCGGGAGTTCGAAGATGAGCGGTATAAGAAACCTATCTAAGAGAGGAGAAATGTCAAACCTGGTAGAGATGGGATATATATCTAGAACCTTTCCTTGGCTCTCTGGAACTAGGGGAATCCCCTGACCTATCCAGATGACCCACAGTTCCCTGTAACTCCGACACGTACCTATGGAATTCCTATAATGACAAATGAAGGGACCAAGTACAAAATCCCCTTGCGACCAACTGTATGTCAGAAGACCCTGTAACTAGGGGAATCCCCGTAGCTATACAGTAGGAACCAGTGGATAATGAGTTCATAATAAAATAAGTAACTGTACTATAGAACCAATAAGTAGGGAATGTTACCATAGGGGATCTAATGGATTGTAGAGGTAGAAATACAGTTTTCTTCCCAACACTTGGTAGACAAAATGGTTGACCGGTCCAATGAATTCCATGGTAAATAAAGTATCTCAAGGTCTGGAGGGGATATCACGAGTTCATGCTTGCAGTAAAGGATTATCCGACTGACCAACAAGAAGACCAAGGTAAATAATGTCATTGTTTGGGCTTAATCAATGTAAATATTTGGGAAGTCCAAGAAACTAGCAATGCCCTATGTTGTTTATTGACTTATGTGAGGGAGTGGTATGTAGAGGAGTTCTCCTCTCTAGGGTTAGGGCCATGAACTAGATCCTTTTAGGAATTCTAATGTGATATATACATAGATAAAGTAAAATAATCTCTCCCTCTTACAGAGATCTGATATATATCCGAGTTAATATAGAAGCTAGGTTGCTTTATCTCATTATAGAAGAAAGCGTGAGAAATAAATAATAATTTTATTTATAGGTGTGTTTGTAGATAAGAGAAAGAAGTTCCTTTACCGAGGCAAGAGAAGATCAAAAGTACGATTACCAATGTCTTCTTGTGAAGTAAAAGAAAAACTTACTAGCTAGCAAGAATGTCACCTATGGAATGTTGTTATTTGGTAGTGGTAGATTGTTAAGGAGGAGTAACTACTCAATTCCTCATACATAAGTAGCTTACCTTACGCAAATGTCATTCGTTCCCACCTGAAAATGTTGTTCTGTGTCAAATCAATCTACTTTCTTCTAGTTGTACTGAGGTAGGGCTTGAGGAAGTGAACGAAAGGATGTTGACTAATGGTACTGAAGGAAGGTAACTAGCGGGTAACCTGAAGGAGGGGGAAGGTTTGGGGTAACCCGAAAGGAAGAGGGGGTAACTAAAAGGTGTGTTAATGAGACATAGATGGGTGCTTGACTGTAGGATATATGTTTGTGTGAACTCGTATATAAAATCAACTTATAGGTAGAGGCTTTGGAGTATAGTGTAAGTAAGACTGGGAATTCTAGAGGTGTCTGGAGTAAATAAATAAGGAAAGAATGATAAGGTAAGCTATAAATCTAACTAACTTACTAGCGTGGCATCCTATATATCATGTGTGGCATCCTGGTCCCAGCCCATGTGCCAGAAATAAATAATGAAATACTTGGCCTCCCTTGTACCTGCGATACTGGGTCTCTGGAAGTGGTGGGGGAGAGGGATAAGTAATATCTAAGTGGCTTGCCCCTTATCTATTTATTGATTTAATGATTGGTTCATTTATTTATTAGTTTATTTATCTCTTGCTTGCTTGATTTATGGGAGGGTTAATTTAGGTCGGCCTGGGTAATGGTTGGTTATGCCTACCCATAGCCTTCTTTTTCCCTGCACCCATAATCCTGAGGGCAATTTTTTAGAGGGAAAGGAGTTCCAGTATCAGATAGAACGAACCGAGGCCCTTCCCTTTTTCATAATTGTATTGGGGGGGTTATTTCGGAGTAGTTATCATGGCGAGGTTCTCTTTCACCACCTACCTTCCATATATATAGGGGTTGTAGGCCTACCCCTTAATGGATTGATTTCCTATTTGGGAGGGAGAAGGAAGGGAGGGGAAGGGAGATCCCTAAGCCCGATCGGAGGAGTATATAATAGTGTTTGTCTGTCCTAAATAAATAAAGAAATAGTCTTATCAGCTCACCAGCTACTCGAGGTGGGTTTCTCTTGTGGTCTCTAAGTACCCAAGGCCTCTGGTAATTTCATTGCCTACGAATGCCAGCCAATATTGAATTCGTAATAACTTGTAAAAATACAAAAAGAAAGAAATAAAGAACATGAATTCTTATTAGATTCATAATAGCCTGATTCGTCCTTATTTTATTGTTATTATTACTTGTTTATTGTTGTTATTATTCTCATGATATACCTCATTTCCGCTCCTTATTCTGTCCTTCTATGCCCTATTATATACATAATTTCCACAATGAAATAGTCAAAGAAGGTTTTGTCTTTCTCTTATCGTTAGATTCATAATTTTGATAGTTTGTAATGAAGGAATAATGGATGCGATTCCCTAATGGACTGATGGATGGGTAGGTGGATCAATAGAGGGGTAAGTCGTAATTAGAGTATCACTTAGGCTTATTTGGCTAGTGAAATATTTATTTATTCTTTCTTTATTGGTGAATCTCTTGATTTCTTTTTATACAATCTAACTTCATTTGAATGGCTTAGGGTGAATTAATGGGTTTGCGTGTGAATGGGTAGGTAACCCTGGGTAAGGGTCGTTCTTATTCTATTACTTCCCATATGTTGTGTTGAATAAATAAATATTTATTTATTTATTTATTATGATTTTGGTTGCTTTCTAAATAAGGACGATGTTGAATTATAATAAATAGGTATCGGATCCCTAAATCTCGGTTTACGACCCTTTCTTCCCTTTCCTCTCCTGGGCTCTCTAATGTGAGGTTAGGCACAAGGGGGAGAGATGCATTCTGAGGGAATACCTTTTAAGAGGGGGTGAATGAATGAGGGGGAGAGAGAGGGAGACCATCTGGTGCTTTCCATTGGTTGGCCTGAACCTGGGATTGATCATTCGATTGATCCCTCCTACGGGTGAAGGGGCTTCTTATTTTCCCCTAGCCTTTATTTGGGAAGAGCGAACGAAATGATCTAGTTGATCCCCATCTAAGAATAGGGGGTAGGGGGAGAGAATTAGAGAGGGATGAAGAGAGGGAGGGAGCCCTGATTGGCTCGGGGGTTGGAAGTGGGAAAAAGATTTTGTTTAAGTATGGGTCTTCCATTTACGAATATTGCGACCCCTACAACATTTTGGTGTGTAAGGCCAACTCCCTGTTATTGGGGTTGTTCTATTTGGGGGACCAGATGGGAGCCACTACTTATTAATTATGAAATCAAAATGGGAGTTATTAATTAAGTAAGGATAAAAGTGTAGGGGTTCATCCACCTTATTTAGTACAACCAAACGAGTCGAACCACTAGGCCGACCAGTACTAATGGTTGCCATTTTGGTATTGGCGGTTAGAAGAATCTCAAATATTTGGCGGTTAGAGTACTTATTAATTATTCAAAAACAGGGTCACCCCCCCTCCACTATTCACAAAGGTAGTCTTGGTAATGATGTATAGCCACCCCAATTAATTTATAATCGTTCAAGCATTAATGTTATAAGTTTCAAAGGTGTTGGTTCATGTTCTGGAATTTGGGCAGGGGTATTGAATACCCTTAAACGAACCCATATTGTCCATAGAAGTTGATTTCATGTCCATGTAGGTCGAAGGGTTTGAAGGAGATACCTGATAGACAGGTCCTTACCCCCTTTTGTTTGTCCAAGAATTGACGAATAAATGAATAAATACAGAGAAAGAAGGGCTACTTATTACTTATTAAAGAGGGCTTCCACCTCTGTTTCTTAAGGAAAAGATCATCTTTTGGAGTCTTTCCTTAGCCAGGGGGAGAACTTTATTTGTAGGGTCAAGGTTCCCCTTTTATAAGTTCCAATCACTATAAAGAAATAATTAAAAAAGTGAAAGGGTATAGATTGTTCTATGCATAGTTCGTACTATGGCTGGCCCCAATCATGGCTATTAATAGAATAAGACTAGGAACCACAAACCAAACCCTTTCCTAATAGAAGGGGGTGAAGGAAGTGCCAAGTGGTTTAAAAGGATATAAATCTCCATGAAAAATTAAGGGCTTGCCCTGATTAAAGGTATGGGTGTTTCCCTGCCGAATAAAAGGAAGAAAAGGAGGTTCTTATTTATATTAGTTCATATTAGTGGGTGCTTCCTTGCCTAATATGAGGAATAATAGGAGGTGATGGCTCTTGATCTACGATGAATGGAATGGATGGATCTAAATAAAGATCAACTTCATTTCCCCCTGTTGCTCTCACTGGGTGGGTGATCAACCGCCTCTGTATAGGGACTTTCTCTTTAACCGTGTAAGGGGTTGTTGGATAAGTATGCCATAGTCTAAATAATAGTCCTCTTCTCCTTCCAAGGGATGCCTGACCTATGCTAACATAGGTTTACATTACTTAATTCCTTTTTCGTACCCTTTCATCTATCCACTTGTTCTTAGACAATCTAAGAGGTCCCACATAAAAAAACTTATCTCCAATGATAAGTTAGGTCCAACACTGGACCATAGCCTTATTACCCCTGTTGCGAAATACCCACCCATGCGTCGTGTACGAATGATTTATTAGCCCAAGTGGACTCTCTCTCTTTTCTATATGACAATCAATAAAGTCGTCCAACCCAACGCCACAATTTCCTACTAGTTCAGATCCCTCCATCCTACCTACTTACATAGATGGTCCATAAACTGGTGTGGGTGAATCTCTCACCTTTCCCCTACTGCCCCTCTAGCTTCTACCTCTCCTACCTATGTATGCTACCTTCACAAGCTCTGCTACTAGTTTTCGACCTTGAAGGGGTGACGCGGACTCTCAATATGGAAGGGGTACTCTAGGTGTTTTTTAGACTCAATCGACAATTGTAGCCGTCTTAGCTGCTATGTATTGGTCACTAGCTCAGATTCTTTTGAAACTACCGGTCAATGAGGTAAACTGGTTCTAGATCGATTGGATCAACTACAATTGAGATTAGAGAAACATAAACTTCTTGAGGGTATAAAACAATTAGCTTCGTAACTGGAAGGAAACCCCGAACCGATACATTTACTGGTTAAAAAAAGTCAATAGCCACTACCTTTTCTCCTTACTACTCACTACTTATTCGATTACACTATGAAAATTGGTGCCTCCTCTACTATTATGGTAAATTTTAGCTCAATCGTAAGTTGATCTTATGTGCTTTATAAATGATTGATGAGTCCAACCCATCCTCGTGCTCTACATAATTTATGTGATGTGTCCACTCTGCCACTCTGATCACTATGCCCTAACCCAATCTATGCTTTCTACATGCATTACCTACTTAGATTTTTCCAATATTTTCACCATGTTTCGACTTTACGCACATTTTAGCTTGTTCCGAAAAACATGCATATCTACTAGCTACTATACCTTGTTTCAGGAACCGTGCATACCCTTTCTTGTGTACCTACTTAGTGCATGTAGGAAGGTGATCCCTCTCTCCCTCCACTCCATGCAATCAATCGGATCATGTGTTTGTTGAATTTTGTAGATTCAGGAAGCACTTCTCCTTGTTCGGTTGGTTTGTGAAATAAGGTAAGTAATGGAAAAGATAACAAGAAGTTTCATATTATATATGTAATAAGGGTGATTCCTAAATCCTATAAAAGAGAAGGAGCGAAGCAGCCAGTTAAGGATGCAAAGTAATTCAATTCTCCATCATTCACTAAGGGACCAACACCCAAGAAACATAAACAAAAAAGAAAATCCCATCCGTCCAATAACTAAGTGAAGTGAGTAAAGTCGGGTGGTGAAAAGTAAAGGTGGGGCAGGCAGTAAATGAAAGACAAATAGGTGAATTCCTTCCTAGGATGGAGTGGATTGAATAATTGTATCAACAAGGCTCAGTCGAACCATAATCTAATATTTAGTAACCAGAAGGTAACAGTGATACCACCCATCCCATAAGAATTAATAAGGCAAGGTATAGATCATATCCTAATGCCTATATTAAACCTGGTCGAAGCAATAGGTTGGAAAGAATTGTTGAGCAGAGGGCGGGTAAACAACCTGACTGATGCCATTTGTTGCCATTAACACCCCACATGGTTTACAATAAACTGAACTCTTGGCTTGGCCTTTTTTTGGTGTGTTCAAGCTCGAAGACCTGGATCAAACAAATTGAAATCAACTTGATTTGGTACATACATGGTTGTCTATCGTCATCCTTCATTACCGGATAAGTTATTGATATTCACCTTTGTGTTCCTCAATCAATAGGGAGAGTCGTGAAGGATTTACCAACTCCTTTTATCTCCTCTACCCTTTGTTGGATTCATAAAGTGATTCACCCCTCAATCATGTTTCTCGATAATGCAATTGCAACCACCATCGGCCCACACTAACTCCTCTATTGATTGGGATATTACACCAGCTTCCAGCATATTGTAAATACCCCTCTTCACGATTATTTATAGGTAAAGTGCGTTAGTTTGAATTCATCCAATATGGCAAAGAGTAACCAAGATATTGAGTACTGGATCTAAACCTCCCCGGATAAGCTATCAGCTATGCTCAGCTATCATAAAGAGTTCTAAAAGGGGGTATAGTTTTTTAAGAAGAAAATCTATTTTAGTGCTCCGATGATGTATTTTTTTCTTGTCTTCTTAAAAAAAGCAATTTGATTTATTGAAACCCTCACCCTCGTACCTCGGACGAGCGGATCCGCCCATTATATGAGGTTGTTTTCTAGAACTGATAGCCAATCAAAGTAGTCAAGCTTGAGTATCCAAGCCCATATGAGAATTTGATGCGAAGCTATTGGCGAGGATATGTGCTAAGAACTAACCCTCAACTGACTTCAGATATATTTCCCTACTATTTATCTCGTAACGATATGACTTCGGAGATATTTCCCTCCTATTTTTCTTTGAATGATATGACTTCGGAGATATTTCCCTTCTATTTTTCTTCGAAAATCATCTGTGTTGTGGATTTATTTAGGGGGGATTGCTCTGAAGTCAACAATTTCAGATATAAAGAGGTTATTTATTACTCACCCAAAGAATTAGGGTGAAGAGGGAGGTTATAAAAAAGATAGGGTTGGTTTACCTTGCTAGTTCGGTTCATTGATCAAGCTTGGGGGGAGGTGGGTGGTTATACCTGAAATACATTAATGAATCAATTTCACTATAGACACATGCAAATTATCGATCCAGATGGAGTAGTATGCCTCTGAACCTAGATAAACGAGATTTTCTTTATTCAAATATGCATTTCATAAGGTTTTTAAATCTGTCCCACCCCCGAACCAACAATATGGATTCAACAGTTTGTCTTTTATGGTAGGTGCTAAGGATCTCACCTATTAAAATAGCAAGAACGTATACATGCGAAAATTTCAACTTGAACTAAGGCGAGACTAGGGACTATAGAGAGATAGGCTTAAGGCTATGGCTTGTCCTCTAGAGGCTAGAACATGGACAATTGATTAGAGTTTCCCATAGGCATTGACTAGTAGCGAAGTACCAACAACATAGAGTAAATCAACAACTGACAATCATAGGGATTAGTTCTTCCATGCCTACCTCCTTATTTAGTCCTCAGTGAGCATTTTATTTTACTACTTACAATGGAAAAGTGAAACCATTCCCTCGTACCTCGAGGAAGGCCCTCTAGGTCGTAGAGATGCAATTATCAAGTATATATGTGAATGATTATGTTCCAATTAGTCTATGCACTTAGTTCCATGAAGTTCAATTTGAAATCGGGTGCCAACTAGACTTATTTCCCAGGCTCTGGGACTCTAGTTCTATCGGGCATATATTTATTTCCATATCCAGGTTGTCTTGCAAAAAAACCCACAAAATACATAGCCTCATGTATATGTGCTTGTTAAGTGATGGATCTAATGGGTCTCGTATCTAGGTTGATATGGGTGTAACTTATCCTTACTCTCAGCTATGTAAGTGGGGAAAGGAAAGGGTGCAAGGTCATACCAGAGAGAAATGTTTAGAAATGGCATGCTCCAATAATAAAAAAAATCTACTTATGTTCCTCGATTGGAATTCATCGAACCCCTCAAAAGGATGTTGTTACTGTTGTCGCCTTATACACACCTGAGAGACGTGGAACAAATCTTAAATCCACTTGGTGTGTCCTTAGGGACAAGTGAGACTTAAGGTTTTGTCACCTAATCCTCAACTCCTCCATCTAGGCTAACTCCTAGCGAAGCCAGGGGGGTAGTCCCTAACAAATATACTAAGGCTTGAACTAAGATAAGTACAAGAAATTAAATCTAGGAGTTTATTATTCAACAACAAATCATGAATTGGAGCATACACAAATCAACCATTCATCCACGATATAAATACAAAGCATGTACTTGCATAAAAGGATACTTAGATACAATTGTTAGATGCAAGTAACCTTAAAATTGCTTCAAATAAATAACAAAAATGTAAATTGAAGCGTATGGATTTGCTGAGTGTAAATATGAGACCAGTACCTTAAAGTTAATCATGGGAAATGTATTTCATGTGTTTAATTAGGATAAATTGATGTTGAGTTAATGAGATTGTTTGGGCCTCCTTATGTATCATTCACCAATCTAAAACTTGCTGACTCGGTGTGTCGTAGGTCCAATGAGGCAAGTTTCCCCTTGACTTGACACACTCCACCCAACGTAGAGGTCTTAGACAAATGATACAACTCATAGATTGTCCTAATTAATCTATCACCACTGACCATCTCAACGTGTATGAACTTACTCCCAACAGATCAAGACTAGCTCACAATTGGAAGGGTCGGGAACCGCACTGAGAGATGAGAGGAATTTGTTTATTTTAAACAAGAAATAAATAATGAAATTTAAATGTTATACTAATTACTAATCCAGACTTACCAGGCCTCTTTTGAGGAGCTGGGGGGATGGTTTATTTGTCGACTTTGAAATTGCGGGAAATAAAGCTAACTAGCAATTTTAAAGATTATTTGATTTGCAGAAAAAGAAAATCTAACTAAGTTGTTGTGTAGTTCTTTGAGACTTATAAGACTTGATTCCTTTTACTTAATCCTTAGATCATGAGATAGATTTTATACTTTAAGCAAAAAAATAACTATGCATGAAACTGAAACAACAACACCACATCGGTTCCTCCCTTAAGGGGAAAAAGAGAAAGGTGAAGCCTCCTTAGCTTCACTTATTTTATTAACTCAGTTACAAGTGCTCTTTTAAGAGTCTTTAGATATTTTTCAAAAGTTATTTTGGATCCTTATAAGGATGGATCAAGGTTTTACAAGTTAAAAAAATCTTTAGGAAGGTGTAGGGTGCTTCTGAAAGTCCCAAATGCTCCTAATCCACCAAATTTTGGCAGAATCTACCCTTGTTTATTCAATGACCTTCACAAAACAACAAACAAAAGAGTACAAAAGATATCCAAAAACACTTTAAGAGTGTCTTTGTTTATTAGTAGAAATCCCAAAATATTTCTAAGTTAAAATCTACAAAAAATTGCATAAAGGAAATAAGAAAATCAAGCTAAAAATCTTGTTTCCTTAGGATCTTTTGTGGCTGTTCTAAAACAACAGGTTAAAATCACTTGAATGCTATATTTGAACAATGAAAACACTTGGAAAATATTATATTTTATCCCTCTAAAAAATTCAGAAAATTATTTGAACAAAGGGATTATTTTCCTCCAATAGATCTAGATTCTTAAGATAGAAATTTTTGAGACAAAAAATCAGATCTAAGCTATCACTTGCATGCATGAAAGGAATTGATGATTTATCTAGATAAACTAGATCCAAACTTTCTTGGATATTGAGTAAAGTACCCAATAAATTTTGATTTAAAGAGAAGGAGAAAGAGAACAAGCTTGTGCTTGGAATATCTTTGGCAATGGAGTCCTTCTTTGGTGAATGGAGGGATATTCTTCAAAAGAATTGTAAAAAGAGGAAGAGTCAAGATAGATCATCCACTTCTCCAAGTTGAGGTATAAACTACTTCAATCACTTGCAAAAGAGAGAGTTAGAAGATGGTATCACCTACAAAAGGGACTTCACAACACAATATGTTAAACCAAACAAATATTGCATCTAAAAATCCCTTAAGTAAATGGATAGCAAGATCACTAATCAAACTAGCTTAGCAATCTTACCCTAGTGAGTAATAGTACTCCTATAAGGCCAAATTAACCACAATACAAAAGCAAGAGAAATAGAATAATATCACCTCATACACATATGCATCCACACACTTGGACAATCCACCAATTTGACCTCCAAAGTCTTCTTTTATTCCAATATGCAAAGAGTATTACAATGTCAATGATACAACAATAAATTATTCCCAAGCTCCCACTAGATTGCAATGGGAGAAGTGCTCCAATATATAGCCAAAGGGTGAAGTTCCCAATGGAGGAGGGTGCATCAAGTGTATAAGGAGGGTGCACCAAGTGTGAGGAGAGGGAAGCCAAGTGGTGAAGTATGGTCTGCCACCTCTCCCACAGCCCCAAACAATCCCAAGTGTAAAAGATGAGAGAGTGTGGGTGCACCACCTCTCAAGAGGTTGGCTTCCCCATATGGGAATGTGCCACCTCTCAAGGGGTGTGCACCTCCTTTGGAGAACATGCTCAAAATCAAATCTACACATGCTCACTTTACTCCTTTAACCAATATGAAACATCCAATTTCTGCCACATAGATTTTTGGAGTTTTATTTGTCTCCAACATGTCCCCACATGTTTCCTTGATTTTTGCTTTTTCTGATTTTTTTGATTTTATTTTGACTTTTTAGGGGTTTTTGAGCAAAAATGAATTTTAAGTGATTAAAATCACTATTTTTGCTCAACTAAGTGGTTACTTAGGTAATATGGGTGCTCTAGGTCCCAAAATGAGAAACCCCAAGGCATATGAAGTCCCCTAGTACCATGTTTTTAATACATCTTTATTTTTTAATTAAAAATTGTCGAATTCTAGAAAAAATTTAATTAACTGAAAAATTAAAATATCCTAAGGGGGAATTAGCACATTTCCATAAGACTCTAGGAGTATGTTTAGCATTGTAATACACATTATACACTAGGCTTATATCCATGCTCAATCCTAACCATGGGCATATACTCCGGCTCTGGAGGGATTGAGTGAAAAAACTCATAAATTATAAATTGCCTGAAAACGACAAAATATAACTAATAAGTAAAAAAACACTCTAGAGTACAAATCACGCTTAAGACTAAGGTGGCTAATACCTTTTACAAGTTCATCATGAAACATCTCTTATTACAATTTTTATGGAAACGTGAAAAATTTGGTCTTAACGATTGACTGAACTTTGAACAATAATGTTCAAACTTTGGCGGCTCGCTGGAAGTCCATCCTAGTGCAACTTTGATGGATAACATTAGATCGATATGGGGACGTGTGCTTGATCTTTTATTCTTTGAAGGAAAGCATATGAGAATCCAGAATCATATGACCTGCATCGCCGACACTTTGTCAATAACATATCCATATATAAAATCCAATATTAAACATAAGCTGTAGAAATAATATACATGTATATATACAAATTTTGAAAAAATAAATTATGTACAAAATTTACAAAATTGAACTATATACAAAAATAAACTGTATACAGGAAATAAATAAATTTAAAGTACAAAGGATAGGGTTTAGAGAATATGATACAATAGATGCCCCATTGACATCAGATGAATTCGTTGAAGAAGAGTTTGAGAAGTTGACCATTTATTGGTAGTGGCAACTTGTCACTATCCAATCTTCTTAAGATAAAGTAGTTCTTTCCAGCTACATCCTAGATAATATATGGCCCTGCCCATAGACTATCAAACTTGTCATGGATTCCTGGTTTCTCTTTCTATTTGTTCCATAGGAGGACTGTATCACCTTCTTGGAAATCCCTTTGTCTTGAGAACTTATCAAAAGTCTTCTTTATCTTTTCTTGATTTTTTATACTTTGATCTAGGGCTTTCCTTCTATTTTCATCCAACTCAATTATATGATCAATCCTGTTCTGATGAAAATCCTCGTCTAAACCATAATTCTGGACAAACTGATACACTGGGAGCTTCAAATGAACTGGAAAAGTGACATCAAGACCGCAAACCAACTCAAAGGGTCTCTTTCCTATTGAACTCTTCTTTGTGATCCTGTCAGCCCAAAGTGCAAACTTGATCTTATTATCCCATGACCTCTTGTTATCCCCAACAGTTTTCTTAAGAATTTTCATTAAGTTTTTGTTTCTAGACTCAATAAGACCATTGCCTTGGGGATAATATTTCGAAGAGAGAGATAATATAATGCCATATTTAAAACAGAATGAGGATAATTCTGTAGAACTAAAGGCTTTGGCATTATCGGTAGTTATTTTTGTTGGCACACCAAATCTAGTGATAATTCTTTCTTCAATAAAGTCCATGACCACTTTATCAGTTGTTGACTTGGTGGGTATAGCCTCTACCCAGTTTGTAAAGTAATCAGTTGTCGTGATTATCCAAGTATAGCCATTACTTGAATTATCTTTGAACCGACCAATGAAATCAATCCGCCACTGCTGGAAAGGGGCTTCCACCACGACTAGTTGTAATGATAAGGTTGCTAGCTTCTTCTTCCCAGTAAACGACTAACACTATTGACAAACCCTAACCATTTTGTGCACATTTGAAAATATAGTAGGCTAGTAGTAACCTGCTCTGAGGATTTTGTGGGCAGTAGTTTTGGCTGCAAAATTCCCACCACAAAATCTTGAATAAAAATCAACCAAGAGTCTTTTGGACTCAATCTCATCAACACATATAAGTATTACCCCATCAAGGTTCCTCCACCCAAATCCATCTTGAATAATACAATACTTAGCTGCCTTTAATCTCAATGCTCTTCTTTTGTGACCAATTAAGTGACTAGGGCATGTGAGATTAGAAAGGACGAAATGATATCAACATACCATTCGTGTTGTTCTAACTTTTGAATTTATAGAGATAAAGCTGACCTAGATTGGCTATTTTGACAATCTAAGTTCAAATCTTGTTCATTTCCTTCGGTTAGCATTTGAGCTAATCCCAGACCTTTGATTAATTTGGTGGGTTTTATTTCCAGATCATACTCTTGTATTTTTAAAACCCACTTTCCCCTGACCCCCAAGCAATATTGTTGTCTAAGGATATATTTTACCACTGGGTGAGGTACATACCCCACAACTCTTGAATATCCTATGTATACTTGAAAATGATTAAGGGATTTGACAAAATTATATGCTTTCTTTTCCATAGTTGTGTAATTAATCTATGAATTCTGCAATGCCTTGCTCATGAAAGCAATGGGTTGCTCTTGAACATCATCATTCTTTTGGAGCAACACCCCTGCTATAGTATCTTCAGAAGCAAAGGACAAGATTTGAAATTATTTAGCATAGTTAGGACTAATTAGCACATGACATTTACCAATTGCATATTTAATATTTTTGAAAGCTCTTCTTCCTTCTTCTGTCCACCCAAACTTGACATCTTTCTTTAAAAGTTTGAGGATAGGTTTTGTAGTTTCGGTCAAGTTTGGGATGAGACTTCTTACAAAATTGATTTGACCAAGGAAGGATTGTAGGGATTTCTTGGTTTGGGGTAAAGGGACTCCTTGTATGGCTTGCACCCTTTCTGGGTCCATTTTCACCCCATCCTTTGCTATGATATGGCCCAACAACTTGCCTTCGTCAACTCCCAATATTGACTTGGCTAGATTCAAGGAGATGCCATATTTTTCGCATCTTTCAAACACTTGTCTGATATGACCTATATGATAAAATATTTCTTTTGAAAACAAATTCAAATCATCATGGTATATCTCAATGATTTTTCCCATCAATTCATGGAAGGAAAAATCCATGGTTCTCTGAAATGTGGAACCCGCATTTAATAATCCAAAGGGCATTCTAAGGTAATCAAATGTGCCCCATGGTGTGGTGAAAGTTGTCTTATCCTGATCCTCTTTCCTCACCAACATTTGATTGTATCCAGAGAAACCATCTAACATAGACATTATTTTTGACCCAGTAACTATTTGCAACAGAGTTTCCATGTTGGGAAAGGGGTAATTATCCTTAATGCATGCAAGGTTTAAATTTCTAAAATCGATGCATAGCCTTATTCCCCTGTTTTTCTTTCTAACTACTACCAAGTTAGAACACCATGAATAATGCCTTGTTGGGGCAATGATCCCCACATCCAACATCTTTTTAAGTTCTACTTGAACCAAAGGTGCCAACTTAGGATTTATTCGCCTAAGTTTTTTCCGGAAAGGTTTTTTGTCTTCCTTGAGTGGGATAGTATGTTGAAATACATCATATTTATAATATTTGAGTTCATCATACGTAAAAGAAAATACATCCCTATACTCACTGACCAGACTTATTAACTATTTTCTTTCTTTTTCTGAAGTACCCTTTCCGATTTTTATGAACCTTGGGACTTCCTCTGTCCCAATGTTTACTTATATGTAACTGGCAGGTTTTATTACTTCCTTTTTCTTTTTGTACATGCCATGCCTGTCAGAGATCTTTTCTAAGGTAGTTATTCCTCTAGGGTCTGGATTCTTTATTGAGTTATCCTCCTCAACATATTCTTTTCCTTCTTCTTAATAAGTGACATTTAAATCTAAGAATTCTTGAACATTATGAATGAATCTTAGGATTTGTTTGTCATCTCTGAAGACTTGTCAATGATCAACATTGTCTGGAACTGAAGGTCTAAAGATTATTTCTAATTTTCCCTCTCCTTTCATTAAATCCTATGAAGGTTGGAGGGTTGAAGCTGCAACTACCAAACTGTCAGCTAGGTTGTTCTAATCCTTGAGAATTGAAATGAGATCCATAGCATCAAACATTTCTATGGTATCCCAAATTTCATTACTGTATCTTCTTAATCTTTCACTTTTACATGCAAATTTATTCTTAACCTGGAGAATGACTAAGTCTGAGTCACCCTTGACACTTATTATTTTGATTCCCATGTCTTTTGCAATTTCTAGTCCAAGTAGAAGTGATTCATATTCAACCACATTATTTGTTGCATAAAATTCTAATCTAAATGAAAAATTGTAAGACTTTCTTGTTGGTGAAACTAGAACAATTCCAACCCCGTTTCTCGATCTTGAATGTGCACCATCAAAGTTCATCTTCCAAGCCTTATTACTTTATTTTTCATCCTTTAACTTTTCTTCAGCTGATGCTAAGAATTTTGAACAAATCGAGAAATTTCCTATGTCAGATGTTTGGCATAAGAACTCATTGAACTTCTCTTTAGGGTCTTCTATATGGTACTTCCTTTCTATTTCTCTAAAGAGTCTGAAATGTTCGATTGATGGAGGAGGGTATGGAATAGTTTCAAAAGTCAAATCCATGTTTATGCAACCACCCATGTGAGCTCCCCATTTTCTCAAGAGAAGCATACCCCAAGCATCTGGCACATCAATTACAAGCACATCCATCTTAAAGGAAAAATCTGGGCGGAAGGCTAGCTTAACTGGAAGATCTATGATAATCCCAAGGGTTTCAACTTCCCTGGAATCCATGGTACATATGTTTTTATAGGGCCTTGTAACCTTAAGGCCCAACCTTTTCATAATTCCTTTAGTAATGATGTTGGATGAAGCTTCTGAATCATACATACAGTTATGTAACCATTGGTCATTTATTTCTAGAGACACAAAGAAAGGGGGATTCTCTTCCTTGGTTCTATCTCTGCTAGTTAAAACCACTAGAGGATATTTATGTAGTTCCTTTTCATTTTCCTAACTCCTAGAAACCTCTTGATTTTTAACAACCTCTTTACCATGAGGAACATTTATTGCTTTAAGTAATTTGTCGTTTTGTGAAGGAATTTTCAGAAGGTCTGATACTGGAACCAATATTTTAGCATTCGAAATCCAACTACCTAAATCAATAGATAAATCAATAATTGGAGGAGGCTTAGTTACCTTGGGAAAGTTTGCTTGAGATTTGCTTGCACCATCTCTCCCTTTTCTCTGGTAGACTATTCCCTTATGTCTGTCAATCTCTAAGATCTGCTCGTTTGTGGGCTTGTGTCCATATATCTTTGTAACATTATCATACCCCTCAACCACATCATTTTTTTTCTCAAACCTTTCTTACATTTCAAGCCAATGATCCATTGACAAAGGGTGAGTTTCTCCAAAATTATTTATGTGGTTGGAGCTCCTTGATTTCCCCACAAAGTTGTTTGTTGGAGGGAGGCCTTGCTCATTAATTTGAAAAAATATTGGACAAGTGGACTCTTCATGAAATTCCTCACATGCTCTACAAAAGGGTGGTATGCCCTCATTTACCACATTATTAGAATCTAACTGATTTGGTGGCCTTTGTTCTTGTTGAGGAATTTTATTTTTCCATCTTTCATTACCAGGCTCGATTGAAATATGTTATTCTGATTTTTGGACCTCTCCATGGCTATCAACCTATTCTGCATTGCACTAAGTTGGGTAGTGTGAGTTTCCTTCATTCTTTTAACCATCTATGCTATGGAATTTAAAGGGTCATAAGATGGATATTTGTTATATTGAACTTCTTCTTTCTCTTTAGGATCTTACTGTCTTGAAGAACTGCCTCTTGTGACTCCTGGAAGGTTCAACTTTCCTGACGCTTGCATGTTTTTTTCAATCTTGATAGTGGTTTCTTGAGATATTTTCAGGTCAATGGGTTCTTTATCTCTTAGTCGATATCTCATCTCACCACCGAATGCCTCAATGTAGTAGATCAATATAACACTCTCGGGAGTTTTGATTTTTGTGTGCATGTTTGAAACTAGTTCGTTGAACCTTTTGTTGAACTCATCCATGGTTTCATTTTCATTTTTCTTCATTGTGTTAAGGGCAACTAAAAGATGACAGTGATGTCTCTTCTCCCCCCACTTTTCAGTAAAGGAATCAATGAGCTCCTTCAAGGTTTTGAAAGAGTTGTTTGGATTGTCTTCATACCAGTCTAAAGCATCATCTTCTAAGGATAGAAAAAATAACTTCATTTTGACATCTTCGTAATCATGTGCAACACACCATTTATTTATACATCACATGAATGATTTGACATGCATTTTGGCAGAAATGTCATTATTACCTTGAAAACTGGGAAGTTACTCAATTATTTTTTCCGGAATAGCATGTGGATAATTATTTATTGCACTAAAATCACATCGAGCATATATGGCCATTTCTGAAGTAAAACTATTACTAGCAAAGAGCAAGTGGATATCAGAAATGGACTTTGTTCCTAAATGACTAAGTACCCTATGAAAAGAGGCTTTGGCTAAACTGCTCCAATAAACCTTTTCAGGTTTAGGAATGAAGTTAAGTAGGCCTTATGAGTTCCTCCTTGTAGAATACCTAGTTAAATTGGAATTAAATGGAGTCACTAGATGGTTGAGTCTATTTCTGATAAACTACAACCATAAAAAAAACTAAGTAAAACAACAAGGAAAACAAGTTGTGTTCCGGGAATAGAAAAATTTATCCCTGGAAACGATGCCAAAAATGTTTCCGCCTTATACACACCTGGGAGACGTGCAAGAAATATTCAATCCACTCGGTGTGTCCTTGGGGGCAAGTGAGAGTTAAAGTGTTGTCACCTAATCCTCAACTCCTTCATCTAGGCCAAATCCTAGCGAAGCCAAGGGGGGTAGTCCCTAACAAATATACTAAGGCTTGAACTAAGCTAAGCACAAGAAATTAAATCTAGGAGTTTATTATTCAACAATCAATCATAAATTGGAACATACACAAATCAACTATTCATCCACAATATACATATAAATCATGTACTTGCATAAAAGGATACTTAGACATAGTTGTTAGATGCAAGTAACATTAAAATTGCTTCAAATAAATAACATAAATGTAAAGTGAAGCGTATGGCTTTGCTTAGTGTAAATATGAGACTAGTGCCTTAAAGGTAATCATGGGCAATGTAGTTCATGTGTTTTATTAGGATAAATTGATGTTGAGTTAATGATATTGTTTGGGCCTCCTTATGTATCATTCACCAATCTAAAACTTGTCGATTGGGTGTGTCGTAGGTCAAACGAGGTGAGTTGCCCCTTCACTTGACACACTCCATTCAGGATAGAGGTCTTAGACACATGATACCACTCAGATATTGTCCTAATTAATCTATCATCAGTGACCAGCTCAGCGTGTATGAACTTACTCCCAGCAGATCGAGACTAGCTTGCAACTGGATGGGTCAAGAACCACACTGAGAGATCAAGGGAATTTGTTTATTTTATATAAGAAATAAGTACTGGAATTGAAATGTTATACTAATTACTAATCCACACTGACTAGGCCTCTTTCGAGGAGCTGAGGGGATGGTTTATTTGTCAACTTTGAAATTGTAGGAAATAAAACTAACTAGCAATTTTAAAGATTATTTGATTTGCATAAAAGGAAAATCTAACTAAGTTGTTGTGTAGTGCTTTGAGACTTATAAGACTTGATTCATTTTACATAATCCTTAGATTATGAGATATATTTTAGACTTTAAGCAAAAAAAGAGCTATGCATGAAACTGAAACAACAACACCACACTGGTTCCCCCCTTAAGGGGAAAATGAGAAAAGTGAAGCCTCCTTAGCTTCACTTATTTTATTAAATCGGTTACAAGTGCTCTTTTAAGATTCTTTAGATCTTTTTCAAAAGGGATTTTGGATCCTTATAAGGATGGATCAAGGTTTTACAACTTACAAAAATCTTTAGGAAGGTGTAGGGTGCTTCTGGAAGCCCCAAATGCTCCTAATCCACCAAATTTTGGCAAAATCTACCCTTGTTTATTCAATTACCTACACAAAACAACAAACAAAATAGTACAAAATATAGCCAAAAACACTTTAAGAGTGTCTTTGGTTATTAGTAGAAATCCCAAAATATTTATAAGTTAAAATCTACAAAAATTTGCAAAAAGGAACTAAGAAAATCAAGCTAAAAAGCTTGTTTCCTTAGGGTCTTTTGTGGCTGTTCTAAAACATCAGGTTAAAATCAATTGAATTTTGTATTTGAACAATGAAAACACTTGGAAAAGATTATCTTTTATCCCTCTAAAAATTTCAGAAAATTATTTGAACAAAGGGATTATTTTCCTCCAATAGATCTAGATTCTTAAGATAGAAATTTTTGAGACAAAAAATCAGATCTAAGCTATCACTGGCACGCATGAAAGGAACTGATGATTTAGCTAGATAAATTAGATCCAAACTTGCTTGCATATATATGTAAAGTAACCAAGAAATTTTGATTTAAAGAGAAGGAGAAAGAGAACAAGCTTGTGCTTGGAATATCTTGGGCAATGGAGTCATTCTTTGGTGACTGGAGAGTTTGTAAGGTAGCTAGAGAGGTAGTGGGGGGGCCTAGAGGGCCCATAGTGATAATAGTGGAGGTCATTCAATGTAAAGTGGACTAAGTCCACTATATTATTAAATAAGGCCCACTATGGTAGTTAGATATAATAACCACAAATTTTGAATACACAATAGATCCACAAAGCAAGATAGAAGAAAACACACAATATTATTACCAAACCCTTGAGGTAGGGCAACACCATACAATGGATCCTATTATGGAAGGGATCCTCTCCTGTTCACTTGCCTCTTCGAGGGGGCATCCTCCTATTGAGCTACCGCTCCAAATACACTAATTCTCTT